>JAOPUC010000004.1:1167712-1179431 GCA_027564185.1 Cephalocassis borneensis
CCTGGCGACTTGTCCAGGGTGTACCCCGCCTTTCGCCCATAGTCAGCTGGGATAGGCTCCAGCTTGCCTGCGACCCTATAGAAGGATAAAGTGGCTAGAGATAATGAGGTGAGATGAGAAATTCAAAGTGTGAAAAAATCCAAATGCAGAATTAAATATTGAAAAGATTCTTAAACATGGAGTGAAAAATCAAGCACTTCCCCCCAAAAAAATCAATCCTAATCTTGAACAAAGATTTTGGGAAGGTTGTTGATCGTGCAGTCTGATTTAGATCATTTTAAGATGCTGTAGAAGTATAGTGTGTGTGTGTGTGTGTGTGTGTGTGGCAGGTTGGTGGTTTGTGAGTTCGGAGGATGCTCAGGGCTGGGTTCCTGCCACCTGCCTGGAGGCTCAGGATGATCCTGATGATTTCAGTCTTCCTGCAGAAGAAGGTACTGAAAGTGTGTGCGAGAGATTCTGCTCCTCCTCCCATACATTCTGAAGTTAACTTTAAAATCTGAAGTTACTATAAAATCAATCATCAAGAAAAATTGTTTAAATTAGAAATAATTATTAGGAGTTTGGGTCGACACAATATTTTTGATACTCGATATGAATTGTAACATTTCTTGATACCATTACTTAACAAAAACTGAAATAAATAATTCTGTACAGAGCCTTTAACATCTAGTCACAGCTTCTTCCAGGTTGAGTTCATTCTAAAATTGTTAAAAGTGCAGATTGACATGGTTTATCACATCATACAAACATCTGTATTACAGAAAGAAAATCTACTTAAACACGGGGCTGCGTTCTAGTGAAGGTTTTAACACAAATGATGTGAAAGTCTTTTGGTGTGACTTTTTTTTTTTTTAATTCTATTCTAATGACATGACTGAAATGAGTTGATTCGTGTGTGTGTTTGATTCCCCTGCTGCTGGAGTGTGCCGGAGGTTCTGGTCACTGCCAAGGCTCGGGGGTCGCCGCCGCACTTTAGGCGATCTGTTCGGCCTGAGTTGCAGGCAAGGTGGAGAGAAAATCCGTCTCTTCCCCTCCCCCCCAATCTGGCTGCATGATGCATGAATGTAAATTGGCGTAATGTGCTTTTATATTTTTGATCACTTGGGTCCACTGGATGCTGCATGATTTCTCCACTGAGTCAGTTCTTTTCCTCTAACGGCTCATCCCTCAGTGTTTTATTCTTCAAAAAGTCATACTTTTTATATAGTTACATTAAATGTGCATGAAGTTGTTCCCAGGTACGGTAGAGCAGCTATAAAGTCGTTCTCTCACCAGCCTCTTTTACTCGCTCGCGTGCTCTCAAAGATGTCAGGAAATGTAAAGTTACAGCTGACACTGGAGACTCCTTCAGTAGAGGTTCCATAAATATCTTACAGAATCAATTATGTGGAGCGTCCTATGAAGTGCAGCTGTACTACTGTCAGAGCTGATATTATAATCAATATCTTGTGACCAATCAGAGTCCAGGATTCAGTAGCATTGTGGTGTAAAAGCAGCAGATTTAAACACAGCACTAAAGCTGCTTTGGATGTTACCTCGAGTGCCTGCTGCCATGATCACATGACCTTCTGTATAATAAAACAATTCTGTTCAGTGTACGTGTTTTGTTGCTGTAAAATTAGGGGGGAAATTAAGAGCAGATGGATCCACTCGCCCTGAATGTGTGTGGTGTTTTGTTTTATTCCCCCAGAAGAGAAGTATGTGGTGATTTATCCGTACTCAGCTCGCGATCAGGATGAAATCGATCTGGAGAAGGGAATGACGGTGGAGGTGATGGAGAAAAACTTGGAAGGCTGGTGGAAGATCAGGTTAAAAATATTAATTTAAATATGAAATCTATTGTAAAAGACAGTCAAAACATACATTTACTTAGTCATTTAAAAGTATAACTTATTGTCTCTCTCTGCAGGTATCAGGGGAAAGAAGGCTGGGCTCCGGCGTCATATCTGAAAAAATCTGATGTTTCAAGCCAAAAAATGTCGTCGCACTCGAGCGCTAATGATTTAGACGGAGCGTGTAAACAAATCAGCAACAAGGAGAACCAGCGCGAGAGATTCAGTCCGTTTAACGACAAGAAAAGTGCGTTCAAAAATCTACTTGACTTTTTTTTTTTTTTTAACAACCCTGTCTGATAAACACCATGCACTGAGGTGTTTTTCTGCCCCATAATCCTTTTTTTTTTATTCTAAAGCCATTTTCACATCAAGTTGGAAAACTGTTTATCTACTTTTAGTGATTTTTATGTTGCAGAAGCAGATATGCGTCAGAGACCACCACCACGCCGAGATCTTTCAATCGTAAGAAGCTGCAGCTTTTCTTAGCTGAGATGCTCTATTAATTTCTATAATTTGTGTAAAAAGGATGGAGAGCTGATTAATGGAAATGTGGAAAAGTTATACATCCTGTGTTTAAAAATCACGGTTTCTGCTGACCCAGTTTTCTTTCTGGCCGTTCTTTAGCCCCGTGGAACAAACCTGCCCAAGCCACCAGTGCCCCCACAGGTGGAGGAGGAGTACTACACCATTGCTGATTTTCAGACCACCATCCCAGATGGAATCAGCTTCCAAGCTGGAGTTAAAGTCGAAGTGAGATGGATATTTATATAATATTTACTAAAGCCCTGGTCCACCAGTCATTAATGAAAGAAAGAGGGAGAAAAGGAAACAGTTCTACTTTTCGTTTTCCTTTTTACAGGCTCCCTCCTCTGTCTAATTAGGAGTAAAATTCTTTCCGTTTAAAAAAAAATTGTGAAATGACAGGATGCAGACTGCGGCATCATTCCTCATTTATAGTGAAGATTAAACAAATTGGTAGGAAATCACCCGTTTGGAGGCTTATCCTTGTTACTTTTCCAGGTCATTGAGAAGAACTCGAGTGGCTGGTGGTACATTCAAATCGATGATAAAGAAGGTTGGGCTCCTGTCACCTTCTTGGATAAATACAAGAAAACCAGCAGTGCTTCCAGGCCCAATTTTTTAGCTCCTCTGTCTGGAGAAATGGCTCAGCTGAAGCTGGAGGATGGTTCCATTAGTAATCCCAGCACAGAAGATAACTGGTCCAAACCTCTTCCAGATGAGCCGTCTTCCACTGCCGACTTCACCACTCGTCCCAAACTGAGAGACTGGAAGTCCAGTGCCGCAAAGAACAACTCCCCTTTCTCTGGTCCGCTGCCTCCAGCTCCTTCTTTACCCCCTGCTGAGGAAAAACCAGCCCTGCCCCCCAGGAGAGAGTCAATCAACAAGAGCCTGGAGCTAGAGGAGAAGCTTAAAGTGGATGTTTCCAAACCACTTCCTCCTAAACCCCCAGTTCCTGGTGTCATCATGCCCCTGGTTTCTCCCAAACCGGCTCCGTTTAAAGCCGAAAAGCCTCCGGAACCACGGAAAGATGAGAAGAACAAGCCCCTGCACTTGAGGAATGAAATGGGGTTGGAATGTGGCCACAAAGTTTCTGCCAAGGAAGTGAAGAAGTTCAACTTGAAGCCGGTGCCTAAGCAGTCACCAAAGCCCAAATCCGAAAGCCAAGAAGAGAAAGTGGAATCAGTCAGTCCTGCACCTTTCTTGAAACCAAAACCGGTTGTTAGACCAAAACCTCCAGCCGCTAAACCAGAACCACCGAGCAAGAGTGAGCTCGATATCACAAACCTGAGGAGCAAGTTGCGGCCATCTAAACTTCTTGACACAGACTCAAGCCAGCAAAATGGCACCTCAAACAATGAAGAACCAAAATATCCACCCAAACAGCAAAACGGCCATGATTCTGTAGAAATCCCTAAACCGCAAATGCCTGGTCCCAGAGAACCACCTCAGAGACCGAGCTCTGCTCCGAGACGACCTCCACCACCTAAGAAAACTTCAGAGGTGGAAATCAAACCAAGTTCCACAGAGCTCAAACTTCCTTTGAAGGACGTTCAGGAGAACAAGCTTGCCCCCATTTCTCAAACCCGGCCGCCGCCTCCGAAACCGAAAGCTGCCACACCCCCAGCTTCCAAAGACAAGGAGGAATCGCCAAAGATGAAAGTTCCGGTGCCACCGAAACCGCTCATTAAAGCCGATAAACCGCAGCCACCACGAGACAAACTTCCTCCTCTGATCAAAGATCCAGCCAAGGAAGAGCTTTTCTTGGCTGTAGCAGACTTTGAAGGAGACGATCAAACACCGGGGTTTAAAGAAGGCGCCGTCTTCGAGGTGCTCGAGAGGAACAGCACAGGATGGTGGTTTTGCAAAAATATAAGTGATGGTTTAATGGCCGAGGGCTGGATCCCTTCCAATTACTTAACCAAGAAACACTAGGTACCTTTCAGATAGCTCCTCCCCCTTTTCATACCTATTTAATTAGTCCATGTTATTTATGGGTACCTTTACAATCAGTCTTGTTACATTCCATTCTCTTGCAAGTTCAAACACTGCTTGTTTGTGCTTGCGTTGTTTTTACTGTCCCCTTTTTTTCAGGGATGTCAGGTGGATTTTTTTTAAACCTTTGGGAGAAAGCGACAAACGTGTCACACTGCTAAACCCGTATTATTTTTTCTATGCATGCTAACCAATCTCATACTATTTTTATATTTAGTGCTATAACAGACTAGCAATATACGTATAAATAACTTCTTGCAGCCTTCTTGCTATCTATTGTGCCTCAATATTATTAACAATATTAAAATCTAAGCTTTTTGAGCTTCTATACATTAGCAAAAGTCTTCGTTTAAGGTGAATACAGTGTAATGATCGTACAGAAACATGATTATAAACCTGGTCAGCCATTTACGTTCACTTTTCGCAGGGAGAAATTGGCCTCGTGCTTCCATGCTACTATGACCTCGCAGAAAACCTTTATAAAAACTGAAATTTTCAACAGCATTTTTGTACTGTGTATTTACCCATTTTCAACCCATATCTGGGTGATTTTTTGCTTCAACTTGCACTTTTTAATAGTGATGCATCAATTAAAAGTAACAGGAGTACATCACTAGAAGTCAGTATGAGAAACAAAACACTCCCTAAAGCTTTGGATGGGTTAATTGCTCATTTCAGTATCAATAAACACATTTGTACGCTGTATGGACAAGTAGTTAGCGATGCATCCCTAATTTAAACTTTAAGAGGTGGTGGTGGGGGGGAATTAATGAGCCATTTTCTGGAAAAAAAAAAAAAGGATTAATGAATATCCAAGTTCAGCAGTGTTGTATTACGGACAATGGTGCTTACATTATTTCATGATAGTTTGTGTTTAACATGTGCATGCTTGACTGGTTTCAAGTATACTTTTAGTAACACTACAATTGTTTGTTTTAGTAGGTTTTGTTACATTGCCTTTAAGTGTTCAACTCTTTTGTGCTTGGTTTTTGCGTTTCACACGAGAACGATGCAGTTTAAAAAGTCCGACTGATGCTCACTCATGCCTTCACAAAATTTATAGCATAAATTAATAGTATTAATGTTTTCTACTTTTTTTTAAATTACATTATTTTCCCAAAATGTATACAATGGAATGATGTAAGACTGAGTGATGTTTGTAGGGAAGTTTTAAAGATGGTATTTTCCAGACTATAAGACTGACTTTTACTGGGTGATGTAAATCAGATTTTTTTTAAATAATTTTTTACAACAGAAACAAATGGTGGTGAAAACCTCCAAACGGTAAGTGGACATGAGTGAAATGTGTTCACAGCAGTCACAATTCCTGCTACATAATGGTACATTCCAACAGTATTAAATTCAGAAGACCCGAGTTTCCAGCATCTCTCAGTGCAGTAGTGAGAGATGTAGAATTGTTTCAAGGATTTACTAAAAATTTATGCAAACAGCAACAACCTACCTGTGCAATTGTGGGGGAAGAAAAATCATGAATCTCTACTGGTCCAATTGTTTCATTGCTGCAGCTTGAGTAGTTTATTATTATTAATTATATACTTTCATTACTGCAAAAAGTGCCAGAAAAGGTTTGCCATCATGTTCTTTGTCCTTGGGCAGAACCATGCATCTAAACAGAACATTTAGAAATGACTGACAGGTTAGTAACTAAAACTGGTACCACAACAAAGTAAGAAGAGAATTTCGTGAGGAGTTTGTTTTATAGTCTGGGAAAAATAGTGAACTCAAATTGATGCTGCTGCCATGAGGCGAGCTTTAACTGGGTGGAAATGCTGCAAGTGAGCAAGAGCTTTTGAAAAATAAATAAATCTTACACAAGGTGATGAACACACTGCATCATCCACATTTTCATTTCTGTAACCTGTACGCTATGTTTACTTTTTTTTCCCCTCCCCATGTCATGCAATTTTTCTAATAAAACCCAAGTAAACATTTCAAATCAAATCTGTTCAGTGTGTAAATTATTTCTATAGATAAATAATTAGTATGCAAGGAAAAGTGGGAATAAATATAGTTGACTTTATTAGATTTCTGTACATCAAGGGTTCTTTTGACACCTTTTTGGTTAAAATAAAAATGGCAATTAAAAAAAAAAAAAGGACTCCCAAAACAGTGCAGTCAGCTGGATAAAATTCAGAAAATAAGTCGATTTAAAGTAAACCTTTGGTTTTTGCAAAGAGAACGTAAGGCTGATCTGTACCTGATTTTCTGTCCCATATTAATAAAGTAATAAATGGTAGAGAATATTGCATCAGGAAAAATGTATTGCACTTAAAGTGTCAGTGCTTAAACAAGTCAGTAAATTATTAATCATAAGCTTGTTTTATATTGCTGCTAGATAAGAACCTTCAAAGTTGGGATGATTTTAATCCAAATTTGTTCTTTATAATTCAGTAATTTTAGTAATATTTAAATAAAGTAAAAATAACCATTTTTAGTAAACAATATACTTATACCTCAATGCAAAATTTTTATATTAATATTTGCATAAGGGTTTTTTTTTTTTTTTTTTAAGTTTTTACCCCCAGACAGCAACAATCCTCATCATTACATCTTATACACTTTTAACTTTTTTTTTGGTTATTAAATCTTATGAATAATATTTTGTGGGCTTTTTTTTGCGCCTTTGTCGTTTACATCCAGTGTTGTGCTTTACAGTAATTCTGTGACTCACATTTTGGTGCCAAAAACAGTAAATACAAAAAAACAAAAAAAAAAACAAAAAGTACCACTTTACCTCGCCGTCACTTAAACCGAAAACATGACAAATTAAACATTTATTCAACATAAAACACTGTTAAAGTAGAATGTTAAAGTGTCTTGAATATTTGCTTTTTGTATTTATATAATAGAATAATTTTTAAAAAGGAACAGAAAACATGCTTAAGCTGCTTTTTCCTGTACATTTTATTTGGCAATACTAGATATTTTTATGATGTTTGTTAGAAAAGAAATACCCGATGATAGGCTGATAAATCTTGTACGGACCAGAAATAATAATAATGCCACCAACTGTTTTCACCTGTTCATAAAATTTTAAAATAAATATTTATCTCCCTGACTTCTCATATTTAAGGTTTTAAGACCCATCAGGGATACGCCACTCCTTATTCTTTACTTTTAATAAAACAATTCAGGTTTTAATAATACCATATGCAAAAGGTGAGCATGTGTGAATCCTGTATGTGCCCAATCAACCTGGACTAGTGGGTGGGGCTATAGAGGAGCACAAGGCTCGTGACTGGTTGATCATGGCCAGTGGGTGGAGTCCTAAGTGTTGGAAGACTCTGTGTATGGCAGGAATTTTGTGTATCTGTTGGGAGAGCTGGGGTTCACACACTCAGAGTCTTCGCTCATCCGGAAGAAATTCTCCTGCTCACGCTTCTTCTGGGTCAGCTCCTCCTCCAGAGCCTGACGACAACAAATGTTAAACAATTTATATTAAAAAAAAAAAAAAACATCTCCATGACACACTTGTTATAATAAACACCTACATACAGTGATTAATGGGGCCAAGCATGTTTTGTCCCCACCCCTTATCCCATTGTGACCATATAAGCTCTCATTCCCCATGTGTACTATATTTGAGGGCAAAACAAGCTGCTGCAGACATGTTGCTTCACTTCCTGTTTTACCCTCCCAATCATTTGCTGAACATAAATGACAAGTTTGGCGTCAATACATAATGTTCTGAGAAAGTTTTGCTCGGGTAGGACTCAATGCTGTGCTCCACATTGGATGATTGGAAGAAAATTGTAGGCAGAGAAGTGAAGACGTTTTGAAAAAATTTTAAAATGGTAGGAATTCCAATATGGTGGAATGTCACATCAGAGTGTACGCTGAACTCAGCATGACCAAAAGAACCAGAGGAAAGGAAATAAGATGAATCTTGTTTCTACGAAATGACATTTTCAGTATTAACATAAACACATGTCCAAATTTGCCTTACTGGTGGCACTAGAGCGCTTGAGTGGTGTACACCAAAGTTGTGCGCTCTTTATGAAATTTATTAGCCACAGTGCACAAGACATTCTATGGGCTGTTATAGATTCCCATGTGGTGCTTGGCCCCCTAACAACAGAGACTGAGCTAATTTGCATTGCCATATTAAATTACTGTTTGGTTTTAGATTGTGAGCATATTTTAAAATAGACGTAGCAAAGCATTTTTACCTTATTATTGCTAATTTATTTATTTAGTGTCAGGACTCTACTGAAAAACTAGAAAAAAAAATCTATAATCTTTCCCCATAGTAAAGTCACTTTGTGTGTGTAGAAAGCACTATATAAAGTAAAGTGAAATGTTATATTAGTTAAATGCTGATGTACACTAAAACTATCTACAGATGCTTACACTGGGAAGAAACGGGAAAAAAAAGTTATTTAGAACCCCAACAGTGATGTCAATGATTTATCCTCGTCTTATTTCCTACTAGACCACTGCTGAGGATCTGTTTATATTCCATGCTGGATATTAAAGATAACAGATGATTAAGCAGAGATTAAATCCAGAACCTTCTTGCGGGGTTGTAGCTGCGCTCTCCAGTCCTTCAGCAGGTGGTTTTGATGCTCGTCCAGCGCTTTCAGCCTCTGAGTCTCATTTTCCACCAGCAGGTGACATTTCTCATTCTAAAGAATGAAGATCAGAGGTGATAAATATAAAACTGATAAATGAGCTGTAAAAACACTGCGCTGACTCCAGAGTGAACTTTTCTGCTTTTTGTTACTCAACCATCATGCAAGGTTAACATGAACAATCGAAACAGGTGAAAATACAGTTTATGAAAATTAATTAATTAATTTAAAAAAAAAAAGTGTGTGGATGGAGCTTGTCTTGTGACGGGTGAGAATATTCAAGATAAGTGTATGTGGTGAGTGTGTTTGAGTGAGTGAGACGGTGAGAGAAAGATGACAGACTGAGAAAGACAGAAAAAAGGTGAAGAAAAAGGGAGGAAGACAACAATTCAAATGACATGAGACAGAACAAAATGTGTGCGCGTGTGAGTGAGTGAGTGAGTGAGAGAGAGAGAGAAGCAGATTGCTGTAAACACCTGTAGTTGCTGAAGTTCTCGAAGGTTCCCATCACACTGTCCAACCATTTCTCTCATCTGGTTCTCATGTTTTTGTTGCTGGTGCAGCCGCTCCGCCTTCTGCCTCTTGTCCTCCTGTCTGGAAAACTGTGCGCGTACGTACACACACACACACACGTCAAAACTATAGACTAACTGCCCCAAGAATTATTTATTTATTAAATTCAAGAGCTAGGTTTTGTTCAGGGTTGATCTGATAAAGCTGGGGTCCAAATTTTCATGCTGATTGTACAAAATTTGTAGAAAAGAGGAAAAAGATCTCAAATGGCAGAGAATCAAATCTGGATTGTAAGAAGAATTAAGAGGCGTGACACTGACCTGTTTGACCCTCTCGCGGTCTTCTGCAGCACTGCCCGAGGAATTAATGCGCAGACTCTTCTTAAACATGGCCATGCGAGTTTTTCCTTCACTGCGCTGGATCTTCGGCAGTCTGTTCTTCTCCTGCTGCTGTCGCACTTTAAGTAGCTCAAGCATACGCTGGTTATAACAGTTCATATGCTCTTGTTCCTATAAACACGAGTTACAAGTTATTACTCTGAAGATGATTATTTTTCTATAACAGCATGTTTTATTCCCCTTATACCAGATAAATGATTGTGATTACAAATTTATTGAAAGAACTGTGCCAATTTTTCTTAGCCTTTTACAATTACATTTAATGATACAGTTTATGATCAAATTCTCATGTACATTATAGCAGCTATAGTCATTCCCACACCAGGCTCTTTTACTCTCTCATGAAGTTAAGACAAAAAAATAAAACAAAAAGTGAGAAGAAACCCTTCTGTCCTGAAGATGTCAGAAAACTTGGTTCCAGTTTCACCTCTGATTGTTACAAAACACTGACACTGGAGACTCTTTCCCGAAATCTCTTTTGAAAAGGAAAGTGTCACTATATAAACATTTTTTAAAACCAGTTTTTTATTATTATGGTACATCCGCTGTATGAATGAGCCATTACTATAGAAACAATAATGTATCAGAACGAGTGCATTCATATAAACCTGTGATTTGCACCTGCACTACTGCCAGAGCTGCTTTAAAGGAAATTGATCAACACCTTCTGATCAATCACAGTCCAGGACTCCACAATGCTGTGGTGTAAATGGTGTTATTAGAGTGGCTGTGTGTGTAAAGCAGACACCTTCTCGTGTTTTTTGAGTAGTTGGTGTCTCTGCAGGAAGTACTGATCCTTCAGCTGCTGTTTGAGGAGCTGCCATCGCTCGTGCAGGTTTTTCTCTTCCAGTTCCCAGATCGTTGCTTCTTTCTCTAAACAAACATTACAACTGTTTAATAACACCACATCTGTACACTGCTGGAGTAAATAAACATTTCTGATGCTATTAGATACATTCTTCTGCGTTTTCATTCATTTCTACATCCATGTTTTTGTAAAAGCATGAAATAGATCAAGTTTATAATTGTTTAGTCATTTCCTTCCTTTATTTAGTTCACTTATTCTTTTTTGCTTCCTTACATGCTCTCTTGCTTATTTGTTCCTCACATCTATCCTTCCATTCTTTCTTTGTGTATTCACTTCTTTCTTCACTTTCTCACTTGCTTATTTCTTTCACCTCAGAAGTTCTGTCAGCTGGAATGCATTCATGTGGACCTTTAAAGGTAGACTGCCTTTCAGATTTCTCAAATTTAGACCATAAAATTTTTTTTCCCCGAAACCCAATTTTTTTTTAGTGGACCGAAAGCTACTGAATTCAAATCACAGACTTTCGATTTTATTACTTTTTTTCCCCCTAAAAGAACAATGAATTAAATTACAGCCCCCTCCATCCATCCATTATCTGTAGCCACTTATCCTGTCCTACAGGGTCACAGGCAAGCTGGAGCCTATCCCAAATGACTATGGGCAAGAGGCGGCGTACACCCTGGACAAGTCACCAGGTCATCGCAGACCTAAATTCTCTGCCATTTTTCCTTGCCTCATGTCAAGATACATCATCATACATGACGTGGTGGGGTTTCCCCCGTTTGCGCAATGCATTGTGGGATACAAATCTGAAACAGGAGAGAATAATGGAGGACATGTCTGTGCATGAAATGTGAAAGACCAACTACAGTAACAAAGCGAGAAGACACTGTATTGCGAAGGAAAGGAAACGCAGGACCGAACTAATAAATATGGGCGCTCAGCAAGCACCTCGGTGTGATCAGCTGTTCGTTTAGTGACCGAATGATGGAACTGTCAGTGCACGCTCAAAGGGAAACCTGTAGATGGCAGTAATGCAACACTGTGGATGCCAGCTGC
>JAOPUC010000004.1:2440085-2451467 GCA_027564185.1 Cephalocassis borneensis
ACATATGGACTGATATATTACAGAGCATATTTCAAACACTCAGAACTTGCTATAGCAGCGACAAAATAGCGATCAAAAATGCATTCCGACATTTAATAAAATGAGATAAATAGAATTTTGATGATAAAAAAAATTGCCTTCAGTTCTCCTTTAACAGTCAGAGGTAAAGCTGTGATGTTTTCTGATGCCTTCAGCATAAAAATCTTACTTGTGGTGTAAGAGGAATAAAATGCTTCAGGACATGCCATCATTGGAAAATAATCAACTTCAGGATGGTAACAGGATCTCTGTGTCATTAAAGTGTTTTAAAATGCCTTACAGAACCTCAAGAACCTGTCAGGATTTTACAGTTGATCTCAGTACTTTTTAGACTTTTTAGAAAAAGGGTTCGAGTTCATCGGGTAATTAAACGTTCTTAACCTCATAATACGTTCTGCTTGAAGTTGTTTCTGATAACACGGCTCTGTGTAGGGTTCTGCCTTAAGGGACGAGTGAAGAACCTTGAAGAACCCAGGCTCAGAGAGATCTCTCTTTAATTTTGTATCATAAGTCTATTCAAGTCCAATTGTTTTTTGGTTTTAGTAAACAGAACAGGAGCTGTAATTATGAGAACTGATTCCTGGAGCTACTTTATAAAACACTGACTTAAATCCGAATAAAAATCCTGGATAGAGTCCACACACTCGTTAGGTTTTAATCATTTTTGTAAACAAATGTAAAGTCCCATATCGACGCACTGAATTCACCCTTGAGGGAATCTGGAGCAAATTCTTAGATTATCCCTGCGTCTCAGATAATAACACTCGATTTATAAGTCATTAAACTTCCGATTTGTTTCCTCAGCATCAGGAGTGTTTTGTTTTGACTTTCTCAGGTGCCTTTTCTAAATCTGCAGCGCATCGGCTGTGATGAATGGAGCTCTAAAAACAGCGCGAAGGCTGATGACGGGTCCGAGTCGGGAGCAGCTGCGAACCTGCTGACTATGGTGTGAATCATACACAAATAAAACAGGTGCCTAATAAGGTTGTGTGTCGGGAAATGTGTGTCACGACTGCTATTTCAGCACATAATTCAGGCTGGTGCTCAGGATGCGTTTACACTGCATGGAAAAATGGCACACATCCATTCTCTCGTGTTTTTTTTTTCTTCCCCCTCACACGACAGATTTTGTTTGACATCGTGAATGCTGTCGGATCCCACATGCAGTAAGATTTAGATTGAATACGTATCTGATGCATGGTCATGCTAAAAGTTAACGTGAGTTGTCAACAGCAGCTGTTTCAGTTAGGGGCGGAGCTAAATTCCAGGTCAGAAAGATGTTAAGAAGTAGTGTAAAATGAAGTCGTTCATGAATTACAGGTGAAGAAACACTGCAGTTAAAAGATCTGATGCACACAAACACTTTAACCTGACGGATTATTATACTACACCAATGCCACTACGAGAGATGACGACAATCAACACCGTAAAATTATTCTACTTCTGAATCTCTGAACTTTTTCTAGAGGTGCTGTTTGATGCCACTGATGCTTAATAACAGTCTCAGTTTTTCATAATTGAGGCTCTTCAGATCAGTTTTTAACGTGGCAGAGATTTCATCTGCCCAATGATGGCATGCGATTTAATGAGGCGTTCTCCATCTCCGTGCAATCAGTCAGTCAATCTCTCAGTGATCAGAAGAAAGGCTTCACCTCCTCCTCGAACTCGGAGCAGCAAGTCAGAGAAATGATTACGGTCGTCACTTCGAGCCGCTCTCGCTGGACCACAGCTGAGGGATTCATCAAAATGGTGAGATCTCAGGGAGGAAAGTGAGACGCCACAACTCATCAAATCCCTCAGTGTGAGACAGAAAATGTGCTACCTGCACTTCAGCAGAATCTTCTTCCTGTTCACACTGACTCATCGTTTCACCTCTGTAATTGGACTAGTTGGTGTTACTGGGTTGCTCGTGCTCTGGGTTGTTCATAATATAAAAATAACGGATGACCTCATTTCCAGGGTGGGGTTGGATGGGAGGTGACCAGAAAACAAACCTGGCCGATTATTAACCAAGACAGTTAATCCGGACTGTAAGATCGAGCAGCTCTGCAATCCCCCCCCCCCCAGTAACAACTTCAATGCAGAATTAAAATATTATTAATGATTGATTTTTTAATTCATTTGCCCCCAAGGAGAAATTTAGGAGGTGTGGCCTCTCCTTTTAAAGAAGGCATAGCCTCTGTACTGGTCAGTTTTAGAGAAGGAGGCATGGTCATTTTAGTGAAGGGGGTGTGGCTTGTGTTTTAGCAGAGGGGTGGCCAATTTTAGGAGGTGTGGCCTGTATTTGTTAGTTGAAGAGGAGGAGGCATGGTCTATGTACTGGACAGTTTTAGAGAAGGAGGCGTGATCATTTTCAGTGAAGGGTGTGGCTTGTGTCTTAGAGGAGGGGTGGCCTCTATCTGTTAGTTGTAGAGGAGGTGTGGTCTGTGTACTGGACAGTTTTAGAGGAGGAAGTGTGATCATTTTAGTGAAGGGGTGTGGCCTATCTGTTAGTCATAGAGGAGGAGGCATGGTCTGTGTACTGGTCAGTTTTAGAGAAGGAGGCATGATCATTTTCAGTGAAGGGGTGTGACCTCCGTTTGTGCCGCTATCTCCTCTACAACTATCATTTTTGGTGAAGAGTTGTGCCTTCTGGGAGTGGCCAATTTTAGAAGGAGGCATGTCCTCTGTATCAGTTTTAGAGGATGAGGTGTGGTCTATGTACTGGTCAATTCAAGATGATTGTTTTTAGTGAAGGGGTGTGGTTTGTTTTAGAGGAGGAGTGGCCAATTTGAGGTGGTGTGACCTCGGTATCTTGGACCAATCCTCTTCATATAAAACTATGTACTGGTCAGTTTTAGAGGAGGTGGTGTGATCATTTTTACTCTGGTCGGTTTTGGAGGTATGGCCAATTTTAGAAAAGAAGGTGTGGCATCTGTTAGTTTTAGAGAAAGTGTTAAGTGTAGAAAATGATTTCTTCCTCCCATGTTACAGTATTCGAATCTTTTGATGTGCTTATAAAAATGAACACGTGACAGCAGCTCTAAATTCATTTTATTTTTTAATATACTCAAGAACAATGCATACATGTGTGAAGTGCAAACATCTCACTGAGCACAACCAACATCTCGCTCTCTTTACAAAACAAATCGAATAAATTAGCGTTAACGTAAACCACAACACACAGTAATAACTGCAGTCTCCATGGAGAACGTGAGGAGAATTTGCGTCCTCGGAGTGCAGTCTGAACACGCACCACAGCAGTTAGAACCTGGAGCTGAGCTGTGTGTGACTGATGCACACATTTTACTGAAGGAAAGGGGAAAAAAATTTCACAGCACGCTATGGATTTCCACACGTATCCACAAACAAATTCAAAATAAAACAACCTAAATTCCATCCAGGGCTATATAATGGAATTGCAGTACACTATTTGGCAAATAAAATCTGAGTGCATAATGTGCATGGCATTTTGCAAGTATTACATTCAAGATAAAATGAACTGGAGTGTTAATCAGCGTCCGAGTCTCAGTGCCTCAGTCCTCCGTGATGTATAGCACGTTATCAATAAACTAGGATTAAGAAGCTGCTCCATGCCTCATTAGTGTTTTTTTCCCCCCAGTTTGTCATTTGAAACCATTGGCAGCATTTTAATGGCAAATATTTTGTAGTTATTCTTGTTTATTTTTAAAGAAGCAGTTTGTAATTTTGCAAGCCCTTGGCTTCCTGAAAGAAAAAAATGCAACCACAAGTAAGACATGCTTTTCACATCACCTCAACTAAAATTACACGTCTCATTTATTTATTTTTTCTGACTTAAGGAAACCTTTCTGCTAGGGGCGGAAAAATGCAGAGATAAAACTTTCTTGGATACCAAAACTATCCAGAACCACAGCATGACAATATTGTAACTTCAAGATGATATGGGCGAGAAACACGTTTAAACTTTACACACTGCACCTTTAAGTTTAAAGAGAAGTTCCATCCCATAAACGAGTCATGGATCACTTCGGCACTCTCGGCCTGCACCACTGGAGCGAGAGATTTCTGTACTGCACCAGAAAGGAAGAACATTGACCAAGGAGATAAAAAAAAAGCACAGACCAGACTGGGCTCGTTTGGTGCTTTTCTTTTCCCCCGATGTAACAGAGTCCATGATGGAGTGCTGCGTCAGTATTCAGTGTCTGAGCCATCTGCCGGTTCCGTGTTGCGGGACAACATGTAGTTGTCCATGTCTATGGAGGGGCAGTTGTGGATGGAGTAGCGCAGACGCTCTGCGAGCACGGCCTGACTGGTGTAGGGAGGAAGACGCAGCTGGAAAAAACATGTCTGGGCCGTGGGGAGACCGTTCATGGGCTGCGGGAAATAAACCAAGAGCCTTTTTAGTACAGAAAACTACTAATCCCCCAACTAGGATTAATGCAAGCCTAGAACATTCTACCAACCCCAAACTTGGCTTAATCTAATTTCAGAAAACCATAGTTTGTAGTTATTAAGGTTAATCAAAAGTATAGGAAACATAAGCACACCTGGGGATAAGTAGATTAGATTAGATAGAACTTTATTGATCCCTTTGGGAGGGTTCCCTCAGGGAAATAAAAATTCCAGCAGCATCATTACAGGATAAACAGAGAATAAAAGATAGAGAAAACTTCTAGATAAATTAAGTATTTACATATACAAATATAAAAAAATAAGATATAAAAAAAGTCCAGCAGGAGAGGTATTGTACATTGTCCAGTATTGCTTTTTGTCAGGCTATGCTGCTGCTCCTTCCCATCCTCTGTCCTCCCGTTACCTCTCCTCCCCTCCCAGAGAGGAGTTGTACAGTCTGATGGCGTGACGGACAAAGGAGTTTGTAAGTCTGCCCATAAACCCAAACCAAACCCCTACTGAATGTACCGAAAATCTTAAAACTGTACTAATTCTAAAATGGGTAAAGTTTGGGTACATAAAATCCCACTAATCCCAAAGTAGGTTAAACACGAGTCCACAAAACAGTACCCATCCCCAGCTTGGCTTAAATGAGCCTGTGAAGCTTGACTAATTCCCAGAATGGCTTACTTTTAGAAAACTCTAACCCTAGTTAGGGCTTAGTAATACAGGTTTAGAAGAATGTTTCACACTAATTAGGTTTGATGCGAGTCCAGCAATATCCTACTAATCCATAAGGAGGATTAATGCCAGCACAGGACCTCTACTAATCCCCAATTAGTTTTAATGCAAGTCCGGAAAAGTCCTACCAATCTGGTTATCATGCATCCAGAAATAAACGTGTCCCCAGTTTGGATAGGAAAACAACCAATCCCTAATATGGCTTAACACAAGTCCAGAAAATACTTAACCTAGTTATGTATTAGTAATTTAATGCCAAAAAAATCATAGTAATCCCCAACTAGTCTTAATGTAAATTTGGAAAACTCTAATAATATCCAGCTAGGGTAAACATAAGTTCAGAAAATTACTAAATCTGTTTGGGTATGGCAAAGAGAAAGTACCAATCCTGATTAGGATTCATGATAGTGCAGAAAACTTGACTCATCCCAGCTAGGCTTAATGTAAATCCTAGCAACATACTACTAACTAAATCTTGTTCTGTTGTAGAAGGTTATATAAATTACTTACACTCCTGATTCCAAAAATGTTGGGACACTGTGGAAAATGTAAATAAAAACAGAATGAAATTATTCACAAATCCTTATTGGCTGATGTTCACGTTCCAAAAAAAGTTGGGAGAGGAGCATGCTTACCAATCTGGTACATCACTTTTTCTTTTAACACTCAGTAAGCATTAGGGAATTGAGGACATTATTTGTTGAAGTTTTGAAAGTGAAATTCCACTCTGTTGTCATATTTTGCATGTCACATTTTCAATAGGAGGCAGGCCAGTTTAGCGCTTGCACTCTTACTATGAAGCCACGTTGTTGTAACATTGTCTTAGCACCTTTGTACCTGGCGTTGTTTGGAAAGCCAGTTTAGCGCCTGCACTCTTCCTACGAAGCCACGTTATTGTAACACGTACAGAATGTGGCTTGGTATTGTCTTGCTGGAATAAGCAGGACGTCCCTGAAAAAGACGTCATCTGCATGGCAGCATATGTTGCTCAAGAACCTGTATGTACCTTTCAGCATGAATGGAACCTTCACAGATGTCCAAGTTACCCCTGCCATGGGTACTGACACACCTCCATACCATCACAGATGCTGGCTTTTGAACTTTGTGCTGCTAACAATCTGGATGGTCCTTTTCCTCTTCAGCCCAGAGGGCACGATGCCAGTGGCATTTCTGGAAGTTGATGAGATATAGCTTTCACTTTGTGTGGTAGATGCAGCGACAAACCGTGTCTACTGACAACAGTTTTCCGAAGTGTTCCTGAGCCCATGTAGTAATATCCTTTATAGAATCATGTCAGGTTTTTAATGCAGTGCTGCCTGAGGGATCACATATTGTGGGCGTTCAGTCTTGGTTTTCAGTCTTGTCCCTTACGTGAAGAGACTTTTCTGAATCTTTTGATGATGATATGGATTACTGGTGGTGAAATCCATAAATTCCTCACGACTGTACAGTATGTTGCGAAACGCTGTTCTTAAACTGCTAGACTATTTGCCCATGTAGTTTTTTCACAGTGGTGAACCTCGCCCCATCCTTGCTTGTGAGCAACTGAGCCTTTCCAATTACCAGTGGACCCGTTTACCTGTAGAATGCTCCAGGTTTGTTTTTTAACTCCTTCCACAACTTTCAGTCTTTTGTTGCCTCTTTCTCAACGGTTTTGGAATGTGTTGCAGAAATCAATCAAATTCAGAATGAGTATATTTACCAAAAAAAAGTTTCAGTTCGAACATTAAATATCTTGTCTTTGTATTGTATTCATTTGAATATAGGTTGAAAAGGATTTGCAAATCATTGTATTCTACTTTTTTTTTTTTTAAAGTTTGTACACAGTATCCCAATTTTTTTGGAATCGGGGTTGTAATTCCTAACCCTTACTAACCCCCAGGTAGGCTTAATCTACATCTTGATATAGAGTCAAATCTTCATAGAACCATCTTGCTTACCCGGTCCACTTTGATGATCTGAAACTTTTGCATGATATCGGCCGGGTTTGATGGCAACCTGGAGCGTCCGGACACGAATCGCAGGAACAGCACTCTCTCCTCATTGGTGAACTCCTCCAGGCTTTGCCAGAGCCAGCCAATCAGCTGGTGGTTGGCAGTGATGTCACGGTATCGCACCACCTTCTTGAGCATCTCTACGGAGACCTCGGGCAAGCCGCAAACCAGCTGCTCCAACTGACGCGCCGTGAGCAGAGAGAGTAACGGCACGGGGATGATTGAGGACATGCCCTCCCTCACCGCGGTAACCTAACACACACACACACACACACCAATCAGCACTGGTATATGGAGTAAATATGACATTTATCGCTCAATGCTTACTAAGACAGCATTTCTACAGTGTATATACTAAACACACTGCATTCCCATATTTTCATCTTACTCAGCTCATGAAGTGTTTATTACCTGCTGCGTTCTCAGTGTGTAGCAGGAAAATGAAGCGGACCGAGTCGTGCTGTGCCGAGCTGTTCAATATTCTCCTGCGTTATGTAAAACAATAGCGTTACCTGTCTGTCCATTTCGTGTAGTCGATACTCCAGTGCTCGCTCCACATACTCTGCCCTGTTGGAGAAGGTTAGCGGGAGGTTGTGGCCACCAGGGACCACCGGCACCAGTTTCCCGTCTGCACTGTGGGCCACAAATGAGTCCAGAGGAATCATCTACAGAGAGACGAGATCCACTATTACGTTTAAAGACATTCCTGTATTCAAGTGAAATATTTTACATGAGTGGCTGATATTCTGTCCAATTACAATGAAATACTTATCACTAAGTAATTCGAAATAAAAGCTACAACAATCCTCTTATTCAAACCTTTTCTGAGTGTGTCATGTTACACTGATTGACAGCATCATTTCCTTGGCAAAAAAAAAAAATTCTGGAAGTGTAAAAGCATGTTTATTTATTTATTTTTAAAAAAATATATTATAATTTTTTTAAACAGGTGCGAGTCATGAGCGTTGTGTGGAGTGTCAGCATATTTTAGATGGATTTCTAATAGAAAATGGTGCAAGGTTCAGCTCGTGGCTCTCTACTGCTACTTCCCAAAACAAAAATGAGTTAAATGTAGGGGAAAATAAATAATCCAGATTTCACTTCCATCTCCATCAGCTATACAAGTCAGGCTTTAAAATCCCACCAGTGTCTCACCACAGTGAAGTTCTCCTCATTGATGCTGCTGTGGTCAGGGTTCAGGATGTCCTGAAGCGAGCGGTGTGTCAGCAGGTCCACTTCCTCCAGGTCAGCTACGCCCAGAGGGATGGCACACAGCTGTTTCCACACCCACGGAGCCAGGTGCAGGTCCAGCGGCTTCTTTGTCCGAATGGCCACAGCCATCAGGATGCCCAGGAAACGGAACTGCAGCATGTGATCATCGGAGATGGCTGCTGGGTTCAGGAGGAACCTGATGTAATCAGGAAACAAGGAAATGGCTGAAGGAAGAGTAACAGGAATACAGCCTGAGGTAGTAAATTCAGCTACTGATGCCTCATTGCATGTGTGTGTGTGTGTGTGTGTGTGTGTGTGTGTGTGTGTGTGTTTGTTTGTTACCTATCTGTATTACTGCCCACATCTGCAGTACTGTTGGGAGTGTGAATGAGTAAATCCACCACTCCAGACTGTAACTCCTGTGTGACAGAGAGAGCGAGCTGAGTGAGGAGTAAAACACTCCACATTGTGCTGTTACAATAAAATAATCAACAATGCGGTGTTATGTAGCAGAGTTTCTGTTACCACTCTGACGTTGATTACTTTACTTTCCTTGAACAGCACTGTTTTATTCCTCTTTATTAAACAAAGTGTACATTTTATCCGCTTTTTCTATCTACATTCAGTGGATATGAGCAATTCTGCGCTCTGATGGGCTACTTTACTACTAGACCATCAACTCATATACCATGAGTAGAGAAAAACAAAATGGCGGAGCGTGTTACTGTACCAGCTGAGGAAGAAATCAAAACTCTACTCGAAAATAAACCCCCCCCAAAATAAAAAAAAGCAACAAAATATGGCATGAAAGTATTTGATGGTAAGAACTTATTTGCTTTTTTTTCCCCAAGAATTTTTATTATCACATTTTTTACAAATTGCTCCTGTCATTTCACCGGTTTGTTTACATTCTAAGCAGAAATGATTGTCAGACCTTTCGTATAAAGGTTTTATTCATCGAATTTGCAGAAAATGAAAATAAAAATGCTCAGTTTCTCAAAATCCAGTGAATGTGGATAGAAAACAGTTATTCCACTCAATCTCGTCATACATGGATTATAGACAACTCAGTGCCACGCGCCTCGTAGCTATCAGCTCATGTACGACTCAATTTCATAGAATAACTGTTAAATATCTGACACGCTGTTATTCCTGTTGTACAGCAGTATGAGTGATGTTGAATGTTGAACCTGGCACATCTCAGTGACCGTGTCGTCGAACACTCCGCCTGCGTCATCAGCTCCTTCTCCGACCAGCTTCACCTTCCAGGCTCTGGAGGGCAGACGCAGCTCCGTCGGGTTCACATTCACTACCTGCTTCGCTATCTGCACAAAAATGGGCTTACTGGAGCGCCCCCTATGGACACAGTGAGAACAGGTTAGGTTGCAAACAATTTCCTGTATATAATCCAAATAAATTTTCATAAGAAACTGAGGGAAGAATTTGCTCGTCATTCAATATTTGCTGCATTTAATTTTTCCAAACATTTATTTATTTTAAATAGTTTATTTTAAACTCTGAACATACAAATTTAAAGGTGTAGTAAGTTATTAGGGTCAACTTGAAAATGTAAATGTTTACCTAAGCATTATCGTGAGTGAATAAAACTTTTGTACTGGTGTTTGATAGCTTATTATATAAAACCCCGTGTGTGTGTGTGTGTGTGTGTGTGTGTGTGTATATATATATATATATATGTGTGTGTGTGTGTGTGTGTGTGTGTGTGTGTGTGTGTGTACCTGCTGGAGATTCTCTTGACGGTGATCTGCGGCCCGTACGTCTTTCCCTGGGTCATGGTGCGGCCAATGGAGCGCACTAGCGGCAGAGTGTTCACTTTGGGTGACAGCAGGCCTCGAATGTGACCGTGCACTACAGCTGCCGTGCCCGAGTTGTAGCGGGACGAAGAGACCTGGACGAGCAGACAGCAACCAGGTTACTCACACTGATCCTTTATTCGATAGATCTCAAACAGTGGTGTCTAACAAGAGCTCTGGATACTTTCTGCACGATTTTCCATCTTATATCTAGTGCACTTGGTAAAGTGTGTAAGTGTGCAGCATTGTCATGGTACAAAATAAATAGGAAACTTTCACTTTAAAGACCAAATAGTGTTCGAGAAAAATTTATTTTCTTTAAAATGCCAGATGGGCTTCCTGCGATAGTGACGTACGCGATGACATCAGGTAGCAGTCGCTTGGAGCAACTCGGCTGTTTATATTCTCTGCTTACATTGTAGTTTTGCTAGTATTTTACAGAATTGTTCAGGTTTTAAATGAGTATGCCTCATTGTGTCGCATATAAATGCCACAATCATGCTAAAAAGAAAGCACGAGAAATCCGCTGGCGGATCCCTTTAACCTAATTAAGAAGTTTAGGAAATGGCAGGGATCAAGCTGAATATTAATACCAAAAACATTCCATCAAGTAAATACGGAGGCTAGATATTATAAAAATAAATCTTAATAACTGAATATTTGCAGTTGTATTTCTTTTTACAGATTTTTGAATATCATGGTATTCAGCACTAATTTTTAGAATATTTCAGCTAGAGCTACATTTCATACAGTCTCTTCTTATCTCCTGTACAAGAGTCACCTGATTGTGAGCGTCCAGGTTGAGGAGTCTCCAGGACTTGTACATGAGGTCAGAGAAGTGGTAGAGGACTCGGAGCCGAGCGCTGAGCTCTTTGGGAGTGCAGTCCTTCAGGGTGTTGTACTGTGGAGGAACGCTCCGAGGCAAACCGAGCTGCAGTCCTGCTGAACCTGCACACACAAGCAAGTGAGTGATTTTATATTATATAAAATGACAGTATTTTTTTTTTTTGGGGGGGGGGTTCCCCATACAAACTTTTGTTATATATTTCTATTTTATGACTTCTGCATTATCGAGTCAGTACAAAAACATTTTAGAGTTCCAAACATTCATTTTCTTTCCAGCACAAAATTAAACATGGCAGAAGTAAATTTGTTTGTATCTGAGCAGCATATTCCATAAGAGAGCACTTTTCAGATTAAAAAAGAAAACATAATGAAGGCTGCTGGGT
>JAOPUC010000004.1:4479646-4491329 GCA_027564185.1 Cephalocassis borneensis
GCACGTTACGTGCCGTCTAATTAGTCACGTGATTAGCGTATCCGCGTATTTGCGTTGCTATGCGCACGCGAATCGTGCATTTGTGTTGCTGTGTGCACGCTAATCGTTTTAAAAACGTTAATCTGATGATCCGCTGATTCGAAGTAATGTAATGTAAACAGGGCCTGAGACACGTCCAGCTCTGCTGAACTGCTGTGTCACACTCAGACGAGATGCTAACTGATCTACACCAGCAGCCCTGAGTTGCTCTAACCAACACTTTTCTGTTGCTCTGCTGCACCATGACATTTGAACAATCATTCAAATCTTTTGAATCAAGCAAGCACAAATCACATACATCAGACATGGCAACAAATTGGACATTGTTCTCCTTAATGACTTACTATGTTATTAGAGAACCTGCTTGAGACCACAAAAGCACATCAGGAACCTTTTGAAGAACTCAAAAGCTGTGTGCTTGTGCTATTTGGACCAGAGAAACTTTATCATAGTTCTTAGAACTGGTTGAGGAAGTTCCTCCTTTTCTGTGTGTCCACGCTGCAGGAAGTGAGGACGGAGGATCATCGTAGCTCTTAGATCGATGTTTTGAGGCCTTTTTTTTTTTTTAAAGCTCCTACTTCAGGTTGGGTTCTCTCTCGGCGCAAGAGGAACCGCACGGTAATTGGTTGATCACATGAGCCAATGTGTGCAGCAGCACTGGCAACCATGTTTAAAAATGTGTGTAAAACGTTAGCCATGTAAACAACTTTTAACATTAGTATTACAAATATATAATAATTTTAAAAAAAAAAGACTATATGCAACACGAACTACAACATGATTTTAACGCATTTAAGCGAAATATAAAAATGTTAATTAAGCTAAATGTTCTTGTCCATGAGTATTTTTTTAGCCATCAGGTAAAAAAAAAAAGCTATCAAATAATAAACACCACTAACATGTTAGCTAAACATATTTTACGCAATTATCAACTACTTTCCACACAAATTTATTCTCTATAATGTAAAATAAAGAATTTACAGTCAGCACGCAACACTTCCTGGTCTCCTCCTATTCTACAGCGCAGTGGAACGATCCGTTTCTATAGAAACGTGCAACCGAAACATTGATCAACAAGACGCACATTCATATGAAAGAAAAACCAGTGACGTCGCTATAGCAACCGTCGCCGGCTTGCATGACTTCAGTGTTCCTACTAGTGGTGTGAATACAAACAGTAAAAAGCCCATGAAGGTCTGTAGTTCTCCGAGAGCTCCTCAGGAGGTGGTGGTTCCTATCACGGAGTCTTGGAAAGCACCTACTGAACAAACAAGGACTAAATTCTGTTCCTGAGCCACATTTAGGTTCTGTAGTGAACTTTTTTGTTTTAGCTTGGTTCAGCAACTTGGCAGCAGGACCTGCGTAAGTGTGCTGTATTTATTTCTGTGCTGTGATTGGCCGATACCTTTTTGGTTTTGAGGTAGGCTTTCTTGGCAGTGATGCGTCCCCTTCTGGCCTCGAGCTGCCGTGTCCTCTGCTGCAGCTGGGTGACCTCGTCTCTCAGAGGCGCAGGAGAGAGAGACGCGTCGTCAGTGGCCTGTAGGGCGTCGGGACTTTCGTACGTGTCGTAGTAAACCACTTCGTCCTGCCTCTCTGTGGACAAAACATACAAGCGAGACAAAATATAGTTCGCTAGCTACGATGCAAAAATCAACAACAAAAGATTACATTACAGCTTTTCAGCTGTAGCTATTCTTATTAGTGTTCATTACTAGCATTCATTTTTATTATTATTATTAATTTGTTTTAGCAGCGCTGGCGCAAATTGTTACTCTCACTCAGGATCATTCTACTTTCTTCTTCTTCTCCTAATGTTTTTTAGGACACTATTTCTCTCTCAGTTTCCAACCAATCATCACCAAATTTCACATAAAGAATACGTCTAGGCTGAACTACTTTGCTATGACTTTTGGTGCTGATCTGGATCACTGATCTGGAAAGATGCATGAAAAATGGGATTTTTTTGCCAATCAATTATAACTGTCAATTTTCATGATTTTTTTTTTCAGTCAGTTTTTTTTTAAAATTTTGTTCACGGCAGCAGGGCGTAACTTTTCTTCACCAAGCGTCACTATCTCTTACCGTTCTGGATCTATAGGGAACGGTATATAGAGGACCAGACATCCTGGTTTGTAACAGCTAACGCAAATTACTGTGACTTTAGTCCCAGTCTCTATCTACTTTATTAT
Source organism: Cephalocassis borneensis (assembly GCA_027564185.1). NCBI lineage: Eukaryota > Metazoa > Chordata > Actinopteri > Siluriformes > Ariidae > Cephalocassis > Cephalocassis borneensis. The sequence goes on from JAOPUC010000004.1 coordinate 4,481,875, forward strand.
TACTATTATCATCATCATCTCATTCGGCCAATAGACGATGAGTTTATGCCATCATGTGCTGTCCGTCTGTCCAGCATCGTCCACATGTCATGAAAATCGCTTTTTCTCTCTCAATTCTTCACCAATTTTTATCCTTTTTGGCAGGAAGGTAGGTCTGCCTGGGGTGCATATACAGTAGCTTCTACTCAAATGTGCATAATTGCAATTAATAATGAAGATATGGAGTAATTAATCAATCCCTAAAGAGCAGTTTACACATAAATCGTTTCTTCTCTTTCAATTCTTCACTGATTTTGATTCTTTCTGGCATGAAGGTAGGGGTACATAGGATGCATATAACTTCTACCCAGATTTGCTTCATTACAATTATTAATGAAGTTTTGGACTAATTAAGCCTTAATTCAACAGCAGTTCAACAAAAATTGCTTCTTCTTGGTCAATTCCTCACCGTTTTGGATTCTTTCTGGCAAACAGGTCGGTATTCCTAGGGTGGATATCGCTTCTATATATAGCTTGTATATAGCTTGCAACATTTATTGCACAAGGAAGGTGGCCCACTTTAGATAATTCCTTCTGGACTAGAAGAGTGAGCTACGTCGTCATTAACGGTCGCGTTTACTATGATTATTTCATTCAGTAAAAACCTATTTCACATAAAATACAGATTTCCACTTTTATATTTATTTTATATCAGGTAAAGATTAAATGCTAACTATAGAATGTCATAATTTACCAAAATTCGCATCTGTACGAAAATTCTCGTTCAAAATTTGACACAAATCAAATATTTTCTTTCATATAAAACATACACCATTCTTCTTACTTCATGACAAACCCCAGATTCGCGTCCTTTTGTGCTGTTTTTATTGATATTACTGATGTTTGGTCTGTTTCTCTGTCCAGCATGTGGTGCAAGTGAGCAGCTCAGAGCATGAGTCACACACACAAACGCGCGCGCGCGCGCACACTCTCTCTCTCTCTTTCTTTCTCTGTCTCACACACACACACACACACACACACACAAAGATGTTTTTAAAACCAGCTGCTGGAGAGATTCCCAATGAATCGACTGAAAGCCAGGCTCAAATCCCACATGCACACAGTTGTTTGCACAAAACAGATCAGAAGATCTATTCTTTTAAAGTATTAACCAACCCTATATGGACGACTATTAATAATCAAGTGACTAACCGGTCATTTGTCTGCGCAGGCTCTGCAGCTGCGCAGTCAGTAACAGCTCCTCGTACTTCAGGATCTCGAACTGGATTTCGTAGAGCTGCAGCTGCAACTCGTAATACAGTGCCTCTAACTGGTCCAGGCGTGCCATCGCATCCTCACCACCCTGTAGGCCTTGCATCTGAGAAAGGAAAAAAAAAAGTTCAGGATATTATACACTTACACACATCTATGTTTGTGGTGCAAAACACACAGACATACGATACCTCCTCTCTCAGCCCATGCTTCCTCTGTTCCAGGCAGATCTCTTTCGCGCGCATCAGCTGCAGCGTCTCCTTGGAAACAGCATACTGCAGCTTCTCCATGCGCTCCACTGCTGCGCCCCACGCTGCTTTCCCGAACTTCCTCTGGTCTGCTCGCATGCGCTCGTACATCACTGAGATAAAAACACGTGCATCGTGAATCGATTTGTGTGTTAATCAGGACTCCTTTGGATGCGACTGCTTTAATAATATTTCATAAAATACTTCATGTATTTTCATGCATGTGAGTGAAAACACGTTCCCAAACACAGAGCCTGTGGCTCCGCTTCCTGTTTGTGTTACTGACTAGTGAAGAGATATCCTTGGTCTCAGTGTGAGAGATTTCAGCACTGTAGCATCAACAGAACCAGGTCGTACTCACAGAAGAGTTTGCAACCCTTTTTTCCCCCCCCTCTGCTTATATGGAGTCACAGAACAAACGTATGAGGTTCTCAGAGAAATATGTTTTCATACCTTTCTGTGCTCGCGCCGTGGTCTCAAAGTACTTCACAGTGAGGTCCTGGATAGACAGCACTGCGGTGTGGGCCTTCCTCTGCCAATCCTCATCCTCTCTCCGGAGTGCCTCGACCCGGCGTGGACCCAGATACTCCGTCTCCAGAGAGATCTGAACACAAAACACACACAGATTAAACAGAGCGTTCCATCCACAGGACATGTGCTTACTCTAGAAGTGTAACAACACCGATGCCAACTTCTCATCCTGGTCTGAGGAAGTTCACCTGGTGTTCAGTATCACAAACAGAACCGGGAACAACTCGGTTCTCTGAAGAACACTGAGGAGGACGTCACTGGCTGCCAGACACGTTTCAGGAACTCAGTTCAGGAACTTTAGGTACATTTCCACTCAAGAGCTCTTTTTGCACAGTGATTAGAACATTTCCAATAAAGGAACCAGAACTGTATTTAGTTCCTGAACCAGAGTAGGAACTTTTCTGCAAACCAGGAACTGCCAAGTGCACTTTGCTGTACTGAACATCACAAATTGGTCAAGATTTACTGAACAGCCTTCTTAATACCTTCTCAGCTGCCATTTTATGACTAAGGTTTCTGCAATGCTTTTGAATTAAAAAAAAACAAACAAACAAAAAAACACGTGTCTTTAGTTTACACGCTTCTGCACCACGTCCACTGAAATCCTATGAGCAAAATGAAGTGGAATAATACAGAACGTAGACCAAGAACTCATCCAGCACCTTTGTAATTCTTCAGTTCCTGACACACACACACACACACACACACGGGAAAAGCAGGGAAATTCATAATCAAGTCGAAACACACTTTGGTGAGCTGAGAGCTTGAGAGCTCTGCGCCAAGAGAACTGACGATCACTTGCTTAGTGACGGTCTTTCTCCAGGCTACAACTCACGTAAAAAACAAGAACACTTTTTAATTATCGCTCCCCCTGAGGCCTGAGGCAGCTTTAGCCTACTTAGTACATAAAGACACTGCGAAGCTCACAGGCTGTGTAGCACTGATGAAGTTTGTGTAACTCGATGGTTCCTGGATTCAGAGCAAATGTTTATTTCTTTTCTTCTGCGAGCTTCAGGGCACTTCGGCTGTACGGTCACAAATATGTAAGCAAGAACTTGCACCTGTCTCTGTCTCACACAAACACGCACATGGCTATAAATTACAGCTGGATTGCAGTGATGAGGAACACCAAAAGACTGGAAAATAGGGATACAAAAAGAGTTTCACCCACCCAAGAATTTCACCCATTTCCTTTCCATTTTCGTTCCGTAGCAAGCGCCGTGACACCAAAGTGATTATCCTAAATCACAAAATGCTCAAGAACTCGCTACTTGAAAGATATAAATATCCCTATTGTGAGGTTTGTTTTGGCACTCAATGGCTGTTTAAATTCTGTGGGGGTAAAAGTAGTGGTTGTGACTTGTGTTTTCTTGTCATTACCTCAATAACTGACGTGTTTAGTGATGAATGAATGATGAAATGTGTTTGAGATATTTGCACTGGTATACGATGCTAATCTTGTGCAATGACAGGACAGTGTGATAGACCACAGGATAATTTGGCTAATCCGGTAACGCAGAGGTCCCAACATGTTGAACAAGAAAATCCTAGCTGGTGGATAGAAAACAAACAAACAAACAAACAAACAATGTAATTTTACCACAAAAAAGTCCTAGTGTGTGTTGGTGAATGAGCTGGCCATTATCTCCCCCCTTCCCCCTGACATGTACGCCAAGTAACAAGAAACTAGATAGAGATTGTGACTAAAGTCACAGTAATTTGCGCTAGCTGACCTTTTGACCTTTGTCAATTGATGGTCAAGGAAAAAGTTGTGCCCTACCGCCAGGAACAAAATGAATAAAAAAAAAGCAGGAGTGCACTGAGAGCACAATGTCTCCCACTGGCAACTTGGCCATAACTCTGGTAAAATGTGACTGAATTGAACGAAATTACAATATGCATATTACTGACATAGAACAAAGAATCCTGTCAAGTTTTGTGAAATACATGAGAGGAGTTGATTTCAGAAGGTCAGTACCCTTCCTGGAACGGATGGACATCGCCACGACATAATCCCCCTTCGGGCCTTTCAGCCAGCGGGGGATAAAAACTGATTGAAAAAAAATCATGAAAATTGACAGTTATAAGTGATTGAAAAAAATCCTGTTTTTCATGGGTCATTCGGAATCAGTGATCCAGATCAGCACCAAAAGTCATATCAATTTAATTCAGCCTAGAGATATTCTTCATGCAAAATTTGATGATTGGTTGAAAACTGAGGGAGAAATAGCCTCCTCAAAAAACATTAAGATAATAACAACAACAACAACAACAACAACTAGATAGATACTGTGACTAAAGGCACGGTAATTTGTGCTAATTCTTACAGACCAAGACATCGGGTCACTGTACCCTACAGATCCAGAATGGAAAGAGATAGAGAATGACACTTCTTGCTGAAAAAGCTGTTTTTTCATGGATCATTCCAGATCAGCGATCCAGATCAGCACCAAAAGTCATAGCAATGTAATTCAGCCCAGAGGTATTCTTCATGTGAAACTTGATGATGATTGGTTGAAAACTGAGGGAAAAATAGCATCCTAAAAAATGTTAGAGAAGAAGAAGAAAGTAGAAAGATCCTGAGTGAGAGTAACAGTTTGCACCAGCACTGCTAGCGCCAATTAATTATCCGGGAATCAGTTCATACAGAAACACGAACGTTATTCAAACGGATTTGTATCTGCCCCATGACTTTGGTATCATCTGATCGACGTGCCCTAATGGTGGGGTTTAGTTTTAGCACTCGGATTTTCAGTGTCACTAAATCAGCCAACAATCTCAAACCATGTTCTAAGATTTTTTTATTTTTATTACCCCAGCCACGATGGAGTAAGCGGGGCAAGATATTGTTATCAGTGCGGTTTGTTTGTTAAAACTCTAGCGTCTAGACGGTCGCACCAATTGACTTCAAATTTTCAGGGTAGGTGGACAATGGTCCGTAGATTACCTGATTGAATTTTGGGGGTAATCAGGTCAAGGTCACTGGAAAGGTCAAACTTTCGGTCAAAATAACATATTTTCCATTATAACTCAAAAACGTTTGCCAGTAGACAAATGTTTACGATTATGAGCATATAGGAACCTCATATGGCCTTTCATTTGGCACCATGATATTTGACCTTGAATGACTTTGAAATGTCAAACTCAAGGTCATGGATTTTCATAGGATTATAACCTGACAGCTGATGATTGAGAAATATTACCATTATTAACATATAGGTATAAAATAAATGCTGCAGGGCGAGGTTTGTTTTGCATGGCAACACTTGTTAAGGAAGTTAACTGGTAAGTTTTAAGCCAGTTGTGGCCTGTTCCCTCTTTTTTTTTTCTTATGACAAATTTAGGAGATCAAAAGTCTGGAGTTGATTCCAAGTATTGAATTTGCATTTGGCAGCTGTTCATGGAAACTTTCAATATAAGGTATAAAGAGGTGTCATCGCAAGTGATGGAGGCCATCATTAGGCTGAAAAAACAAACAAACAAACAAACAAACAAACAAACAAACAAACAAACAAACAAACCTGCCAGAGAGATTGCAGAAACTTGGCCAAATTAACAACTTGGTTGATTGTTGAAAATAATAAATGTACCGATGAGCTCAATAACACCAAAAAGCCTGGAAGACCATGGAAGCCAACTAAAGTGAATGATCACATAATTATTTCCTTGGTGAAAAAACAGCCCCTTCACAACATCTAGCCAAGTCAAGAACACTTTCAAGGAGGTCAGCTGTCATCGTCAAAGTCTGCAATTAAAAGACACCTTCATAAACGTAAATACAGAGGGTTTACCTCAAGATACAAACCACTGGGAACACTCAATAACAGAAAGGCCAGATTAGACTTTGCTAGAAATCCTGCCTGGTTCTGGAACAAGATTCTTTGGACAGATGAAACCAAGATTAACTTGCAGTAGAATGATGGGAAGAAAAAAGTATAGAGAAGGAAAGGAAGAGCTCATGATCCAAAGCATCCCAACCACATCTTCTGTCAATCATGGTGGACATTAACATGTATGACTGCCAGTAGAACTGGGGCATTGGTGTTTTTTGATATTGTGATTGCTGAGAGTCATAACAGGATGAATTCTGAAGCATATAGAGATACACTTTCTGCTCAGATTCAGTCAAATGGTGCAAAACTGAGAGGAGAGCCCTTCAGAGTACAGATGGATAATGAGCCAAAATATAGTGTACGAATGCAACCCAGGAGCTTCTTAAGGCAAAGACATTTAATGTTCTTGAATGGGTGAGTCAGTCAACCCAACTGAGCATGATTTTCATTTACTGAAAACAAAACACACAGACAAGCAGCAACTGAAGGTGGGTGCAGAAAAGGCTGTGTTAGTTTATTCAATTACTTTGGAGCTTGTGGGAGGACTACATAAAAGAAAAAAAAAGGCAAGAATTCCTAAATAGTGAATGCAATATTTTTGTTAAATCCCTTGAATTGAAGCTGAAAAGCTACATTTTGATTTTACATTTTGGCTTCATTTCAAATCCATTGTGGTGATGTACAGAGGCACAGTGCTGGGGGGTGTTCCTGTCCAAATACTTATGAACTCTGATTCTCTCTCTCTCTCTCTCTCTCTCTCTTGTGTGTGTGTGTATTGTGCTTTATATTGTTGCGCCCAGCCTAGCTGTGCTGTGGTGGCCTCAGTTCCCCCTTGTACAATACACAGTGTTGGCCGGTCTAACAGCTCCCAGGCTGCAGGGGGAGCCGCTCACTTGGTTGGCTGGCCATGGTGGCCAATGGGCTGGCAGAGGACTCTGTGGGTGTGTGGTTTTAAACACCACTGCCAGGGGCTCTTGAGGTGGGACTCACTCTCTGTCGTGGCCGTGGCTGGGCTGGCTGTGGTCTTTCGCTCTCTGTCTCTCTCTTTTAATGCACCACACCCACGGGACTGATGCGCATCTCACCATTTGGCTAGTTACATGACTGACTATTGAATGCTTGAAATGTAGAGTTTTAATAAAGTATTTTCGTAAATGTTACATTCGGTGTGGTCTCCCCTGTGTTGTCTTCACTCTGAGCCAAGTGGTCACAACAGTTTCTCTCCTGAGAAGAATAACCCTGTGCTTAATGGTGTTGGATGATGGAGGCGACTCGGCTATTGGTTTCCTCATTCACGTGTTCATTAAAATTGAAATGATAGTCAGTAACATGTTCTGTGTCCTTTTGGCAGATTTGCGTAAACAGTTGGAGAGCGCGAAGTTGAAGAACCAGAGGCTGAAGGAGGTGTTCCAGAAGAAGATCCAGGAGTTCCGGACCGCGTGCTATGTTCTGACCGGGTACCAGATTGACATGACTGTGGAAAACCAGTATCGCCTCACCTCAGTGTACGCTGAGCGCATGGAGGACTCGCTGCTCTTCAAGGTACTCACTGACAATGCATTTTATGGAAAGACCACTTTCTGTAAAAGTTTTAAAAACTTGTACATAAATCATAATTTCCTCTTCTGAGTTTACAGTCTTTTGATTTAACGTTGCTGTAGAAGGCTTGTTTTTAAAAATGTATGTTGTTCTACAAGATATCATCTTAGTGTTGTAGTCGAGTCACTAAACCTAGAGTCCGAGTCCAGTCTCAAGTCCCCCAGTGTTCAAGTCTGAGTCAAGTCCTAGTCATTAATAAAAAGAATTTCGAGTCGAGTCCACTATTGATCCGAGTCAAGTCCGAGAACAAGACTCCAACCGCACCATGTGACGGTGGCTGTTTCAGCGCCATTAACATTAGTTTGTTCCTGAACATGGCGTATGAACAGCTGAAAGTGAACAAGTGAAGACGATCCAGAACGGCAAGCAAAATCATAAAACAGTGAAATAAGCAACAGGTCGAGCGGGGCACAAACAGGCTCTCATAGATTCGGCAGAATCAAAAACGAGAAACAGGAAATCAGGAAACCAAACAAGGAAATAAGGCTCAGTAACGTATCAGCAAAGCAACTCAATACTTCGCAAAGTGTGTTTTCACAATTTTTATATTGGCGTGCTGATTGCGTCTCAATCCTGCGCAGGTGCGAGTCGTTTACGGCGCGCACGAGAGCCTTGGTGCGTGCGCTGTCCGGAGCACGCCCGAGAGTCTATCTGATGCACACGCCAAGGCGTGCAGGTGTGACAATCTTACACGAAATTAATACAAAATTTAATGTAGATATGCCAAATTATTATGGCATGTTACAAAAAATAAAGAAAAAAAAATCCAAGTCCTCGTCTCCAGTTTGAGTCCGAGTCATCAGTGCTCAAGTCGAGTCATGAGTCAGACTAGAGTCAGAGTCCTCGACTCGAGTATTACAAGCCTGCTTGTTATTATCTCCTGATCTCAGTGGAGTAGCTGGTTATCTCATGAACAAATCTCATTATTTCTTATATTTCTATCCTGGATTTTTTTTGTGGGTTCTCTGGGTTCCTCCTCCTGAAAACACACTGGTGTTTGGATTGTCGTCTCTGGCTTTTATGTGCTGTTAGTGACTTAACTTTCAGAGTTGTTTGTTTAGAATGTGTTGAGTTATTGTTTATTCACACGAAAAATGCACGAGTTCCTTTCAGCAGCGTTTGTAAAGATCTGCACTGAATGCTGCTGAAGAAGCAGGTGGATTTTTGTAGAAAGTGTGTTTGCATGAATTAAAATTGAGTTAGGAGTTAACTAATGTTAATGTTGGGCTCTTATTTCTCTCCTCAGCGCTTTATTACTTCTCAGACTCTGACTGTAACACACTCGCTGTTGTTTCCTTCTCCTCTCCTCACATCTTTGGCTTGAACGTTTAAAAAAAAAAAAAAGCCCCTCGTGTCCACTTCCTGTTTTTAAGAGCTCGTCCCGCTCCATTTGTCCTGTTCCCTCACTCCTGCTACACCAGCTAATAGTCCAGATGTGGTGGTAATCTTTCTTCATGGCAGCTTCTCAGCTCTCAGAGCTCCTCGGTGTTCATCTCTTTGATGCTGTAAAGCTCCTCCTCTGTGCTGCTGTGTAGTCAAATGAAAACTCCAGGCTGAGGAAGAGCCTGAGGCCAAATGATGGACCTTCTCACTTTAAAGCCACAAGTTTTTAAAGCGGGTTTTCCTTTTCCTTCTGTGATTTTTAATTTTTTTTATTATTATTATTATTATTATTATTTTTTGTCTTTTCTCCGAGTGCCTTATTAAACATGGGACTTATTCTTCTCCACTCTGATCACCTCCACATCCATGACGCCAGTTCTTTTATTAGAACGCTGTGTAGAAGTGAAGATCATGCTGCTTTGTCGTCTAATATATTAAAGCCAGGAAGGACCTGGTGAGTGTATGAGCTTACACTACCGTTCAAAAGTTTGGGGTTACCCAGACAATTTTGTGTTTTCCATGAAAAGTCACATTTTTATTTACCACCATAAGTTGTAAAATGAATAGAAAATATAGTCAAGACATTTTTCTGGCCATTTTGAGCATTTAA
>JAOPUC010000004.1:4645168-4657716 GCA_027564185.1 Cephalocassis borneensis
TGGAAAATTTTGCTGAATACTTCATCAGAAACCGTGAGAGCGAGAGAACATCCCTATAAAAGTTATCTGATTGATATTCATGAGTAATCCAGTTGGAAACCAATCAGAAGAGAGAGAGAGAGCCTGATCACTTTCATGTGACTCAAAAAGCACCGGCAGTTTCCCGATGTTACGCGAGCAGAGAGTGCACTCTGTTGTACCAACTTCAACCTGCTGTTACTCCCAAAGTACTGAACAGATCTTAACCAGATGCATTTCATTAGAAAGCAGATATTCTAATCTTTTTATTGATGATGTTTACAATAGAAAATATTCAAGAGTTAAGCAATGACAGATTTGGAAACTTAGATGAGCATCTGCATGCACAGTTTTCACAGCACGGCCAGTGAGCGTCTGAGATGCCTAATTTTATTGCAGAATTCTCAGACAGAGAAAGTCTTTCAGTTTGTAAATTTATAAACTGAAATATGAATAAAAGTTAATACTAAATGCAAATTAAACAAGCTGAATCCCCGGCATGTATTTTACAAGCTGGAAGGAGTCTCCAGTGTAAGCGCTCTGTACCATTTAGAGGTAAAGCCAGAGATATTATCAGGATCTTTGACAGGAAATTCTTCACTTTACAATTTCTTTTGTCAGCGTGCCGTAATATAAAACGAATAAATCGTAAACCTTTGGGTGGTAAGAGAAACTTTGCTTCATCACACCATTTTGTGATTAATAATTTTCCCTTAACAGCATGCTCCTGTGTGTTATTCCTTCCATATGACTCATCCTTAACGAAAATGCAGCCTGAGTGTGCAGTCATGCAGCTCTTTAATAACCAGATAATACAGCTGTAATCCTTTGTTATCTTGTATAATTTATGTGCATAATATAGTTGCAGGCAGTCGTCAGGGAAAAATAATGCCAGTGTTTGGTAAAGAGCAAGGTTGAAAGGGAAAGCCCTCAGCTTCCTCTCATCTCTTTCTATCTCTCCTTCAATTTCCTGCACTTTAATGAGTTGGTGTAGGAGTGGACCCAACGCACTTAAGTCACGACTGTGGCGATCTCTCTTACACACACACGCGCAGATTGAGAGAGAAACAGAGAGAGAGTTTTCATTCACTCCATCTCTCTCTCTCTCTCTCTCTCTCTCTCATGTAACAGAGAAATGTATAATAATAGCACAGTTGATTATTGTTCCACTGTAACTGTCACCCTTTTTATAACACAAGGAACAATTACCAACGATCACTTTTAATCCGTTTGTAGTAACAGTTAATGTTACCGTGAAACAAGCTAGTTCGTGTTATCATTTGTATTATAACGACTATTTAACATTTATTCCACAAAATCGAGTCGTACATGAGCTGATAGCCAATGAGGCGCATAGTACCGAGTTGTCTATAAGCCATATATGACGAGATTGAGTGGAATAACTGTTTTATTCTATCCACATTCACTGGATTTTGAGAAACCGAGCATTTTTATTGTTAATTTTTGCAAATTCAATAAATAAAAGCTTTATACAAAATGCCTGAAAAAATCATTTCCACTTTGGCGGACTTCTTAAAAACCTATCGATGGCTGCACGAATTGACTTTAGTGTTTTTGTTTTGTAGAAAGTGGCGTCTTGCTGTCGTGCCGAGGTATAGCTTTAGACATTTTAATTCTTCCTTGGACATTTCAGTTATGTAATGTTCAAACTTCTTTAAGCTTTTGAACCAGTTTAAAAAAATTCAACAACTTTTAATGCTTAAAGATGAAGAATGTGAACAAACTGGCGAAATGACAGGAGCAATTTGTGAAAAATGCAATAATAATAGATCTTGAAAAATACAAAAAGAAACGTTCTTACCATCAAATACTTTTTATTCCATATTTTGTTGCCTTTTTTTTGTATTTGTTTTTTTTTTGGGGGGGGTTGTTTTCGAATAGAGTTTTTATTTTGTCCTTGGTTGGTTCAGCAACATGCGCCGCCATTTTGTTTTTCTCTACTTGCAGTATATGTGCTGATAGCCTAGTAGTAGAGTAGCCAATCAGAGCACACGATTGCTCATATCCAGTGAATGTGGATAGAGTAAAAACAGTTGCTCCTTGACCATTTTCTCTTTTGTAATATTAATAAGACAAAACAAACAAACAAACAAACAAACAAACAAACAACCCAAAACACAGCTTGTCATATCACTGAGAAAATGCAAGTTACAAAATTTCATGTCTGAAAACATCCTGTTGCAAAACGTTGGCACTGGAGAGTCCTTAAATAGCAACATTTATTATTGTTACTATACGAACAGTAATATCACAGTGAATAGAAACCTGTTGAGCTACTGTTAGAAAAAAATAATCAACACTTTTGACCAGTCAGAATTGAGAATTCAACAGTGTGTCGAATTCAATATGAGGTCAAAAACCAATCTCGTACCAGCAGTCACTTTTTTTTAATTCGCTCGTCAGCATCATGTCTACAGCAAACAAATAAAATAGAACATTCGGAATGTCACAGCCGATATAAACATGCTTTGATAATTCAATTTCGGGGTGCTGATGTATTTCAGAGCGTCATGACCTCGCTGAGTCATTCAGGGTCTGAGTCTCAATGCTTTAACACTTGCAGTGGGAAATCGTGTGCAAGTACAAACAAGATAGATAAATATCATAATACTGGGCCTTAAAATGAAAGATTTAACAAAGATTAGTGACCTGAAAATTCATCTGGATTATAGACGGGCATTGCGTCTGGGTGCAAGGTGAGATGACTGACCTGTTGTGGATATGTCAATATCAAAGCTGTGATATAGGATTTAATAATTTTATTTTTATAAATTGCTAAAGATGAGTGCTTCATGGTGTTAATGGTATTAGTATTTTACATGTTGTGGTTAATATTAACACGCATCAAGTCTAATATATAGAGGATATTACACTGTGGTGCGAAGATATGAAGTTTGAGTGGTGAATGTATATATCACGAGTGAGTGAAACACCACTGTGTAATGTTCTTTATATTATATGGACACATCCAGAAAAAAAAATCCACACGTTATTCAAAAGAATTTTAATTTTGAACCAGTTCATCATTTTGACAACACGCGTCTAAACACTGGGCGTGACATCATCAGAGTGAAATATCGGGAATTATTATACATACAGGACGCTTTTTCGATGGAATAAAAACATGGGTTCTATTCCCTTCTAGCATGTTCCATTCATTTGGTTTGATAGCATGCAGTATTGTTAACATATCACTTATCCTATGTGTATTACATCACTCTGCTCAATGGAGAATGAGCGTTGAATATGGTTGTCAAGACAACATGATGTCACATGTCGGAGACGTAAAACTTCCGTGCTAGCGAGTGGGCGACTGGGACAATTTCTAAACAAACATGGCTGCCAGGTTTGCATTGTTAAATACGGAAGATTTTGAGAGAATTTTGAAAGAGAAAGACGCGTTGAACACCCGAATGAAATGTATATTTATACACATTTAATATATCGTAATAATAATATTGGCTGACTTTTTTTTGTGGTACTGTATATCAGATATATTCCATTCAGATACTCGTCTTTGACTCATGGAATATATCTGATCTACCACAAAAAAAGCCAGCCAATATTATTTAAATCTGTAACTCAGATCCGTGATGTATTTTGTATGAGAAATGCGAGTTTTTCAACACGAGAAGATAAACTTCATATCTTCAAGCCAATGTGTGATTTTTCCTGTTTAATATATCGACACATTCACAAGCAAAAAGTCTCCAAATTTATCAAAACAACTCACTCATTGATTTCCTCACAAATGACATATAGAGATTTATGTCACGGTTTTGGTTCTCCATGTCCCGGATGGAACTCGTATGAAAAATATGAGTGGCGTATTTCCCAGTAAAACACTCGTGTCTATATAATACATAAAGATGTCAGGTGATTTTTTTAATAGTCTTTATTTAAAATGCTTCCTTAAAACAGGTATTAATATGTTTTTTTGGCTATTTTTTAAAGCAAATTTGTCATACTTAGAAATTCACACCCAGGCATTGTCTTATATCTGGGAAATGTAGCTTTCTTTAAGATATAAATGTTCTGGATATTTATAACCTTATTCTGGCTATTATTTTGTCAAATACTTGATAAACACAATTATTTTAGCACCCTTGAAGATGAATCATCTGCAGAATAGTGTACTCTATGACATTCATACTGTTGATGCCCAGGCGGGACATCTGAATGAGAGAGAATTAGCCCCTGGATGGGGAGGGGAGCTTCAATTTGCCTCTTTTGCCAATTCTTGCGCTTAAGAAAACACAGACGGAAATAGTCCAGAGAACCTTCAGAGGGAACACAGCGATTGAGAAAAAACAACGCTGTTAGAACAAAGCAGTCTGGTTCTTTTCTTTTGCTCCGCTTGTGTGCAGTGTGATAATGGTTTCTCCCATCACCTGAGCCGAGAATGGTTCAGCCCACTATTCAGCCAGCCTACCCTGAATGAGTCATCCTGCCTGCCTCTGATTGGCCGGACGCTCTCCATCCCAAGGGATCGCCTTGCAGAAGGAAGCCGAGGCCCGACTCCATTCACAGAAAACGAGGCTGCGCTCGTCTGCTGCCTCATTCACAGCCACGGTGCCGTTCGCCATCTCCTGCACTCTCTAGCATCCTCTCTTCAGCATCCTTTCTTCAACTCGTCTCCCTCCTCACCTCCCTCACACGCCAGGCAGCATCGCCTCTCTTTTTGTGTTGTCTCTAGAGAACAGAAACGTGCTCTCTCTCTCTCTCTCTCTCTCTCTCTCTCTCTCTCTCTCTCTCTCTCTCAGTTTTTTTTTATTCGTAGGCAGGCAGGAAGGCAAGACATTGGGAGGGACTGCAGTGCGAATGCTGCAGCAGTGAACACAGAAGAGGAAGCTTATGAATGACTGACGCTCTCCTGATGCACACTTCCTGTGGACAGTTTTTACATGAATGGCGTTTTTTTTTTTTCCTCCACCCTGGATTAACGCCGCGGGCTTCACTCTGCCAGCTGGCTCTCAATGAAGCAGAGAAAGATCGGATCTTCTGATTTATCACGCTGTTCATTCAGATCCCGGACTCTGATTACTTCTTAGCGTTGTGCTTTTTTGATATGACGATCAATTAATCAGCAAGGCAAACAAAACTAAGCTTGTCTTAGATGAATTTATGATTAAAGGTGATCGTTACCTAAGGGAATTTGTGATTAGGTAGCAAGGGCTGTCATTTCTGTGATGTATTTGAATATGTAGGGGGTAAAACATGGAGACGAACTGTTGAACAAAGAGGGGAAAACCTCTCTCGCTTTATGCTGTGATTTAGAGAATTTGGTAACCATGGAGAATGCGGTGATATAAGCGCTTTTTAGAATGAGGCACATCAACACGACAGAGGCTCAGACGCAGATTAATTTTTCATTTTAGATTAAAAAATATATATACATATATATGTATCTGTATTTCTCGGTCCTCATATTCTTCCAAAACTGGAACCAAAGTGATCATATATTTTTCTCAGTAAGAGATTGCGGTTTGCCCTTAACGCTGAATGTGAGCTTCTGATGGACCGTCTTTATGGCACACCATCACTGAGCTTTGCCTTTCTGTCAGGTGTCTGGAAAATTAGTCGTCATCATGGAGAGCAGCTCAACTTTGCTTCTTTGTCGTGGACATAGAAACCGACATTTCAGCGCTACCTCTGTCACAATAGCGTTCAATGTTGTTGTTTGAAAGACGCATTTTTTTTTCATGTCATGATTTTTATTTAGGTTGCGTTTGCTTGTTCATTCGTTCATTCATTCATTTATTTACTTATTTATTAATGTTCTTCCTTTGCTTGCTGTTTTAAATTTTTTTTTTTCACTTGTTATTGTTCTTCTTCTTCTTCTTCTTAAGGACATTTATGTTCAATTGTGACGATTAAGATCCAACCAGCAAGGACATAATACCTGTTGTTCAGTATTCAGAATTATCCTTTGATAACTATTTTCCTTCCGTCTATTTTTCGGTCCGAATTAAAGTAAGGCATTTCTGTTTGACGGTGACAAAATATCATAAGGAAATTTCTGAATCGATCAGTTCTGATGTGCTGCAAGTGGGAGTTTTTTTTTTCTGCAACAGGAAGTGATCTGCGGCGTTGAGTGAGTCTTTTGTTGAGAAGGGTTCTCTCTCTCTCTCTCTCTCTCTCTCTCTCTCTGCGAGTGAGTCATGCGTGTGCACAGATCTGCCAGGCTGCAGAGCGAGAGAGAGACATCTCCTTCATAAAGCTCTTTTCTCCTCTATCGCCCGAACGCCATCGCTGAACAGGAGCATCAACTTACTTCCCTTGATTGTTCCTCTGTTTTTTTTTTTTTCCTCCCCGCTTCCTCCCATGGATTGTTTGAGTTGTGGTGTATTTCTGGCCCCTGAGGTGGGCTAGTGTGTGTGCGGTTTTGTAGCTTTTGCTTGAGCAGATATTCACCATAGTCGCCGCCACCATCACTGGTACCATAGCTACAGCGCGTCACCGAAAGGGAGCGAAGTAGAAAGACGAATACAGGCGTACTTGTATTTTTCCATCCGTGAGGCTTTTTCGGCTCAGACATGCCAGAGGAGCGGCTGGCGAGCACGGCGTCGCTTGTGCCCGTGCGTGCATAGGCACACGGAGCCGGGGGCATGCTGCAGCGCGCCAAGTACAACCGCTTCCGCAATGAGTCGGTGACATCTGTCGACGAGCTGCTGCTCCACGGCCTTCCCATGAACGCCAAGGTGCCTGCCGGCGCCCCGGTGCCTGCTCCGGAGCCGCCGTACGCGCCTGCTGCTGAGGTCACGCCCCCTGAAACAGCTGAGGACTCGGGCACCGCCCTGTGCACCCTCATCAACAAGGTGTCCAGTCTTAAATTCACCAACTCCTCTGGCCTGCTGGGCATCAAAGGCCTGCCGTCGGCTGTCAAGGACCTGGCTGTGTCCAAACTTCAGGGAGGAGGGGGAGCAGGAGGAGGGTCCTCGGGTAGCCCGGCGTCTTCCTCCAGCCTCTCAGCGGCCACTGGGGGCATCTCGTGTGCTTCCGCCACCTCTGGCCACCACGAGCCAGGCTCCATGAGCACCGGGAAGAAGGGAAGGATGGAGGAAGTGCAGCCTGGCGCAGAGGACTGGCACACAGGTGGTGTGGGTGGCACTGGTGGAGAATGCGCAGGCCTTGTGAATAAACCCTCACGAGGATGGCTGCACTCCAGCGACAAGATCGCTGGACCTGGAGTGACGTACGTCGTAAAGGTATGGCCTCTCTCTTCTCCTTCATCCTTCTCCATAACATTCCTAACACTCCTGTTTGTTTGTTTGTCCTTTCTTTATATCTGTCCATCCCCTGATTAACCTCTTCTGAGCTTCTGAAAAAAAGGAGAGCAAACAGCTACAGCTGTGCTTGTTTCTTTGCAGTCTCAGAAAGAGAAGCAATGGCGAGGGATGAAAACAGGCATTAAATAATACAGGCTCAGTCAGGCAAACTGCCTTTAGGGAGGAAATAAATGAGCAGGATGCTGAACAAAGCTGTGGTTTATAAGCAGTTCAGGATTTTGTTTATTTTTATATCCTTTATACCCTGTGCTCTCAGACAGTTATGAAGCTTTTGAGCTCAGTCGTTGTTTTACTATCTCAAACTCAGTCTCCATGTACTGTTAGCTTTAGCTGCGCTCTCTTTCTCTTTTTCTTTCTCTCTTTTTATCTGCTGCATTTGCTCCATACAGGTTCTCCAAGCGACAGGCTATTTTTACCACGCCAGTCAATCTATTCAAACGAACACCAAGTTTATCTCATCAAGCAGAAGCGGGATGCAAATAGTGTAACCACGGTGACCAGAGCGAAAGCGGCAGAGCTGCTCTCCTATCACTTACATTCATAAAACGTAATGGTGTTCTTGGTATAAGTTCAAGGCAAAATGATTTTTTTTAAAGCTCTTCAGGATTAAAGAACAAAAATGAATCTGAAATTTATCTAATAAGAATCTTTTATTATAAATCTAAAATCATGTCATCTTGATTTTTTCTTTACAGGAATATGTGCAACACAAACCAAGCCGGAGCAGCTTGAACGAGTTTTGTAAAAAGAAAAGCATCAGTAGGATGCAATGTAAACTACATAATGATACCGTATCATCCTACATCATCAGGTGTGAATAAATTCATGTTAAACATTTTAAAGAATCCAATCCTCGTATCATAATTTTAGACACCGAGCATATCCCGAGTATATTTTGAGAACAGGTAGTGCAGTGCGTTTCCGGCTTCATCACTTCATTGTACAATGTGTCATTAGAGAGGCACTGAGGTAAAGGTGACTTCGATATCTACAGGATGATTCATGCCTCATACCCTTGTTCGTTTTTTTTATGTTCTCAGAGTGAATCACCCGCAGCTACAGCCAAAGCACTGGAGCACTGTATGCTTAACATGCAGAAAGAGAGAGAGAGGTAGTGTACAGGAAGTAGGGTCCTTTGAGCTGTATGAATTGAAAAGTAAGAAATGAATGCGGGATAGAAAACGCAGACAGGGAATGTTTGAGATGATTGCGGGGTGTTTTTTTTTTTTGCGTGTGGACGTGTTTATAGCTTGGTATAGGAATTGTCTACAATTTTGTCCCTACATGCAGAGTTAGGGTTAGATTTAAATGTAGCATAGCATTCATTAGGTGCATTAATAATTGTCAGTGGAACGTCCTCAGATGGAGAGTCATGTGTGTTTGTGTGTGTATGTGTCCATGCAAGCGGCCGTCACATACTGATTTCAACATGTTGCTGGTCACAGTTGTGCTAATGACAGCCCATGTGTGTTCACGTATGTATCACGCTATGATGCAGTAAAAGGACAGCAACCGAAATGGACTGCGCTCTATTTTTGAGACAAACACTCATACGCGTGCACACCAGTGTAAAAAAACAAAACAACAAACATTGCCTGTATGAAGTTATACATTTTTAGCAGGTCTTGGTGGTAGGACAGTATTTAATACTTTACCTGTTCTGCATATCATCCATAATTTTGAGATAATTGTAAAATGCTGTAGATAGAGGAGGAGGCCTGAGAAGACTCGCTCACGGGCCGAACCTAGCCAGCAGGCCACCATTTCCAGATATTTAAACCATGTTGGAGTTTTCCAGCTGATATTTTTAGATTAAAAAAAAAATCTGGCCACTTTGAGAGGGGTGGAAATCTACTTCCACAAACGAGCCACTTCATTCCTTTTAAATCATCCTTTTTTAAGATGGACCATGTGTCTACAGGGTGTTCAAAAATCAGGAACTAATAAGACTATTAGTTTATTAAATGAAGATAATTTATTTTTATTCATTATTTCAAGCATATGCTCTGAATGTTCACCCTTAGGCTTTATGTGCTTTCTCAGCTGATGTATGATGTTTTAATGTTTTTACCTCGACATATTCAGATCTACGTATATGCCCAATATTTTCCCATTGGTTCCTGACTTTTTGGACACTGTGTAAAAATAAAAATAAAAAAATGCACCAATATGCTTGTGTGTTACTTTTGACTTAGAAAGTTTCCTTGAAACCAAACAAGTTTGTTTTTTTTCTGTCTTTTTTTTTTGCACCACTTCAAAAAAGACACCGCTTACGTTAATTACGCAAACTGACACACGCATGTGGTTAATTTTGACCTGGAAAATTGCGTTTCTGTTCTGTTTACCTCTGATTAAATTGCAAATGTGAAATTGACAGATCTGTTTGATGGATCTTTAGTCTGATAAGGATTTATTTTTACCATTTACAGCCATGTTTCCAAAAGGCTTTAATGCTATATTGAGTAAAGAGAGTGTATGATTAAAGCAGTATGGTAAATTTTGGGTTGCGAAATTTATAGTTTGATTGATTTGATAAGATACCTTATTATTATTATTATTATTATTATTATAAGTTTTAAAGCAACGCTGTTGCCTGTTACTGTTCCATGTAATGATCAAATATTTAAAATCATGGTTATTAGCTTATCTGGCCGACAGGCAACGAGCTTATGCCATCACGTGTTGTCCGTCATTCGTCCGACGTCTGTCTGCCGTCGTCCGCATTTCACGAAAATCGCTTCTTCTCTCTCAGTTCTTCACCGATTATATATATTTTTTTATTTATTCTTTTTGGCAGGAAGGTACTTCTGCCTGGGGTGCATATGGCTTCCACCCAAAGTTGCATAATTGCAATTAATAATGAAGATATGGAGTAATTAAGCCCTAACGAGCAGTTTCCACACAAATTGCTTCTTCTCCTTCAATTCTTCACCAGTTTTGATTCTTTCTGATATGAAGGTAGGGGGACCTAGGATGCATATAATTTCTACCCAGATTTGCTTAATTACAATTATTAATAAAGTTATGGACTAATTAAGCCTTAATGAGCAGTTCAGCAAAAATTGCTTCTTTTCAATGAATTCCTCACCATTCCGGATTCTTTCTGGCAAATATTTGAGCTGGACTGGTTGAGGGTGGCCCACTTTAGATCGTTCCTTCTGGACTAGAAGGGGCCGGAGTGAGCTACGTCGTCATTGATGGTCTCATTTTAAGTTATTTAAGCCACTTTGGGAGCATTTTTGGCCTTGAAATCCTAAACCTGTGCCATCTCTGATCATAAACCACTCATTAATGATTAGAAATAATTAGAATAATCATTCTGGTTGCTTTTCATTGCATTATGGTCGTTAATCCAGCAGGAACAAAAACATACTCAGCAAAACCACCATGCATGTGTAATAAAAGGCAGATGTTGATCAGAACATAGTTTATTCCTGTTCAACCATGGCAGTTTTTCAACTTTTACACTTAAAAAAAAAAAATTATTACACAATGACTCGTCATACTTTTCATCCATTTGTAGTAAAGTTTAATGTTTAAAGTAGAATGCCCATGAAACAAGTTGGTTCCCGTTATCACTTACTTTATAGCAGCTATAAATGTCGTTCACTCAAAAGCCTGTCTCTTTTCTGAATGCTTGAATTTTTCTGTGTTGGAAAACTTAAAGGAACAGCTTTATTTTTGAATGTTATGAAACACTCACACTGGAGACTCCTTCCATTTTCTTACAG
Source organism: Cephalocassis borneensis (assembly GCA_027564185.1). NCBI lineage: Eukaryota > Metazoa > Chordata > Actinopteri > Siluriformes > Ariidae > Cephalocassis > Cephalocassis borneensis. Next base: position 4,656,228 of record JAOPUC010000004.1, read on the forward strand.
GACGCTCCAGCATATGAACGATTATACAGTACATTTAGTATTATGTGTACTTATGCTTTATAAGTCCCTATATATGCTGTTAGTGATGCAGTAATGTATGATATTAGAGTCAGGTGAAACTGCTGTCAGTGCTAATGTTATAGAAAAAGAATCGACACCTTCCAGCCAATCAGAATGGAGCTTATCGACTGCATTATCAGTATCAGGTAAATCAGGAATTATCTAATGGACTGAATGTTATTGGCAGTGTAATTAAAGACAGGGTTTATGTTACAGATCATATCAATATCCATGTTTCTTTATCTGTTATTTTAGGATCATGTGCATGTTTATGGAGTATTGTAATTGTTTTATTATTATTAATACTAAGAATTATCATGCTTAAATTTGGATGTAGCGAAACGTGCAGCTGTCTAGATGACAGGTGTGTCCGAGGAGTCATTGATAACATCGTAAGCGGAGCAGGTGAATCACTCGCTTTGTTCAGATTAGAGAAACAGAAGACAGATGATTCATTCATCCGTTCATCCGCCGATGCCGTGAGGGCTTGAGGTTAGAGCGAGACAGGTCCAGGTGAGTCACCGCTGTGTTCAGGTGAGTCATGCAGTGGTAAACTGCTGAGCATTAAAGTCAGACGCAAGGAGTGTTGATTAATTACGTAAGTGACTAGGGAGGGGAAAAAACAGTGCAGTCTTCCGTACACGATGCAGAACAAGCGGTCTGTCAGAGGGCTTCAACTTCAGTACGGTCAATAAAGACAGAAAAAAATATATATTGATTTAATTTTTACTTTCATTTTTTTGCCCCATGGATTGCATCATTATTACTCTTTTAATGCTGATAATTATATAATTTCATTAGAATAATTTGGTGATATATGAATGCTAACTAACCACTGATAGGTAATTATTTAATTTAATTTTACCACAGTTTTAGTGCTTATAATTGTTACATGTTGCAAAAAGAAGGTCCTGAAATCCTGATAATTCTGTGATGCATGGACAGTAGGCAATCTTTGGAAATATAACTGGAAATAATTAACAGTTATTCCATGAAATCGAGTCGTACATGAGCTGATAGCCGACGAGGTGCGTAGCACTGAGTTGGTTACAAGCCATGTATGACGAGATTGAGTGGAATAACTGTTTTATTCAATCCACATTCACTGAATTTTGAGAAACAGAGCATTTTTATTTATTGCAAATTTGATCAATAAAAACTTTCTACAAAACATCCGACAAAATAATTTCTGCTTAGGCGGACTCCTTAAAAATCTATCGATGGCGGCACGAATTGACTTTAGTGTTGTTTTTTTGCAGAAAGTGCCGTCTTGCTGTCGTGCCGAGGTATAGAATAGCTTTAGATGTTTATTTAATTCTTACTTGGATTTTTCAGTTCTGTAATGTTCAAACTTCTTTGAGCTTTTGAACCAGTCTAAAAAAAAAATTTAATGCTTAGATGAAGAATGTAAACAAACCGGCGAAATTAC
>JAOPUC010000004.1:5201630-5213569 GCA_027564185.1 Cephalocassis borneensis
ATTCACTGATGTTATGCAACATATTTTTGTATTTGAAGTAAATTATTTGTTCAATTTTCACATTACTCTCTGTAGGCGACAAAACTTTTGTCTTGCCAAAATCTGACCTTTCTGTGTTCATTAAATGATCAATCTTTCTTCAGTGAAGCAAATTTATTTTAGTATATTAAACATAATTTGGGAGGGTTTTAGCTTTCATATGAGCCATTTCTAAAACCAATGGATTAATTAAAAGTCAGGTTATAAGCTGTTGTTTCGACAAAATGGATAAGCGACAAGACTTTTGTCAGGGACTCTAAGTAAATAGCCCTATTTAACACCATAACTGTAATAATCCATATAATATCAAGAAACGCTCTACTAAGTAAAGAGAATTCTTTACTTTAAGACATGAAGTGTCTTAATAAAGAACACAATGCGAAGGCGTGTCCAAACTTTTCAGGAGTCGCTGATGTATCGGTACGTTGCGCTACTCATTTGGAATGACATTAAAACCCGCTTAACAGCGACGTCTTGCTTCAGAATTGAATTCCGTCCAGATTTAGGATTACACGATCCAAAGACTTGTGCGTGACTCAAACCTGACCTCGACACAGCAGTTTGCTTCATGTGAGCTTTCCATGAAATACGATCATCATCATCAGTGGTACATTTTAGTCCTGTGGTGATCATGTGGTAACACCCGGGTTGCTTTATTCGCTCAGACGGACTGACGCAATCCGGTGTGTGTCAGACTCGTTGTGGAATTCCCAAGTAGGAGCTTCCTGGAAATGATGACATCATGCTCTAATTAAAGCACGATTAAGATGCATGAGGATGAATGCTGTTCTAACACGAGACGTGTGTGATGCGCTGTTTGAGATGATGCTCGTGGAAATAACATGACACCCTCCCGATCCCACGCTCGAGCAGACAAGGTGAAGTTTCGACGCTCAGCCTGGATCATGTCACCATTTCTAAAAAGATTAGCAAAGTGCTCTATTGAGATTTGTTGTGTTTTCTCAAAATATCTTGACCCACCAAGATTTGTTCAACCAATCAGGACAAAAGGAGTGTGTGTGTGTGTGTCTCGCTCTCTCACTTACGCTCTGGGTGTGGCTTAAGAACATCATGTTCAGGTTGAGCTTTAAAGCATCAACCAAAATCGCTGACTGCACCTTTAAATCCACCATATTTTACATTTCCCGTTAATTTAATAACAGGAAATGACATCACTTAGTGACTCAGGCTCGGGCTAGTCACACAGCTGTCACTTTTAGACAAAAATATTCAGTGGCGCTTCCTGATTCGCTGCATCCCCACAGCTGATTTTTGAAAACGAGGCGATGTACCGTATATTCGGTTTAACAGCCGGGATGAGTCCGTGGTCTGAAACCTCTCCTGCACTTCCTGTTCCACTGACTGGCAGCTGTGTGTGAAGTGTGGAGCTTGAAGCTGAGCCCCTCCTGAGCTTCCTCTCAGGATTTCAGAAAGCTGGAACACTTGCACGACCTCATTCACTTTCAAACAGACTCCATCTTGTAATCCTCTGCTTTCCTTCACGCACACGTTACAGAACCGCATGAAATAAACATTAGTCTCACCGATTCCCTTTACCTGGGTGTCTCGCTCTCCCCCCCCCCCCATCTGCATCACTTTCTCCTTCTATATGTCTTCCTCTCCCCCCATGTGTATCTCTTGTTTACACCATTTATCTGCTCATCTCTCCATCAGTCTTTCACACTTTCCATTTGTCTGTCTTACCCATCACTCGTCAGCATTTGTCCTGGTCTCCATCTGCCTCTTTCATTCTGTCTCAGTTTGACTTTCTTGCTTCATCTCTCTCTCTCTCTCTCTCATCTCCCAATCTGTCTGTCTCTCTTCCTGTCCCCCATCTGTCTGTTTCTCTCCCTAGCACGCACGCGCACTCTTCCCCCTCATCTGTCTGTCTCTCTCTCCCAGTCTGTCTATCTCACTCTCCCTCCCCCCACCTCCCCATCTGTCTGTCTGTCTGTCTGTCTGTCTGTCTGTCCGTCTCTCTCTCCCCCTCCCTTCCTGTACCCCCACCTTCCCTGTATCCCCCCCACGGTACTCATTCTCTCTCCCTGTCTGTCTGTCTCTTTCACACTCTCCCTCCCCACCTCCCCGTCTGTCTCCCCATCTGTCTCTCTTTCCCTACCTCCATCTGTCTCTCTCCCTCCCTCTCCCTCCATCTGTCTGTCTCCCCCTCTCGCTCACTCTCCTTATCTCCATCTCCCTCTCTCTCCCCTTGACTCTCTCCCTCCCTGTCTGTCTCTTGCTTGCTCCATTCATTTGCTCGTCTCTCCATTCGTCTGTCTTCCTCATTCCATCTGTGTTTGTCCTCCTCTGTCTCCATCTGCCTCTTTCACTGTCTGTCTGACTTTCTTGCTCCATCTCTCCTTCTCTGCCACCTTCTCCTGTCTCTCCCTCTCTCACCATCTGTCCCTTGATTTGTCTGCATTGCTCGTCTGTCCCACTCCTGCTCCATCTCTCTAGTCAGTCTCTTACTCCCTCCATCTTCCACCCTAGTGCTGTCTATCAAACCAGATACTCGTGAAGAGCAAAATGTTGTGAAAATTGGTGGAGAAAATGTAGATGATGAAGGGGAGTATGGTGGTGTAACACGCAGGACCACTCCCGCTGCTCTCTCGCTCTCTCCTCAGAGCATGATACTGTCAAGCTCCAATATACACACAGGCACTGCAGCACTGCTTTAACACAGAAAGCAGCTGTGTGTGTGTGGACTGCTTGAGGTGTTCATCAGTTTCACGTGGGTAAAAGTGGAAGCTTTGGTCCAACATTTATTTTTCTTTCTGTAATCACAATGTCAAGCAATTTATTATTCAATATAAAAAATAAAAAAAGACACCCTTCAAAGCCAAGTATTCACCCAAACAGCATTCTTTTCTTTCTAACACAGCTCCCCGTCTCACTCACTCACTCACTCACTCACTCACTCACTCACTCACTCACTCACTCAACCTCGTGTCATATTTAGCAAACTCCCAGAGCTCCAAACCAGTGAAATGTCCGAGTACAGGTCCCTTTGCCTTGATCTACGATTCGATATCTTCCTGTTACATGGAGTGGAGTCAAAACAGGGCTGTAATGAGAGCGATAAGGCTGTCTGGGGCTGGAAATGATAGACCTGCCATCCAAAATTATTTCGGCGCGAGGGAGCCAATCGGAGACGTGCTGCAGTCAGCGCACAGCGTCCCGCCAGCAGTGCGCATATTTTCCTCGTATTATGTCTGGGTCACTGTGTGTCCCTGGATGACTGTGTCGCATCCGAATAGGACGGATTTGCCTATCTTCAGACACCATGTCTCGATGAAACAGAAGCAGAATATCAGTGTGCGCGCACGCATACATGTGTGTGTTTTCCCACGTTCGGAATAAGGAAATCCCATCCTTGTATCAATGACACGAGACGCTTGTATCAGAGCAGACAGAAAAACAGCTCTGTTTGTGTGTTGGAGAAGGAGGGGGGGAAAAACAGGAAGGAAAGGGGAAAAAAAAATCAGTAATCTCATTAAGCCATGGAGAGATAAGCTGTGTCTGAGAATCCAGAGTGTAATATTCTTCACACACACGCGCGCGCGCGCGCGCGCGCACACACACACACACACACACACACACACACACACAGAGAGAGAGAGAGAACAGAGACTTGTTCAGCTGACATGATTTTTGCATGCGAGACGTGTGTGCGTGTGTGCTAGACATAGCACGAGTCTGGACCATGACGTCGATGTGGAGAGATGAAAGCATGAATATGGAGTGGGCTGAAAAAGAAGCGGAGACAAAAAAGACAGACATGGAAGAAAGGATGAGAGACTACACAGGAGTGAGAACAAGAGAATGACAAAAGAGGGGTGCAGGGGAGCGAAGGGAGTGTGTGAGGAGCATTAATGAGGGCAGCAGACAGCAGTCTGACCCACTCAGACACGCGCCAGACGTCTGAGCAGGGCTCCGGGGCGTGCGTTTTTGCATACGGACGTGCATGGAATGCAGACACGCACGCAATTTCTTCCTAGTACATATAATGTGGAAAAATATGTAGAACCTTTTTTTTCTTCTTCTTCTTAAATTAATAGATTAAACCATAGCCTCAGGAAAAATCCAGCATGGGCCTCTTGTTAATCATTTTACACACACATCCGTTCCTTTCCCTTCACTTCCCTCTAGTTGCTCACTATAGTAGAGCAGAACTGCCATACGGTCTGGGGGTGGAGCTTTGTGTACGTGGGCGGGCTCAAGGAGTTAAATAAATTCAAATCCTTTCCAGTTTTGGACAAATTTGACCTAATACCACTTTTTTTTTTTTTTTAAAGGTGCGATATGCATGTCTGACATAAGAATTCTTGGCTTCCTGTCGAATCCCTACTCCATGTGCCAAACAAACCGGCGCATTACGGTATAAATCGCTAAAAAGTTCAGGGATCCGCCCCTAGCGTAATAAACAAGGGCGGGGGCAGCGCACAGTCTGTCCTGCCCCTCTTGCAGTTGCTGGCTTGTACATTAGCAGAACCACTGCATGTTGGGACATTTTGCAACACAGCATGATGTTACTTGACGTTCTCTATAACCGAGAGGAACCGTCAAGACCTTCTAAGCGTTCAGAGAAGCCCAAACATAGATCAGCGTTTCAAATGTTATAGCTAATTTCTTTCATTATAATTATTCTCTTCTGATTCGGCCTCATTTTCTGTCAAATTTGCTTCAGAAGTGAAAGGGTTACTGTCCTGAAAACATTAAAATCAAGTTATCCAATGAGATCGTTTTGTTTGTTGTCTCTAGGCTGAGAAGAGTTTAGAGCTGCTCACTCATTGGTTAGGACTTCACTGCCGGGACAGAAGGCCATGGCAGTGTATGTTTATGCAGGAAGTGACAGATGAATTAATTAACCAATCAGATTTTGATTTATAGTAGGATGGACCAAAAATTTATCACCCTCAGACTTCTAGAAGGCCAATGCGAGCTTAATCATGACTCTGCGCAATCAGCGCAGCAGTGAAGTCACCTTCCAGCCAGTGTAGCGTTCATCAATAATGTTAGCGAATGCTAATAAAGCGACCAAGCCAGTGCTATCTATTGAGAGCAAGTAGCCCAGGCTAATGACTGAGAAACTAAGATTTCGGTCTCCAGACTCCTCTTCTACGCTGCACGCTTGCTACAGTATTTTTCACTCAGATTTAAGTATTCATTTCCCGATGTACTTAGATACTTTTAAAATCAGCATCAAAAACTAGACACGGCGGCGCGACCTGGCCACTAATCCTTTACAGAATCCTTTGCCCTGTTGCTTTTTTGGTGTCTGGCTAAGCTCAAGTCCCAGCTCTAATAGGAGCACTTCGCCATTGCTCTATAACCAAGGAGCAGTACCTTCATCAGGATTGACGAGAGGTTCGAGTACTCCCTCGGAGCAGTGCTCCTACGGTACTTCTCTCATTTTGGACTGAGGGCAGACACTGGACACTACAGCGACTACCATCTCGAGGACGACCTGTTCTCCGTCAGGACTAGCTGGTTAGCATGCTAACATCCGGACATACATAGAGGTCTTTGACGTAACGTCAAAACGTACTACTTCGCATTCTGTTGAAAATCAGTTAATTTCGAAATGTTTTAAAGTAAAAGTGCCCAAACGCCTGCTTTATCAACATGACTCCAATGAATTGAGGGATATATTGGTCTATATGATTTTTCCCATGTGAGAAGACTTTCTCTACTTTCATGATGAAATTGCCTACATATTATTTCCGATATTTATGGACTAGTTTGCTCCTTTTATCATCATTTGTAGGGTCTCTTCCGAAGACTTTCATGTAGCGGAAAACCTACTGACTTTTAATGACTGAGTCTCTGATGTCAGAATGCTGTAAATGGTAAATAAATGTCTTGTCAGAGGAAGCTTTACCATCTTACCAAGTCCCTGTGAACGAGCCATTACCACAGAAACATATTAGAATGAGCGTATTAATAGACAGTCCTATCACACATCCATTCTGACTTATGTATGTACGGACGCTAGCTAGGTTAAATTAATTAGTTTGCGAGACTCGATGCCTCTTGGTCAAACAATATGGCAGGTTTCTGACACCTCGTTGTTGTGATCATCTACCCAGACCCTTCACCTGCACTGAAAACAAGTTTCTGTATACTATTGTGAACGGTGGCTTCACCATGGCGACATTCTCGTGCTCTCGCCTCACTAATTCACCTTTAAACTCATCATGGAGCTCAAGACCCAGTGTTCATATGCCAACCATCACCACCACCCCTCCTCTTCTACTCACATAATCCGGCAGGGCCGTTCCGTCTGCTCCCAGGGGCCTCTGCAGAGACTGCGTGGCTCGCTCCAACACCTTATTGTGCTTCTTCGACAGCAGTGCAAACAGACTGAAAGAAAACAAGATGAATGACAGATTAATCAGCCACTCGGTTCAGAGGAAAAAAAAAAAAAAAACTTCTCACAAAGACCACCACCAAACCTGTGATGCTTCATGGCTCAGGAGGTTGTCGGACTTATCCAGACAACTACAAATTATTGAACAATTTGTTCAGTATCGCAACGCAATTTGCTACCCAAATTCCCCCAACTGCGATGCAAAACAAAACAAGAGTGCTCCGAGAGCACAACATCCCCTGCTGGCAACTCAGCCATAACTCTTAAAACATGACCGAAATTACAATATGTGTATTACTGACATAAAGAATCCTGTCAAGTTGCGTGAAATTCCTCCAAAAATGGTAAGAGGAGTTGATTTTAGAAGGCGAGTATGCTTCCCGGGACGGATAACAATCCCCCTTCGGGCTTTTCAGCCAGCGGGGGATAATAAAAATTGTGAGGGAAGTTGATTTCAGAAAGCAAGGGCATCTTGATGAAATTGCCAAAATACAAGTTTGTTAATAATTTGCCCAAATTAAACGAAATTTCAATGTGCGTATAACTGTCAAAGACTTTCACCAAAGCTTGATGAAATTCCTCCACAAATTGCGAGGGGAATTGATTTCAGAAGAACGTACACCCTCGTGAAGTTGTCAAAAAGTTAATAAAAACTGATAAAATTTTCACAACTGAAATTAAATACAAAAGTATTACCGTCATATAACAAGGCCTTTCGCCAAGCTTCGAGAAATTCGTCCAAAAATCGTGAGAGGAGTTGATGTCAGAAGGAAAACAACACTCATGAAAATGTCAAAAGTACAAGGTTGTTAATCAAGGGCTGTAACTCTGGTAAAATGCGACCGGACTGAATATACGTACTACCGACATACAACAATGCCTTTTACCAAGTTTGGTGAAAATTCCTCCACAAATTGTCAGAGGAGTTGATTTCAGAAGGAAAAAACACTCATGAAATTGTCAATCAAGGGCTGTAACACTGGTAAAATGTGACCCAAGTGAACGAAATTACAATATGGGTACTACAGACAGATAAAGAATCCTGCCAAGTGTCGTAAAATTCCTCCAAAAAATGTGAGAGGAGTTGATTTCAGAAGGTGAGCACCCTTCCTCGGACGGACAGACACATCGCCATGACATAATCCCCCTTTCGGCCGGGGTGTGTGTGTGTGTGTGTGTGTGTGTGTGTGTGTGTGTGTGTAAAAATCGCGATGCAAATTTCTGCCACCTTTGTCCTTTGCAAACTGCAATTTGAACAAGATGCATCATACTGACTGCGGTCGGATAAACGGTCAACGCACGAGCAGTCGTGTGTGTGAGAGAGAGAGAGAGAAAACACTCATGACTGGTGTGGTGGGCTGTAACAATTCTTGAATTCTGATTGGCCAAGCGTGCACAGTACCGTATGACCACGGGCGTAATAGACAGGTTTTTAATGAGCTCCTTGAGAAGTTTTTCAGCAGCAGACGACACCCCATCACGCAGCCCTAGGGAAGAGATCTAACCCTTCAACCACTTCCTGAACTGTTTGCGTTCCAATAATTTCACATGTTCAACTTGGAAATAAATTTCGCACAGTGACTTCGCAGTTGCATTCCTGACTCAAGACTAGTACGTTTCCTTTTAATATTCTTGCCTGATAAAAGTGACGCACTGGAATCGCCTGCAAGCTCTGCGGAAATGCAGGAGACAGTATTTCAGGACATCTTTTAGCCTTTGGCTTCCAGGGCCCAAAGGTGGGCTTTGGATCCCGGCCGATTTGCTCGGCTGCTTTGTAGCCACCAGCGCTATACAATCTTCACCAACTGCTTCTCAAGTTCTATCCTGTATAGCAATTACTGCGATTCGCTTTTCCTAAACAAATTATTCCCTGATCGTACGGTCTGTTTAGATGCTTTTTGAGAAGTAGTAGTTTCAGTGAATGAAAGCAGGAAAAGTTTCCGCCAGCATTATTTTTTAATGGAAGGAGTCTCCAGTTTCAGCAACAGGTCTCACGTAAAGCTGTAAATCTGATGTTAATCAATCACAGGGGGAAAAAAAAAGTCTTCACTTTTCAGGACGTTCTGGAAAATAATCAATTTTGGTATGGATAGAGCATCTCCACTTCACGTCAGGACACGTCACACCTGTCATTCATCAGTTTCCTACACTCGCATGGGTTTTATTTATGAGTTAGCCAGGGCTAGCGTCCCGAAAGACAGCGCATGAAAAATGGATCTATCTAGTAAAAACAAAGCACAATAATATTATTCTTTCACTTTACTTCTCAAGTCCCAGTAATTGTGAGCGCGTGTACACACACACACACACACACACACACACACACACACACACACACACACACACCGCGCGCGCGTTACTGCCAGCCTCAGGCTCTCTCTACACTTCTCACCTGTTTAGCGTGGCATTCAGACCTCTGCTTGTTATGTGAATAAAGCTGCCGTGTGTTAAAAGGAGCTTCAGGAGAGCAGAGCGCATCGCAGCAAAGGTCTACCATGACCTTCCCTCACCACGGCCATGCCTAGCCTTGAGTAACATCGCCTCCCGACCTCTGCAGCGTGGACACGTACACTAATATGCCGTGTGCTGTAATAACGAGCTACAGTGTACAGAAAGGTTTTTTTTTCCTCCTCCTGATATCAACATTGTTCTTGTTGTGCCATAAACGAGTGGATCAGCTTCACTGTTAACCTTTAACCTTTCCACTCAGGAAATCAGTCAGTGCATTACTCTGTTTATCAGCCCGTTCAAGCGGTCGGTACAGCGCGTCCTGTTTTGCTGGCGGATCGGAGCTGAGAATAACTAATCTGCACCCGTCCATCGCAAAACAATCTGGTCACCGCGAACGGACAAAAGCTTGGTTTCCCTGAGGGCTAAAGCAACAAAAATATTATTGCTCAAGTTCCACCATAATCAGCATGTGACTGATGCAGCAGTGAAGCAATTTATGCCGTTCTCTAAAATCAGCCGCACGGTGCTTTGAATCGAAAATCATGCAGATACAAACCAAGAGCTTCAGTTAAAAATGTTCACGCATCAGAACGGGAAAAAACGTGATCTCACAGCAAAGTGAGACTTTCTTTCATTGTGGCATGGGTGTTGGTTTGAGCATTTCAGAAACCACTGATCTCCTGGGCTTTCACACAGCAGAATGGTGCGGAAAACAAAAAACATCGCGCTGAGTGAGGGACAGTTCTGTGGGTGGAAACAAACGCCTTGTCTAATAGAGAGATCAGAGGAAAACGGACAGTGGTTCGAGCTTTTCAAGGTGGCCAGGAAGGATATAGTAACTCATAAATCACTCTTTACGACCGTGGTGAGCAGAAAAGCATCTCCACATGCAACAGGAGAACAACACGTTGGGTTCCAGTCCTGCAGCCAAGAACAAGTTCTTATTAAAAAGTGGCCGGTGAGTGTGCATAGTTTTACTCCGTTTGATAAGGAAATGAGCTGGAGGTTTTACTGAGCATCCTGCAAAAACAGGTTCGGTTCTTCTGGACACTTTGACGAAAATAACACTTGCGTTTTCATTGTGCACCAAAGGCTGCTGGGCTTCCTTTGTCTCTGATGTAATACACTGCTTTCTTTCCTGACAAACATTTTTCTGTAACTTTTAATTTCATGCTGGAAAATTAACGTTTGGAATCTAAAACGGCTTTTCCACACCACCCTCGCCTCCAAGCCGCAAGTTGGCTTTCTTCACCTTTCGTGTCGCATTTCACTCGATGGCTTGGTTAATGACCGGTGTTTAACTGAACATTTTGCTCTTCCATTTCATTTCTCATGAATGATATTAACCTTGGCTCAAGAGACGGACGCATTTCACACGTGTATCTTGTTGTGAAAAGAAAACGAAGCTGTTCGCTCTTAACTGAAGGCGCCAAGGACGAAACGAAACAAAATCATTAAAAAGGTGATTAAAAGCACAAAGAGAATAAAAGGTAGGAGTAATTATTAGGACATTTCTTACACAGATTGGATTTAAAGAGAGTCAACGGAAGCTGGATAGTGAGTGTGTGTGTGTTTGGGGGTGGGGTGGGGTGTAACGTCTGAAGATAAATGGAGGAGCAGAAAGTAGCAGGTGGTCCTATAAGGGTAGAAACAGGAAGCTGGGTGGCAGACTGCACTATTGTCCGTGTGTGTGTGTGTGTGTGTGTGAGAGAGAGAGAGAGAGAGAGAGAGAGAGAGATGGTGTTCGGTCTAGACAGAGTGCCTGAAAGCCACGTCATTGTGACCTACTGTGACAACAAATGCAAAGCCAGACCAGCGCACGCACACACACACTTCAGACAGTCTGCTCCTAGAGCTTTAATCTGTGTGAGCGTGCGTGTGTCAGACAAACATGGACACGCTCCTTGAAAATCTGCCGTCTCTACGCCTATGTGTGTTTTCTCAGATTTCTCGCTTGTACGTGTGTGCTCCTGATCCTCAAAGCTCTCACTGTCGATGCTTTTCTCACACTTCTCCACCCTCTGATCCATTTTCTTATTCTGAAGTGTTCCACCGGCAGTCTCTTGTGCGCGCACGTGTGTGTGAGAGAGAGAGAGATAGCAGGAGGGAAAAGTGGCAGACAGTATGGTGTGTGTGTTCCCCTGATGGTCCTCACTGTTAAAAATAACCAGCTCCGTCTCTCACATCTCCTGGATTGAGCTAGTGTTTATTTAAAAAAAAGCCCACACACACAGCTCACATGAAGAAAGCAGATTAATGATTAGTGCACATGTTCAATGCTTAGCATATTTAGAAATTAACCAGTAAATCAGTTTAAAAAAACCCACATGTGACAGAGCTTAAAGCAAATTCAAAATTTTAAATATAAAAAGAGAGGGGGGGGAGGAGATGCAATTCTGACTCGTACATTCAGCGCGTGATGCTACATTTGTTTAAATTTGCAGTATTCAACAACAAAATGAATATAGCTACCAGTTTAACATCACGATCCAATGCCAGCGTCTGTGGCAATTACAACAACCACCAGAACGTCAGACAGTCGCTCATCTGTCCTGCCATCAGAGCAACCCTCACTACCAAAACGCGACACTGTGAGAAAGGACCAACCTCCATGACAAACTGTTTACAACAGGAAAACAAACAAACAAACAAACAAACAAACAAACAAACAAACCCTCAATTTTGTTCCCTGAGGGAAGATCGACCCAAAACATCGATCAGAACTGAATTCGCATGAGAAATCAGAGCGGAGACAATTCTAGTCAGAAGAAAATTTGAGGAAAAAAAAAAGTGAAGTTGACCTAATGATGTTAGCAAAAAATTCACAATACGATGACTGAGCTGTACAGAAAGTCGAGTTCTTTCAAATAAAATAATCAGGTGTGTTCCTCGAGGGAAGATCGACCCAAAAACAATCAATCAATCAGAACTGAAAATCGGATGAGAAATCAGAAACAAGATAATAAAAATAAATATATATTTTTATTATTCTTATTAACGAATTTTCCAGGCCTCTCAAGAGTATATATACACTATTGAGAGGCCTGGAAAATTCGTTAATTTGGCCTAATTATGAGAT
>JAOPUC010000004.1:5223907-5235467 GCA_027564185.1 Cephalocassis borneensis
ACTTGAAAATGCATCTTTGTCCACTTCGTAGGGGTCAATTCCCCCAATCAAGGCCAGTTTGGCTGCATACCGTTGTCATGAGATGTCGTCTAATGTATCTGTATACTTCCGTTTGCTTGGTTTTGCCGACATTGATCTTTATTTTAGAAAACTGACTATATAAGTTCATAAATTCGTTCGAGATAACATAGCCGGTAATGGCGATGGTCCGTTTTGTTTGCCCCACAAGATGGCGGCTGGGGGGCTTTCCCTGGAATGCCGTGACATCAGTGAAAAACTATGTATACAGTTTTCACTGTGAGTAGGAATGGGGTATTAGTCTCTGTAATTATTGCTCAGTTCATAATGAACCACCACCCAATTAATTTATTATTAGCTATTAATTACCCAGTATTCATTAATAGCTAATATTAGTGACTTAGGTGTTAATATAGTACTCCTTCCTCATTTATTCCTGATTAGTCTCTGCATAGTTATTTACCTATGAGGTACTGCACATTACTATAAACTGTTACGCACTTCATAGTTCAAAGAGAGTTAGTGCTTTATATTTAATTATCCAAACTTGTTGTCCATAATTATCCAATATTTAATTTAATATTTAATTATCCAAACTTATTGTCTACACTGCAGTGTGAAAGATGTAAAGATATGTTAGTATTTTATACAATACAGCCTTACCTGGACATACACAGAAAACCATGCACAAGTAGCATTTAAAAGAGAAGCAAGTGTTTACCTACATGGACCATTAAGTAAACTTAGACCAGTCATTAAAACTTGCAGATATACCTAATCTTTAGTCTTACGCCTCACTTTTGAATTTTAACAAAGGCCTCCTTCGCTGGATTTCTGACCAACGTGGCAATGTCACGCTAGATTTAAGGCCATTAAGCCTGAATGGGAAACAGAGACAGACTGAACTGGTGTTAACATTTGTGAAAAACAAAGCAGTCACCACAGAAATAGCAAAGCATGCTGGCCACTCAGGGGCCAAGAGCGTATTATAAAATAGGTGTGGTTTTGGGTCTTAATGTGAAACATAGCCACGATCCTTCTTCAGAATTTTTAACTTTAAGACATTTAGATGACTTTACTCAGAACTGAGATACTCAGAAAAGGATTTAAATTTCTTATGTTCAAGCTACTAGATGTAAGATTTTGGAGACCTATTGCAGGACACTTGCCGTTTTGTAATGCGAGTTGTGCTGCGCTGCGGTCTAGTGAGTGGACTCATCTCGTGCCTATGGTTAAGTACACATTCAAAAAAGAATTCGAGGTTGTGTCTCAAGCAAACTAATGTACACTAAATACATCTAATCAGTAATGATGCCAATGGTGTACCGATAAGCTATTTATTAAGGCTTTTGGGATACAGTTCTCTGGACTGATGCATCAAAAGTGGAACATTTTGGAAGGTGTGTCCTATTACATCTGGCAAAATGCTAACACAGCATTTTACAATCAGAATATCATATGAGCAATCAAGTATGGTGGTAGTAGTGTGATGGTGTGGGGATGCTTTGCGCTTCAGTGCCTGCAAGACTTGTCATAATTGACAGAACCATGAATTCTGCTCTCTACCAGAAAATCCTGAAGGAGTATCTCTAGCCATCAGTCCGTGATCTGAAGCTCAAGCTTACTGGGTTATGCAGCAACAACAATTTGAAATACAAGAGCAAGTCCACTACTGAATGGCTCAAAAGAAATGAAATTAAGGTTTTGGAGTTGCCTAGTAGGGCGGCACGGTGGTGTAGTGGTTAGCATTGTTGCCTCACAGCAAGAAGGTCTGGGTTTGAGCCCCGTGGCCAGCAAGAGCCTTTCTGTGCAGAGTTTGCATGTCCATCTTGTTTATTATTAATTTATGATAGACATAAATTAATAATTTATAAATTTTATTTTAAACACATTTTTAGTTAGCGGGACTGCAGCTCATCACCGCTCCCACCCGCATATGTGCACTCCCGCTCCCGCCCGCAATGAGCTTTCAAAATTTGTCCCGCGCCGCACTGCTTTGCGGCAGGTCCGCCGAGTCCCACGGGACTCCCGTGGGAGTGCAGGGCTCTAATTCCTAGGGTGGATCTCGCTTCTATATATAGCTTGAAAATTTATTGCATACTTTAGCTCGTTCCTTCTGGACTAGACGAGGCCGGAGTGATCTACACCATCACTGACCGTCTCGTCTCATAGTTTTGATGCCTTCAGTATTGTTCAACACACAGCAGGTGTATCCACACACACACAATATTGATTTCTCTCTCTTTTAAAGATGAGAGGCTCATCATGTTGCTGCAATCACAGCTGGAAACAATCCCTCATTGCTGCTCGCAGACGCACGGAACTGTGAAAACCAACCAGATCAGAATCTTCAAACATTCTGAAGGTCGTAGCCAGGAGAAGAGAAAAAAAAAGCGTTCAAAAGATAGAGCAAATTATTTAAAAGGTGCAGATTGATGTGATTTGAAAAATTATAGCTTTATATTAACATTCATTCCAATGCTGCATTCAACTACAGGTTGTGACAATTTGTCCTCCAAAAACAAAACAAACCAACCAACCACGCCCCTTGAACTTGGAGCTCCGACTCAAGCCCATCAAATCCATATGGCACCAAGTCACACCTCTTACCTCATAATAAACAGCATTAAACAGTGCAGCTCATTGTTAAATTTGTACAGTTTGAGGGAGGAAATGCTAGCTAGCTTGTAGCTAACAAAAGATGAACAGGAAAGCAATCCAAAGTATGCGCAACCCTGGCCATCACACCCAGATATCCTTGTTCTCATTCCAGATTTACTCTCTGTTTGGACCCTCCACTCTTCCAAGAAGGCTTCCCAGTAGGTTTTGGGGCGTGGCTGTGGGGATTAGCGATTCAGCCATAAGGGCTTGAGTGAGATCAGGAATTGATGTTGAGAGAGGAGGCCTGGGGTTCAGTCTGCGTTCCGGTTTATCACGAAAGTGTTCAGTAGAGTTGAGGTGCCCGACACTCGAGTTCTTCCAGTCCGACCTCGTCTTCCAACCAAACTCCTGCTGGAAAGGGTTTGGGCTTTTTGATTGCAGTGAAGGAAGGTTGTGATGCTACAGCATGCAAAGACGACGTGTGCAGTTGCATGTTTCTAACTTTGTGACAACAGTTTGGGAAAGACACACATGATCCAAACAGCTGCTTCTCCACCCACTCCGTCTCCATCCCCTTCTCCCCTTCCTCCTCCGTCATCATCGTCGTCTTCTCCTCCTCCTCCCCCTCCTCAGTCATCTCCTCCTCTGTCATCATCGTCTTCTCCTCCTCCTTCGTCGTCATCATCTCCTCCTCCTCCATTGTCGTTGTCTTCTCCATCATCTTCTCCTCCTCCGTCATCATAGTCTTTTCCTCCTCCTTCGTCATCATCTCCTCCTCCTCCGTCTTCTCCTCCTCCTCCTTCATCGTCATCATCATCATCTCCTCCTCCTTCATTGTCATCATTGTCTTCTCTATCTCCTCCTCCAGGAAGGCATCCATTGTTCCTCAGTTTGTAGCTCAGAGGTCGAAAACTGAAGTTTCTACAGTACAAATTAACCCTGGAATTTATAGAACAGAAGCAAGGACAGAGTGGAGGAGCACAATCTATTAAGAAAATTTAATAAGTGTTGATGGGGTGAAGGACGAGTCTCCAGCATCAGCATACAAGGTAAAAGATTTGGTTTGCAGTTTCTTGGCAACATGACTAAGTGATGGCAAGAATTGGTTTTATGGATGTTCCACTATATTACAGTATATGTAACTATAAACAGATTTAAAAACACACACACACACACACACACACACACACACACACGACATGGCAGTGATGTTTAAAACCTAAAACATTTGTAATGGCTGGTAAACTTCTGTGGCCTAACCGCAATAAAACACTGCTTCATTATACCATCCTGCTGTTGATCAATTTCCTAGAACATGTCCATGAAAAAGAGTTTTACTCCTTACACAATCACATTTTATTTATTTATTTCTAAAATTTGATGGACGTCGAGACTTCGTACGCAACAGTATGGCTGCAGTTCTGAACATCTTCACATCATTAAGAGAAACACCCCGATTTTTAAACGTAAATCTCAACACGACACGTCCAGCGGAAACGGAATTCTTCTGGAACGACCTCCAAAGCCTCCGATCATACAGCGATGTACAGCTCGCTGTTTGTACAAATCCAGCGCGTGGCATAGAGAGATGAGAAGGTCAGCCCCAGTCACACGAGAACGAGTGAGATTGATGCGATGCAGAGTGTGTGGTCCAGCTCAGGCTCATCCTTTATGACTAATGCAGACATGTCCTTGTGTTTCCTCTCACTTCCTGTACACAGAGGAAGAAGCCTCGTCCGGACAGGCTGGAATCATTAAACCGCTTTAAAACCCGAACACGAGAGTGAAGCTGCAGTCAGGAACTCGGCAGAGCCGAGGGCATCAGAGCAAGGTCTCAATCACTTACAGCTCCTGAATCTATGGGGAGGGGGACGGCTGGACATAACATTTCTGAATGTTTCCAAAAAATAACGGACAACAGCGTGTGGTGTTCTTCAGAGTTCTGTAAATGCTCTGTATCCTCAGTACAAAATTACTTGGAAAATAAACAAAATCACACAAGAATCAAGTATTTAACACCTTTCGTCCAATTTTACAGTTACCCTATTCCATCAATCTTAATATTTTTAATCGGACTGCAAGAGACCATTTTGTTTTTGCCCTCTCGCACATGCCCATGTTTGGACAGCGGGTGTACGTACAACAGTTACGGTCGTTTACCACCAAGTGCTACACTGCTGCTGAATTCTGATTGGTCAGAAGGACTTGGTTCATTTTCTAGAACATCAAAATCACAAGTTTGGAGGAGGAGGAAGGAGATGGAGAAGGAGCAGAAGATGGGAGACAATTGAGGAGAAGCAGTAGAATATGAAGGAGAAGATGGAGGAGCAGCAGAAGAAGCAGTAGAAGGAGAAGGAGCAGCAGCATAAGAAGATAATGAAGGAGGAGCAGTAAGAAGAGGAGAAGGAGGGAGGAGAAGGAGCAGCTGCTTGGATCATGTGGTTCTTCCTCAAACTGTTACCACAAAATTAGAAGCACACATCGTCTTTGCATGCTGTAGCGTCACAACCTCGCTTCACTGCAACCAAAAAGCCCAAACTCTTTCCAGCAGGAGTTTGGTTGGAAGACGAGGTCGGACTGGAAGAACTCGAGTGTTGGGCACCTCAACCCTACTGAACACTTTCGTGATAAACCGGAACGCAGACCGAACCCCAGGCCTCCTCTCTCAACATCAATTCCTGATCTCACTCAAGCCCTTATCCCTAATCCCCACAGCCACGCCCCAAAACCTACTGGGAAGCCTTCTTGGAAGAGTGGAGGGTCCAAACGGAGAGTAAATCTGGAATGACAACAAGGATATCTGGGTGTGATGGCCAGGCTGCGCATGTTTAAGCCATAGTGTATAATATTAATTATTTCCCTCTGAACAGTCAGAATTTATTGGTTTTGTTTCTCCTGCAAAGCGAACGGTGAAATAGATCGGGATGTTTAGCACTATGAAGAAGCAGCCCGAGTGTACAGGAGGAAGCTGAAAGCATCGTGGCAGCCGCGATGAAACGGACAACAAAGAGTTTCCATGATTTGAAGCAAGCAGGAGCAGAGAAGCCAGTGATGCACGGCCAAGCGCTCGACCTCATAAACCTCCGGGTCTGATCTGTTCGGCGCACAGGAAGGCACAGAGCGCTTCTGGCAAATGGCTGGGACGGGTAGTGGAAAGTGGACCACAGCCACATTACATTTAGAACAGTCCTGCCATGCCGCGTGCGCGTGTGTGTAGTCATCGAATGGCTGTGTTTGTCTTTCAGTATGCATCACAGTATTTTTCCTATGTTTTCCATCATGAGAGTGGTTGTGTGTTCATGTCTGTTATAGCTGTTGATGTTTTCAGGTCTTTTGTTGGACATTTATTAATCAAGTCCATCTCTCTCTCTCTAGATTAACCTGGGGAAAACAAAGAATGAAAATGCTCCTACACTTCAGCTACACACACTTGAGCCAAACTAAACACCAGAACAGGAAAAGCAAGGCAAAAAACAATCACTAAAGGAACCAAACACACAGTGCGTTCAGTGAGAAAAGGAAAGTTGAGCGAGCACCAAGCAAAAACACTTAGCACAGCAAAACATTTCCACTTATTAACGAGTGCCAGCAAATGTTTGCTTTTCCTGATTCGAGTAAGAAAACCTCGCTCCACTTTCCTCTAATGGGTTCCTATAAAAAATTTTTTTTTAAACCAGAGGCTGTAACATGTGGAATAGAACACACAGCACGAAAAGCTGAAAATCTTCCTGAAACCCAGAACGCGCCTTTTCGCGTCTCGCCTAAAATCTGCCACATCGTTGGCCATGTCATGAGCTAACCGCGAGCAGCACTAATCCAACGCTGGAATGTGTAATTAAGGCGCTTGGCCCCTTGCGTCGCAGCCGTCAGAGTGGTTGCTAAGGCAAATACGGCGTTGCCATCATTACGGCGCGCTCCCCCAATAACCAACACGTCGTTGCCGTCTTGCTAATCCACCTTGGCAGTGGATGGACGGCTCCTCGGCCAGAGATAATGAGTGATGGGGAAAAAAAGTAAATGCTTGAGGAGGAGAAAAAAGTTGTTCAATCAAATTCAAGAACATGATGCATTTTTTCCTCCTGAATTACATCCCGCCATATGCTCAAATATGGACAGAATGAGGGCATACGATCAACACTCGACGCCTGCTAGCAAGCTACGCTCTCATCTCACGGCTGGTTTCTTCACTCGGAATGAAGTCATGGCAAATCTGGCTCGCAAATGATGAGGGAAAAAAAAATCAGATACATAGTAACCAAGATGGACCCAAAAACAAACAAAAAGCTCCAAAAGCTGTAAAACCTACAAACCCCATGAGCATCTGGACAAATATCAACAAGTGGAATGGATTATGACAATTATAAATCTAAAATCGACTTAAGAGCTGCCCAAGTCACATCATCCATAATATTCATATTTTTCATTTCCCTTACCTTGCTCTTTATACCAACACACACAACAACCAGCATCATTTGCTGTGTGTAAACATTCTCATAACAAACTAAGTTTCAGGAACGCCGAGTTACATTTGACAACCTCTGCACACGATGATGCATGCGAGCCATAATCAATCAACAAAAGCATTCACCGCTTTGAGTCACACACCGAAAAGGAAAAAAACTTGTGGAGCTGCAAAAATCACAAAACGGTGGAGGAGCAGCTTCCAAGCACAGCATGTGTTAAATGTTTCCAATAATGCAGCTCAGCCACAGCGGAGCACCACCTTTCAGATTTAGATCATAAAAAGAATTTGACCCGACACCCAATTATTTTTGTTTAGAGGACCGAAAGCTACCGAATTCAAAATCACAGACTTCCAATTTTTAATTTTTTAAAATAGAATCATCTCCACATAGCCCTAAATTCTCCGCTATTTTTTCCTGCTTCACCATGACCCAATACAAGATACTACGTCATGCATCACATGGTGGTGGGCTTTCCCCGTTCAAGCAAGGCATTGTGGGATACAAATTTGAAACAGTAGAGAAAAATGGAGGACGTGAGTGTGCGAATGAGACGTGAAAGAGCGACTACAGTAACGGAAAGAAAGTGAGAAGAAAAGACGTTATGTTATATACGAAGGAAAGGAAATGCAGGACCAAACTAATAAATATCAGCGCTCAGCGAGCACCTCAGTGTGATCAGCTGTTCGTTTAGCGACAGAATGATGGAACTGTCAGTGCACGGGCAAAGGTAAATCTGCGCATGTGCACACACACACGGACTTCCTCTGTCTGCTTGACTGCACGAAGCGAGCGATTTCATGCACATTATTTGCTTTAATCCCCTCAAATTAAATAACTTCCCAGCCGCAGAATGGCCTGATATTTTGTGAGTTATTACAGAAATAAACATGTATCACAATGACCTCATTTCAGACCGAACTAAATTTCACTGATTTTATGAAATCGAAAGGCCGTCTAGCTTTAAAAAGGACTTGAGCGGGAATCTTCGTTTGATGCTGCTGCTGCTTCTGCAGTGCTGTCCTGCACATTTTTGCTTCGGGGATTTTTTTTTTTTCCCCATTTTTTGTGTTCTGCTCTCCTTTTATTTAGAAATCTAAGCACCATAACAACCCACGCCTCAAATCTCCAGCCAAGGAATCGGGCTTGTTGTGGCCGTCGTGCACACACACAGAGGCAGTTTGGGGATACAGTGTCAGGATGGCGAAAACAGCATGTTTCTCTGGATTTCCGAACTGATTTCTTGACACGATGCTTCGCCTCTCTCACTCGAGGCAAGAGGAGGAGCCGTCATGCTCCAGCAGACTGGATAATTATTTCCCTCTTATCCCCTTTTTGCCAGGGCCAATCTCAGTCCCCAATAACAGCCTCAGACCAAGCCATCTCTCTCGTTCTGTGTCTCCTTCTATGCTTTTCAGTGTCCCATGACAGAGGGGCAGCCGAGCCAATGGGAGCAGATTAACGGGAATGAAAAATAGCTCCTAGATTCGATCGAATGGTAGCAATATAATATAAAAGAAGTCACAAGGCAAAATATATATATGCTATCATTGATTCACACCTTTGCTGCCACTGAGCACTCAGATTAAATCTCAGAACTTCAGCAAATGACGTGAAGGTGAGCTTTCGACGTGCATATCCCTGCTGGTCAAGTTGTAGCCGCATGCTGGCGTCTTGTCAGTTTCACGCGTGTTTGTGGATTTGTCTGGAGTCCAACATCCCAACGTCTGAAAAGATGCCTTTTGAATTTGAAGTATTACCTTCAAGAAGCTCGTCTTCGCTTGCGTGTTAATATTTAATGATCAGAATGCTGCACACAGGATGCTCAAACGCCTATTAGCTCCAACGCACCCATTACAAATACCATTACTGAAGTCTTCCGATGGGTTAAAGCAACGGGAAGCCACGCCGTCAAGTTGAATCGAATTGCATTTTCCTCACTGTGAAACTTTTTTCCCCCACCCTTCAAACCTCACGGCTAACTAACCTGTTGCAGAAAGTGGCTGAAGGTTAGCAAAGGTGCTCGAACGCGGTGGTTAACCGAACCAGCTGGGTTGCGGAGATAAGCCGAACAATGACGCGAACAGCATCCAGCATCTGTTCGCCATTTACAAAAGAGAGATGCCTTTCCGTGAGCTGATTAGCGCCTTGCGTAGGTGGGCATTAGGGGTGTGTTTGCGAGTGATAATGGTTCTGTCATGCCCCTAGTCTCCGGTGAAGGGAGTGGGGGGGGGGAAAACACCCAGGAGTGTTGTTTTGTTTTATTTAAGAGCTTTGATATGGAACGGGTGTTCCTCTGCACTGGAGGCGAGTCTGATTTGCTGTAATTGTATTTTACCCCAATCGTGGTGTCTGAGTCGGTATAGGCATCACAGAGGCCGTCATGTGAAAAATGACTGTCGAACACCAATGGCGTTTTGGATCTAGTGTCATGTGCGTTATCTAACACAGCGCTGGATCGAAATGAGGCTTGAATTGCGCTGGATTAGGCACTTAAAATGGAATATCTGTCTGAACAGATGACCAGCGAAACGAAGCATTAGCATTCACTTAACAAGAGCTGTGGAGTCACCGAGAATCCTTGGGATTATATCATCATCGCGTAAAGCAGCCAAGTGTCTGACATTTGCTTCCTGGGTTCTGCTCTGGAGCTACAAAGTTAAATCTGTCCCATACTGTAAATACACTCGGTATTCTTATTACGTTATGTATCTTTGGTACTTTTGGTCCAGAATCGTTAGGGATTATCTAAAAATGACCCATTTGGGAGGATAAATGGTCTTTTCTAGTTATCTGGATGTCATTTAAAGCAGGAAACGCATGTGTGCAGGCGTGTATTTCCAGAAATTTCTTCTTATCAATTGTAATTGATATAATATGTTATCCTACACAGCTTCGTGATGGGTTTGACAGCGCGCCGTTGCACTGATGAACCTCCCAGACGTCTGTACGGGAGAACGGCATGTTTTCGTTTGGTTTTAAAGATGTTACATAAAACTAGTGTCGATTCAAGAATAAATACTACTTACGGAATATGTTGTTAATTTCGTGCAGCGTTGTGATGAGCTTTTACTTTAAGCGTCGGTTTTTGTTTGTTTTTTGTTTTTTAACGTTGTGTGATGCAATACACCAAACTCACAGGCGCCGCCATGCTGGGTTTTTTAGTGATATTCACTGTTGGTTCAATCAGCGAGTGGTCGAATCCCTAATGTTGACTCGATTTTTCCAATAAAATCAGCTGAACACTTTGCTGTCTAGCGCCGCGAAAGATCAGATCACTGAGGAAAATTCTGTATCCTTCCTAAAAAAAAAATGAACGAATGAATGAATGGTTTTCCGAATATGTTTTTCATGGAGAAAAAATGAGGTGGTGTTTAAATATCAGTGATACTGTTTTGAAGAGAATTAACAAAAGTTTGAGCCTCTTATTTATGCACAGCACATTTGAGCGCCGCCATCATTAGTCATGCTTGGTGTCCACAGTTTAAAGCGAACATACCCGCTAAAGTCTGGCGTCTATGTTTAAACACGAAGGATGGACCAATTTCACTGATGTATTACTTTTAAACCTTCGAGGTGCAGAATTGTGATCTACAAGAAGAAGCCTTTATCTGTAATTCTTACCCTGACACTCAAAATTCTCAATCTCTTATTTTTGACTTTTTGGTCGATTCATTTCTGATTTCAGGGTTTTTTTTTCCTCATGAATGGAAAATTAAACCAGTGGAAAATGATTGCTGGTTTGTGACTGAGGCAACGGACAGAAATGGACATTTTATAAAACACGGATTTTCAAATGTTCATAACTGTTTTTTTAGACATATTTACAAAATTAAACGAGTTTTCAATTCAGATCTTCACACTCTTTAATTTGATACATTACACAAAACGATGACAACTACTTTAAAAAATGGCCCGTCATTGTTAATTCAAATGTATCTCTTTAGAATGGCTTATGAAAATAACTTATTATGATGTTGCATATGTGTAGATATTTTTAGACATTTATTTTAATTGTATACAGCAGGCTTGTAGTACATGAGTCTGACTCATGCCCTAATTTTAAGGACTCGTGACTTGACTCGGACTTGAGCACTGAGGACTCGGACTCGTGCATTAACTGCATTCGGACTCATAAATTGGGGACGAGGACTCTGATTTTTTTCCTTATTTTTTGTAACATTCCATAATAATCAGGCATAAGATATTTATATCTACCTTAATTTTTGTACTAATTTCGTGTAAGAGTGTCACACCTGCGCTCCTTGGCGCATGCATCAGATAGACTCTTGGGCGCGCTCCGGACAGCGCACGCACCAAGCGGACTCTCGCACATGCCGTAAATGACTCACAACTGCATAGGATTAAAGTGCAATCAGCGCACCAATATAAAAACTGTGAAAACACATTTACTTTGCGAAGTATTTAGTTGTGTTGCTGACACATTACCAAGCCTGATTTCCTTATTTGGTTTCCTG
>JAOPUC010000004.1:6051672-6063316 GCA_027564185.1 Cephalocassis borneensis
TAAACGGAAATGATTTTGTAGGACGTTTAGAATGTGAACAAACTGGCGAAATGACAGTAGCAATTTGTGAAAAATGCTATAATAATAATTCTTGAAAAATAAAAAAAGCTACATTCTTACTATCAAATACTTTCCATATTTTGTTGCTTTGTTTTGTATTTTTTAGGATTTTCTTCTTCTTTAGTTTTTTTTTTTGGCGGTTGGCAAACCAACTTAAAGGTGCATTATCGCCACCAACTGGGCTGGCATGTGGAACAGGAGATCTTGTTGGGGGGTGACGATGACTATTCTTTGTGCTATCTCTGTTTCTTTTAAATACTTGATAATTTTGGGGGTTTTGTTTTCAAGTAGAGTTTTTATTTCGTCCTCGGTTGGTTCAACAACAAATTTTGTTTTTCTTTCCTCACGGTATATGAGCTGATATCCTAATAGTGGAGCAGCCAATCAGAGTGCGCGATTGCTCATATCCAGTGAATGTGGGTAGAATAATAGTGTCATATATAAAATACTCGAAAACCAAATAAGCTTTTTACAACACAGCTCAGAGAATGGTTTTATTTCATTTTTTTCTGAAGAGCTGCCAACTTAATGCTGTGAGAATGTGATTTTGAGACAAGTTTCTTACATATGTGAAACTGGTTAAAAAAAATCATGGTTACATTACAGTTGTTACAAATAACAGACAAACCATGACCAAAAAATTGAGCATCTGAAAAGAACATATCGTGCTGAAGTGGGATTTTCCTAACTGTCTCTTTTGTTTGAGAAAGCCTTGCATGTGCAGCGGTGTCATCAAGAATTTGTTTGTCAAAGCAGCTGAAGCTGTATTGATGGGAGTGACAGGAGTGCCTGTAAATCTCTCTCTTACTGTTCTCCAACAGTGGGACTAAAGCCGTTGTGCTCACACAAGAGTCTTATCCAAATCTCTCAGAGGACTAAAAACCATGTGATTTTTTTTATCCCCTTGTTTATACTATCAGTTTACTATATCCAACATATGTAAATCTTTGATATGAGTCAGACACTCCTTCATATGTGTGTGAGTGTGTGTGTGTGTTTTAGTAGGTTATGTCAAAAGAAGTACAATGGAATTTGTTCTAGCTAATATTTCCCCCTTTTTCACCAGGCTGCGAAGTCCATTCATCCAGTCCCGTGAAGTTTATAAACCTGTTCGACAAGTGATTTGCATACCAGAGTTCCAGGTACATATTATGACACTCTAGCGTACAGAGATTTCACCCTGCCTCTGGCAAAAAAGTTCACCAACGACTGCAAGGCCAACGGGAACTGAGCATCCGGATCCTCTATGAGGCGGACACGCAAAAACAAACACACTTGGCACAACCTTTCCAAGCCAATTTTGTCTTGGGTGAGAGAGAGAGAGAGAGAGAGATGACACATTTAAACATTTACATATATGACATTCATCTTTTGATTCCCCAAACCACTCCAAGATTACACAGTTACTTTTGTTTTCATTTCATCGACGAGAGGCTGGTTTGATTTAAAAAGAAAGAAAGAAAAAAAACCTTTATTCACACATTTGCTGTCAGTACAGGTGCAAACACTGAGACATTTCATAAATATTACATGTTTGGATTTATATTTGGTTTACATGTACAACTCAGTTAAATATTATTGATATAAAATATCAAAGGTTGTGCTCCTATCATAAACATTATTTAAAGCTAGACCACCTTTCGATTTCATAAAATCGGTGAAATTTAGCTCTCTATGAAATTTGGTCATCGTGATGCATGTTTATTTCTGTAATATCTCAAAAAAACCAAAACCAAAACAGGCCATTCTGTGGCTGGGAAGTTATTTAATTTGAGGGGATTAAAGCAAATAATGTGCATGAACTCGCTCGCTTTGCGCAGTCAAGCAGACAGAGGAAGTCCGTGTGTGCATGCGCAGACACCTTCTTCTTCTTCTTCTTTTGGATTTTACAGCAGCTGGCATCCAGTGTTGCATTACTGCCATCTACAGGTTTATCTTTGAACGTGCACTGATAGTTCCATCATTCTGTCGCTAAACGATCATCTGATCACACCGAGGTGCTCGCTGAGCGCCGATATTTATTAATTTGGTCCTTCATTTCCTTTCTTCTCATGTTCTGTTACTGTAGTTATTCTTTCACGTTTCATTTGTGTCCTCCATTTTCCTCTCCTGTTTCAAATTTGTATCCCACAGTGCCTTGCACGAACGGGGAAAGCCCACCATCACCACGTGATGCATGACGTAGTATCTTGAATTGGGTCATGGTGAAGCAGGAAAAAATAGTGGAGAATTTAGAGCCATCTGGCCCTAAATTCATTAATTATTCTATTTTTTTTTTAAACCTAATAAAATTGGAAGTCTGTGATTCGAAATCAGGAGCTTTCGGTCCACTCAAGAAAAATAATTGGGTGTCAGGGAACATTCTTTTTATGACCAACACTTGAAAAATCTGAAAGGCAGTCTAGCTTTAAAAGACAGGACAGCATTATCCTGTCAAGGGAGCCAAAATTTACCAATGGTCCTACTTAAGTGTTAAAAGAGTCACATGGCAAACAAATAATTACTTCAGTTAATATTAATATTGTACTGGCAGTCTGTGAGGATGTAATAAGTTTCTCATATATATTTTGTCCTCTTTTTATTGAATTTCTCCCAGTCCTTGCCTTCATGCTGGAAGTTGTCCTTCTTCCTGATTGGGTCACTTTAGGCCATGCTGGCTCTCGTGGTGTCTGCGGAGGTCCACTTTCCTCTGGAAGCCCTTGGAGCAGATCTCGCAGCCGAAAGGCTTGAAACCCGTGTGTTTGCGGCTGTGTGTGATGAGGTTGGAGCTTTGGCTGAATGCCTTACCACACACCTGGCACTTGTGTGGCTTCTCCCCTGTTCAAGTCATTGAAACGCAAAATATTACTTATCTTGTTTTGAAAATAAATTGACAGAATTGTGCACAGAGTTGTGCACAGAATTAAGCATTTCTGATTTATGGAGTTGTTTTGCCAGAGGAAATAACCAGAAAAGCACCGAAGCTCCTCCTCCGAACCAGCTGTAAACTAAAATCTTTCTTTAAAACCTACACCAAACAAAGATTTGCGTGCAATCCAGATTTCCATGGGTTCGCTGGAAGTATTACAGCGTGCCACGAAAGAGGAAGGTTTCACAGAGCCCTGAGCAAAGCAGGATAATCAGATATGCAAACGAGCCATACATTTGTTTAGCTCCTTTTCTTGATTTATCTGTTAAAATATTACTCTTGGAAACATCTTCCTGGGAAACAAAACAGCTTTGAAACATCAAAGCTGTCCAGGATTGAGTCCCAGCTTGTTCTCTTGATTTGCTTACCTGTGTGGATGTAGGTGTGTTTCTTCATGTCGGATTTTTGATGGAACCTCTTGCCGCAGTACTGGCAAGGGTACGGCCGGGTGTCCGAGTGGATCAGCAGGTGTGTGGACAGGGTTGAGGAACGTTTGAATGTCTTGCCGCACATTTTGCACTCGAAACTTCTTTCCTTTGTGCCACACATTTCCATAAACAAAACAAGAAAAATCAAACCAGATTTCCTTGTGTAATAAATAAGACTCTATTTTCAAGTAGACTCAAACATAATTTGTTGGTCCTATCCTCTTGAAACTTCAACCAGAAAGAGGTTTGGAGAAAATGTAATACCTAACTAGTCTCATATGAGGAGAACACTATCTGAGAGAACATATGATGTTTTCATACAAGGACACTGTATCCTACAAGTTGTTTCTCATTTTCGCTCACTTGCTGTTTTCATGATCAGAAATGAAAGCATCTGTGCTGGCATGGGTGGAGTAGACCATGCCCTAGTTCTTACAGATCATTTTAGTGGATGTGGACCAATTATGCCATCGTCGTCACTCCCGAACCCAATCCCAGTTTGAGGTGAACCATGCTTTGGGTGACTTGGCCAGAATTGCAGCAGTAGGATGGCTGGTTCCTTTCTGCACACTCACATACACATTCACACCTATGGGCAATTTAGAGTAGCCAATTAACCTAACCACATGTCTTTGGACTGTCGGGGAAACCAGAGCACCTGGAGGAAACCCATGCAGACATGGGGAGAACATGCAAACTCCACACAGAAAGGCCCCTGTCCACCACTGGGCTCGAAACCAGAACCTTATTGTTGTGAGGCAGCAGTGCTAACCACTACATCACTGTGCCACCCTACTAGGCCACCAAATAGACATAAAAATGTCACCTAACTAACAAGTAATAGACCTAACAATGATCAAGAACAAATAAAAATGAAGTCAGGTTTCACAAATTAGAACCTGACAGACAATGCATCAAATAATGAATCCATAAATAATGAATCAATAAAATGTAGAAGAATAATCTCCACCCCCCACCCCCCAAAAAATACTGGTTTCACCAATGTTATTGGCTGATAAACCCAATACAGTATAAACAAAGAATCACAATTGAGTGAATGTCTACAAAAACACATCAGAAGAAAGTACATTTTATTACTACTACAGTGCAAAAAAATATTTGCAAGAAAAAATATCTTGAATACATGCAAATTCAGCTAAAATTTAAATAATATTGGCTGATGTTGAGTGGGATATCATATATATTCTATTCAGCTAGCATGATACTGAACAAGTCAAAGACAAGTTGCTGAATGGAATACATCTGATATACCACAAAAAAAATCCAGCCATTATTATTATTATTATTATTATTATTATTATTATTATTATTATTATTATACATTTCTTTTGGGTGTTCAGTGCATCTTTCTCTTTCAAAATTCTCTCAAAAGCTTCCATATTTAAGAAAATAAACCTAGCGACCATGTTTGTTTACAAATCATCACAGTTGCTTGCTAGCGCGGAAGTTTTACATCAACATGTCTCTTTTCCGGTTTTTCGATGTCCGTTGGTATGTTTTTCTCTTGTAAATATGCATGAAGAATATCTAAAAGTTTTGGTAGCCTTTCAGGTTAGAAATGCTTCTGCACACAGCAGAAAACTCTCTCATTGGATATTTGCATCAGCTCCGACGTGTGACGTCATGAGGTCTTGACAGCCATGCAATATCGTAAACCATATTCAATGTTCATTCTTCATTGGGTAGAGTGATGTAATAGATGTCGGATAAGCAATATGCTATCAAATCAAATGAATGAACACTGCTAGAAGGGAATAGAATATGTGTTTTTATTCCATCGAAAAAGTGCCCTGTATGTATAATAATTCTTTTTATGAGATTTTTCAAAAATGTCAAATATACAGTTATTAAGTCTATTTCAAGACATTTTTTACTCATTTCTGGCTTAAAATTGTTTTATGCTCCTGGCAGATTCATTGTTACTTACTTATTATCCAATCGAAAAAGACCATTTCAAGCTTGAAGATTGTAAATATGTCTAGAAATACGCTTATAGGCCCATAATAAGAAATCTTACATTGCATTTCCTTCATTCAAAACATCTTCAATATGATATCATTTTTAAAAATGTTCCAGTGAAATAGTGATGTGCAATTAATGAAATCATATCATCTTGCCATCTATTATGAAACTGTGAGCTGATTTAATTGGATCTTGCTACAGTATGTCCAACCACACCTCCGGAAAAATGTATTGTCAATTGTAGTTTTAACGCCACCCATTTTTTTTTTACAACATCATTTGTGCAGATGGATGAGAATACACCATATATGTGCAAATTTGTGTCGTTTGAATGCATATAGGGAAAATAAAAGTCTCCAGCCTTTTAAAATCAGAACAATACATTTGAACTTAGTTGGCTGCATTCAGCTTCAGACATAGTTAAGTTGTTACCTGAGAGTGGATGTTCATGTGTTGCTCTAAGCTGACAGCATGACCAAAGGTTTTTCTGCAGATGCTGCAACCAAAGGGTCGTGTTCCACTGTGAGAACGTCTCACGTGGACCTCCAGGCCATGAGGAGTTGAGAAGACCTGAAACCAGAGGAATGGGAATGTCTTTAATATTAAAAAACTTATATATGTTTCTGATATATTACCTTCAAGCATATTGGTTTTGCTTCACCAGCTAAGATCTGAAGTTGGGGTTTCAAAAGAACATGAACTCTTATGTTCACCTTGTCGCAGGTTATGCAGTGGTAGGTATCAGAGGTAGGTGAGTAGTGTGTGCTGCAATCCAGAGGCTGTTGATCATCTGGGCTTGGCTTGAATTCAGACCTGTAGAGGTTACTTGCATGCTGTAGGATGGACGAGTGGAAACCCAGCTGCCTGAAGTCATATGGAGAAGGCAGGGTCTCCCAGGCATAGGATGGCTTATAGTAGGGAGGGAATTCTGCCATCTGAGGCTCTGAGGAGAAGAAAAGAAGTCTGTGTTTGGTGACACCTCTGATTGTTTAGCCAAGGCAGGTACCTGCACGACCTAAATGCAATTTAAACACTTTTTTTGTAATGAGCATAACTAAAAAAAAAAACCCAGACTAAAGCAAGATGTCTGATCAGAAATGAGATATGGAGATGTCAACAGTTGGCCCGTGTAGTCATGCCAAGTGAGTTCTAGCACTTACCAGAAATGTAATAAGGCTGGCTAGGTGTGACTGACTGCTCAGAACGCAATGGGATGGGGCACTTGGGTTTGTTTTCATGCTTCATATAAGAGTAGGAGTCTGTGTGAACAGGTTCTGTTACAGGATCCAATGGCATCCCTTTTGGAGAGTCTGGATCCTTTGGTTCTGATGGAGCAGGTTCTGGAACTGAAGCAAATAAAACATGGTTCATGACTGCTTAGTGTTCTTGATTTTGTTTTAGTTTTGTTTGGATGATGCCATTAAATAAGGGACAAATTTGCATGTTTGTGACCATGTTGGATTACTGTATTTATTCCTGTCAGTTCATGTTTCCTGGATTCACATACACACAAGTGTGTTTATCTGTGCTTTTGACTGGAGCATCATGATTACTGATTTCTTTCTCTAATGCTCCTGATAAACTGAACTGGATTGGTGAGTTCTCAGCTCATTCATGTAAATCCACAATTTACACTGGACTCGTTCCAGTTAACCAAGGCTGAAGTTGGAAAGTAATGGATTTCATCAAACACACAGATAATATAGTAATAAACTTTTCCTTTCTTTGTCACTGGAATGGTACCATTAAATATACATGCTTTTATTAATACGTATCTTTTACCTGAAAAAAAAAAAAGATTTAAGATGCATAACTGGCAATTAGTTTTAGGAATAAATCTTTCCCATGCATATTTCCCAGTAAGAGAGTATGGTACTAAAGTATGTACTCCTCCAAGGAATAGTTTGGTACCAATTGGAAGTTCATCTTGCTACCATCAAAGAAGATACTTAAATAAGAACTTTTTTTCCTGAAACCTTTAAAATAATTTAATGCAATACTTTGAACATAAGGATCACTATTTTTAAAAGCTAATTAAGGAGTCACCAAATGCACTTTCCCAGGTAAAATACTGTTATAAATGCTATCACTGCAGCAAGTCTACAAGGAAAAGTACAGCTTGATTTCTGAGTGTGTGGCTGTCGTGATGAAGCTGAAGGGTCGCTTTAATGCGCAATATTTTTACATTTACTGGATTTGGTAACATTTTATTAATGCTGACAGCCGCCATAACTGCTTGAGGATTGGACAAGAAAAGTTTGATTGCAATTCCTAACTTTGATTGGAGGCAGGAACCACTGACTTTTCTTTCTTTCTTTCTTTCTTTGAGTAATGCCAACTGTTCCATTAAACCCGGCGCACAATTAATGCGCACTTATCCCAGTGATCCCATCAGACACACAATACACTCCCACTGTCCCAATATTTCAACAGGAATATTCCTAAGTTAATGAAATGCTATAAATCAACACCAATACTAATGTTAAGGATCATAAACAATGTTTAGAAAAGCAGATTATGGTTCGGTTTGACTGTTTTTTTTTTTTGTTTTTTTTTTGCGTCATGGTGCGCAAAAGCGCACAGAACACTATAGACGCCACAGTCATGATGAGAAAATGAATTGAAAAAACAAAGCTAAATCAAGTGTTCAGTGCATTAACATTATCCACATACCTGTGTTGGCTTCTTGATCGTTTTGATCCTCGTTCATGTAGCGGTGCGCGTTATAGTAAGAGGAGGACTTTTTGCTTTTTACCAAAAAGGACCGAGGCATCGTGAAGCTGTGAGGAGATTAAAATTACAATGCATGTTTGTTTGTTTGTTTATTGCACGGGCTATAAAAGCTGCATACGTGTATGGAGGAAAAAAAACCCCAACAACTTAGTTGTATTAGAAATCTCAGACTTCCAGATAGTTTACTAGATTACTATCTAAAACTAATTATCTAGTTTACTAGGTGATTAGTTCGACACTTGGTAAATTCCCCAGAATAAATTATTAATAGCCTATTTCTCATGCACTGCTGAAAAGAATGACAATACGCAAATGATTTATTATTTTTAACTAGACTTTCTTTAGTTATTCTTAAATTAATTGAGATATGTCGATTACATCTTTAATATATTTAACAAAATACATTCCTGATTGAAAGCATATAAACACACACAATGTGCACGCTAACAGGTAAAATGCTGAATAAGTAGTGCTTGGGGGTTTTATCCTTCTATCTGTATTCTATTTAAAGTTAACCAAATAACAGGTTAGTCAAAATAGCTGATACTGTTTTTATTAAAAAGAATAATAATAATAATAAGAGAATAAGAATAAGAAGAGAGAGACAGGTTCATGGTGAAAAAGGAAACTTTTCTTACCTTCAAAATTTCCCTTGTCTCTCTCTCTCTCTCTCTCTCTCTCTCGCCTCACCACATTTGAGAGTGCACTAAAGTGATAAACCCTGTGTGTCTCTACGTCTCTCTGATTTTCAATCCGATAATATTTTTGCTCTGAATCTGACTGCGCTGCTTTCAGCCAATCAGCGCACATATTCGTGCCTCATTTGCCTTTAACTGGGACTCGATATATTAAAAAAAAAAAAAAAAAAATTTTTTTTGCATATTTTTCAATCGAAATGAAAATTTTGCCAAGGCTCACTGAAGCACAGGGGTGATCTATCTATCTATCTATCTATCTATCTATCTATCTATCTATCTATCTATCTAAAATGTTTATATATTTATATATGTAATAACATTTACAGAAAAAATTAACACAGTGATGACAAATTTTCGCCTTATATTTTTTTATTTCTCAATCAATCATTAGACTCTGTAAATGATCAAACGTTTCATTTGGATATCTGTTCTCTATAGAGGACATTGATAAAGCCGACAGTATTATGTTTCGCCTAGAAATAATCCAAAAACATGCACGTGATTGGAGCACTTGAACGCACCTCTTAAACATACACACCAAACCAGAAGTGCTGGAGTGTGCCATGTTTAACTTTGCTTTTATTTGCCTTGGCTGCACTGAAAATGAGTTTGAATCAAATCGGTCTTAAAACACAACGAATTCTTTGGAAACTATTTGATTTATGGTTATAGACTGCAAAAAAGGGCAGCGACAAAGTGCCTGTGAATAAATTAAATGTATAAAGCACTTGGGAATATTTCATTAGAGATGAATTCGGGATGTGGGCTCCGTCCCAAATCGCACACTTCTGTTGTAAACATTGCACTCAACAGTAGCCTAATATAATCCAGATACATTAGATCACCTGAAATCATATAATTCGTGAACTATATTACCCAGGCTTCCTTTAATGTTGTTAATTTACACAATGAAAAGTTTTATTTTGAATAGAATTAATTATTCTTCTGTCCAAGTATTATAATTATACACAAAACTACTGTTGCTCTGAGTGAAAAGCCTCACACTGATTCCAAAGAGCATGTAAAAAATGAAGGGGTAAAACAGTAGTGTTTTAGCATCGCAGAGAAATGTGTATTAAAGGCGTAAACGGGTTTTTGGCGACACCATGTGGTATGAGTGATGTATTGCAATAGAAATGTAATGATACTGTCTGGAAGAGTGATAAAGGGTTTTTTTTTTTGTTTGTTTGTTTTTGATCGTGGGTTTGTGTGTACACAATCAGCATCCACTTTATTAGGAACACCTGTACGCATCCAGATTCATGAAATTTTTCGATTCAGCCAATGCAGTGCACACAGCCATGCAGGCAGGAAGTCAAGAGAGTCAGCTTCAGTTAATGCTCACATCAAACATCAGAATGTGGAAAAATGTGATCTCTGTAGGCAAGTTTCCATTGGTCTGCTTAACGCACAATTTGAACTTGTGAACTAAAAATTGAGTAATGGAAATACATGAATTAAAAAAACAACAACAATCCACATTTAATTCAGAACAATTTCGCTATGTTTTAATGCAACAATTTCTTTCATTTTTTATCCTTTTTGTATAGCTGTTTTAAAACTTTTATGAAACATCTTCTATTTTCCTGTTGACTATAAATACATAAGATTGCTTTTATCATTAAGTCCAGTCTGCATTTTTATTTTGTGCTATTTCAATTAATTATTCTTAGTTTACTAGGGCTTTATATTTTGGAATAAGCTACCCTCTTTAAGTTTTCTGCACAGAACTGATGTTAGCTCTAGAAAATTGTGTCATTCAATTATGTACAGAACTGACTAACCAAAATGGGATTGAAAGACTCTTTGAATATGAAGCTCGAGTGATCATAAGCACATAATTCCCTGTAATTGTGCGACATATGCATTACTGCCTAATGATATATATACACTGCAAGTGATTACTATGTGTATACCGAGGTGACAAATTTTAGGGACTGATCAACAGTGCAGCTTGCATGGAAGAATGCCAAAAGAACCTGTAGCAATAGCTGCGGAATTGCTGCGTCTATGGAACTGGTCTAAAGGATCTGCTCTATAGGATTTTTTTTAAAAATAGAATGTGCCTATAGAACTTTTTCTTATAGAACTTGGATACTAAAGTTCTACAGGATTTCCATTAGGTTTTCTATAGGATTCCTTTTGAACTTGTTCAATAGGATTCCTATAGAAGATTTTTAGCAGGGTCACAAAAAGGTTGTATGCTCACATGGAAAAAGGTGGATTTTTAGAAGATTTGACAAAGGAATATTTTGCATCATTGAAATGGAAACAGTTTCTACTGCAGTGGATGCATCAGAATCATGGGGCCAAATATCAGGTCTTGGAGATCCAGATGATTGTTTTGAGAGGTGAAAAACTTTTTGTTTAAAGCTTTTTTCGTCTATTATTTATTTTTTAAAAAAAATCGTTTCCATTTTGTGCAATACTGCGATGGAAACCTGGCTAGAAACTTTGATACTAAGAATCCTGGGGCCAAATATCAGGTCTTGGAGATCCAATTGATTATTGCGAGAGGAGAAAAACTTTTTTTTTGTCTACTTAAACAAAAGCATTTCTATTTTGTGCAATACTGCGATGGAAACTTGGCTACAAACTTTGATAGTAGCCATGTTTCCATTGCAGTTTTTGTGCAAAACAGAAGTGATATTTTACAAAATTTTGACAAGACACAGTTGCGAATGGGGGCGGCACGGTGGTGTAGTGGTTAGCGCTGTCGCCTCACAGCAAGAAGGTCTTGGGTTCAAGACCTTGGGTCCGGGGCCGGCGAGGGCCTTTCTGTGTGGAGTTTGCATGTTCTCCCCGTGTCCGCGTGGGTTTCCTCCGGGTGCTCC
>JAOPUC010000004.1:6182772-6200907 GCA_027564185.1 Cephalocassis borneensis
CAGGGTCGCAGGCAAGCTGGAGCCTATCCCAGCTGACTACAGGCGAAAGGCAGGGTACACCCTGGACAAGTTGCCAGTCATCACAGGGCTGACACATGGACACAGACAACCATTCAATTTAGAGTCACCTGTTAACCTAACCTGTATGTTAGGTTAACACCCCCCACCCAAAAAAAAAGTCAAATCCAAAGGGAATCGTCTCATTCTGTGCTGATGGAGTTATGTTGCTTGTACATATGTGAATTGGTTTGACTTGGTGAAAATCATCTTTTCTGTATACTGAATGTACCTCCCCAGTTCCATGCCCCGCCCCCTTCTTTTACATATAGATGAGGTTCCAGTGAGTAACGGAGTTATCCAGTTGTATGTAGCTGCAAATCTTAGGTTAATAGAGTTTTCCATGCTGGGAGCTGCGGTCTTTGTAAGAGCACTACCTCATTCTAGCTGTTCTCTGCAAGTTCTGCTGAAGAGACCTTTGCACTTAATAGTTTTTTTTTTCTTTTTTAAAGCCCGTGAATGAAGTGTGGTATATGTACATCCATGAAAACTATACGTGCATGTACAGAGACTACAAAACATTAAGATTAGTCATAATTCTATATGAATTTCATTCCTAATTGGTAGTACATCTTACATCCACATGAGACAAGTGAGACTGGAATTTGTATCTGAAGAAGTGAGAAAAATGAATGTCATGAACAGCAGTGGCTGGCAATGGCTCAGTGATGTCTACTGGCATAAAATGTATGGAACAATATGCTGTACAGTTATTCAGCTTTTATAACTCTTTCCTTTATAATTATTGAACAAATTCTGCCAGGATTTGCAGGTATATGCAGCAATATAATACTGGTATTATCTGGATCCTCATCTACAGTATATGCAAAAATTGACTGGACCTGAGAAGCAAGAAAATGCCTTTGTTTTAAAAAAAAAATCAGTGAAATCAAAATACGAAGGTTTTCTTCAGTTGTTTAATTTTGATTGGTCGCATGAAGCAATCTACACATCTGTAATTTCACTGAAATCAAACATGAAAATTTGCACAGGAGAAACAACTCTTGTCAGGTAAACAAGGACAAAGCCTGAATTTCAGTGAGCTTTATTTTTGTATGCTGCTGAATTTGTTACTCTAATGCAGCTAACATTTGTAATGCAAGAATTTCTCGCACATTTATTGGCAGGCCGTCACTCCAAACAGCCGCAAGCCAATAAATCATTCTGCACTTCTTCGCTGTCAAATTCAGTTTTGTACGGCGAGTATGGCATAATCAAAGCATAACTGGCAATAAAGCTAAAGCTCCAACTCTGGCAGGGAAGAAACTGCAGTGAAATAAGCATCTGTTTTTTGGCATGATCAGTTAACCTTTCAGGGTTTACCAAGGTTATAAAACCTGAGGCCCAATCACAGTGCTATTTGGAAGGATGGAAGAAAGGCAGCAAGGGAGGAAGAAGGTATGAACTTTAATGGCAAGGACAAGGCTTTAAGTTTGTGCTGCTGCTAGAGAGAAATAGGCTCTAGCAGATGGAGTATATCCAACTCTGGCTGTGAATTTACTACTTTGTTACAGTCTCCTTAGACTACTGAAATCCCGAAAGTGCCAAAGAGAAATCATGGGTGTATACAAAGCAAGCTCTCGGAGTTGAAACCAAAGAATGTTAATAATTGGTAGTGACAGTAGTGAAGATCAGCTCCAGTGCTCTGGTATGGAGCTCTGTTCTGGTCTTCAGTTCTCCTGGTCTAGAGGCACAAGGAGAAGACGACTGACAAGCAGCAGTCAGAGAGCTTAAGCTCATGGGATTTCACTTGTCACTCAGAGTGAAGGAGGAGGGCTGGAGCGTCTCTCTCGCGCGCGCGTTCATGTCATAATCTGAACATTCTCAGTCTCCTATCACAACCCAAGTGAGGCACACAGACGTGCACTCCTACTGTGAAGCCACACACTCGGTGTGTTTGTTTTTTTGTTTTGTTTTTTCTTTTGAAAGCATCAGGTTTTATTCATGCTTATTCTTAACCAGCACATCAACAGTGATAAAATGTAACTGTAATTGCATGATAAATGACTTGAAGAAAACAGTCTCAAGTGCAAGCTGTTTGCACAGTTTAATAATGCAGAATGGGTGAAAAGTAAACTGCATCCTGGTTTTGTTTGGGGTTTTTTTCCCCCTTCTTTTGCTTTGTCAGCCCAAGTGACACCAGTATTGCTATCTGTGCACAGCGGACACAGTGGCTCTGCAGCAGCTTTTAAAAAAAAAACTATGCAAATCATTATCACTGCCTTCTACAGAAACACTTGTAGCATATTTGTCTCGGCCTACACGCCTGAGGGTTTGTAACATTCTGAAGATCTATATTGCAGTATAAAGAGGCAGGTATAATGTTATAACACCGCACCCTGCTAGCTATTGAGTTTTGTATTTAAGATGGTGTATATGCATTTGTTTCCCATGAAACAAAAACAGCAAGCATGAAATGGTGTTTTTGTCATGCAAAGGCTAGGATGTGCAATTAAAAACAACACTAGTGCAGATGTTTCTGGGTGCCATGATTCATTCCCGGGTAGTATAAAGTGTCCTTTAGGTTTTATACCAGATTGCCCCCTGCTGGAGGATGTTGGCAAGCTGTTCATGGTCTTGCTTAACCCACAGATGATTTGCGTTATTTGGACACATTATTAGTCACACGGGCATGTTAAAAAAAAAAAGTTAATGATTATTATTGGTTGTTAAAGCAAGATAAATAGTTATTGCTCCTGAAGTGTGTGTGTGTGTGTGTGTGTAGCCTGGTGTGTTCCTGCGCTTGTACAATCTTCATGCAGTGACTCAAAGAGCTCCTGAGCAATCTGCTGACTGTGCCAGCCTTCTCTCCTTCCACCTGCACAGCGGCACTTCATATGGTAAAGGCCTGTGTGTGCTTCCCTCCGAGAGTCCCGAGCTCCAGCCCCTCAAGAGGTAAACTGCATTATGGTTTTGACACTTAGTGTTTCCTGAATGGGGGGAATTACTTTAATATGACAGTTTTTATGCTTGACCGAAGTAGAAAGTTGGCATAAGTATAGTAGATTTTTCACTGTACTTTAAAATAAACTGATGGTATTAACAAGTGTTCTCTGTCCACGTCTCTAAAGTGTCTCATAGCACTTCATCTGGTCTTTTCTTTCCCTCTGACTTGTCCAGACGGTTGGAGAGTTATGTAGCTGTCGCTCATGAAGATGAGGTGAATGATGCCACTCTTCTTGATGTTTGGTGTACTCCTCCAGAAACTCTTGGTAAGTCCTTGCCTCTACACGTTCTGAACCCAGTGGGGCAAAGATCTGAATCCCCCTGTGTATCAGTCACTGTATCTCTTATATAGTATGTGTATAATGTTCTCTCAACTCAAACTTTATTTATAGAGCACATTTAAAAACAACAGGGGTTGACCAAAATGCTGTACAGGTTAATGTATATAATATACATATAATGCCACAATTACAAGAAATTAAGATAAATACTAAAATACTTGGTTAAAAGCCAGGGAGGAAAAAGTGTGTTTTTAGAGAAGATTTAAAAACCTCAAATGATCCTGCAGATCGGATGTGCCAGGGCAAGTTATTCCAGAGCCTATAGAGTTAAATACAGAAATGTAGATACTGTATTTAAGCGAAAGAAAAAATAGACAAAGATTTGAAAAGAAGTTGAACTCTTAATAATGAAATGAAAACTATTGAATTTCATAACGTTGATATAGATTACTGTAATACACGGGGAACATTATACACATATATTACAGTGGACACAATGATGTCTCCTGGGTGCTCATTTAAAGGAGAACTGAAGGCGAAATTCTATTTCTCTCATTTTATCAAATATAGGAATGCATTTTTGATAGCTATTTTGTCACTGCTATAGCAAGTTACGAGTGTTTTGAAATATGCTATGTAATATAGATCAGTCCATATGGCAAAGTAAATGAGATTCGTTGAGACCTGTGTGAGACATTTGTAGGACGGAAGTAAAACGTACAGCGGAAATCAAAGTGACCAACATCTGCCAATGTCGTCAAAAGACACGCACACCCTCTTTCGAATGCTGATGTAGTGAAGCCGGAAGTTTTGTTTGTTTTGATGGCAGTCAGGAAAGTTTGAAAAAAGTAGGCAGTAATTGTCATTTAAACTCGTTTTTGTGCAATATTTCGCTTGGAAAACAGTTTTCAAAATGGCGGCACTGACACCTGGCTGGCACTTCACATTTCGAAGTCTCGCACAAGTCTCGTGAAGCTCGCGCGGATAAGCGACGCCTGCCGTGGACCAAACAAACTAAATTCAACATGGCTAAAAACCAAATAGGCCAATAAGTATAATATTTAATTGCAATTAGTTGCTGAAATGGGTCACGATATAAGGTTACTAAAACCGAAAATGTAATTGAATAACACGTTAATTAAGGAATAAAGCAAGTTTAAAAATGACTT
The DNA here is from genome assembly GCA_027564185.1 of Cephalocassis borneensis. Taxonomy (NCBI): domain Eukaryota; kingdom Metazoa; phylum Chordata; class Actinopteri; order Siluriformes; family Ariidae; genus Cephalocassis; species Cephalocassis borneensis. The sequence goes on from JAOPUC010000004.1 coordinate 6,187,226, forward strand.
CAGTTCTCCTTTAAGGACCAAAAGTGCAATCTATTATAGGTGTAAAACAATGACACTATAAATATCTGTATTTCATGCTCTAAATATTTGCATGTGTATTAAACACAAATTCAGATGTTGCATGGCATGAACTAGACGAGGGTTTAGTTTTTGTCTGTGAATTCTGGTCTCGTCTAGACATGCTAACTGGATTGTTTTTTTTTGTTTTTTTAAATCCTGCTTGTGCAGTTATTTGTGTTTGCCAGTCATATCTTCCAACATCTAAAGCCCTTCCCACACCATGCCCTGGTCTTCCCAGGCAGTCTCCCTAACCAGGCCCTTAAGACACATTGGGTGGCGCCGAGCTCTGCTTCTACAGCCCTTGACCTCTTGCTTATACAGCTAGGGTTACAGTGGGGGGCTAGTTCTCTGGTAACCGCGAGAGTTTGACTCCCCACTCACATCTGTATTGTGGCATGCCTTGCCAGATGGTACCATTTTTATGATGGTCTTTGGCATGACCCGATCATGAGTAGAACTCACGATCTCCTGATCGAGAGGCGGATACATGAACCACTAGGCCAACTCGCGGTATCTTCCAACACAGTTGGTTCTATTTCCCAAAATATAAAAAAAATTATTTGCCAACCCACCTCAATCCTGAGCAGGGGGTTACTAAGGTTGCTGGACACACACTGCAACATGGTGTTTATTTGTCCTGCAAGCTTTATATCTGACCACTCGCAACTCGAAATGGTCTTTTTAACCTTTGGCGAGATTTAAAAACAAACAAACAAAAAACCCAACTATCTACAGTATATTTGTTGAACATATTGTATCATCACCACAAGTTGGCCTAGTGGTTTGCGTGTCTGCCTCTTGATCAGGAGATCGTGAGTTCTACTCACAGTTGGGCCATGCCAAAGACCATCATAAAAATGGTACCTACTGTAGTCTGGCAAGACATGCTGCAATATAGATGTGATGGGGAGTCAAACCCTTGGGGTTACCAGAGGACTAGGCCCCCACTAGCTGTATAGGCAAAAGATCAAGGGCAATAGAAGCAGAGATTGGCGCCACCCAATGTGCCTTAATGGCCTGGTTAGTACTGGGACGGGAGACTGCCTGGGAAGACCAGGTCCTGGCATGGGAGGGACTTTGACTTTTTAACTGCATCATCAGTTCAATTTGAATTATGTATGTTTTCGGTTACATCTCGACGACACCTTGTATTGTTTGTCGAAGGATATTTTGTCTTGTTGTTTAATCTAAACGTCTCATTGTCAACCTTGTTCAAATTTTTGTCCTGGATATATTTTGTTTTTTCCTCTAGCCTGATTTCCTTTTGTATTTTCACAAGTCCAGTCTCAAAGGAGTCGTTCTTGCGCCTGTTGCTGTAATTGGAGGCGTAGACTAAGAGTTTTGCACTCATTAATCCCCCACAACTTCTCTCATCTCTTTCCATTCTAATCATATTTCAGTGCATCCAAGTTGTGCGTCCCCTCACTCCCTGTGGCCTCCTCCCTCTCCCACCTCTCCCTCGCTCTCTGTCAGTCTTTAACTACACTCCACTTTGGCCACTGCTCTACTTGTTACAGCCGCAACACGAGTGCAAACAATCAAAGTGTTTGGGAGCACTGAAATATGCATGGCTCTCCGTGACAGACAGATAAAGCAGGGCAATTAGGCACGTAATCCTAGAGCACGCCGAGGACTCACTCGGCAGGCTCGGCTGTCCTCGTCTTCCTCTCCCTGTCTCCCTCCTCTCCCCTCCCCTCCCCTCGCTCCGTATCTCTTTCCCGGCGCTACTCTTTTGCGCTGTATTAGTTAAATGTACTTTGTGTGTCTGCTCCCCATCAAATCAAGTAACACTTCCTCTAATTGGCTTATAAATAATACAGCAGAGGCCGCATTATAATTTCATCAGTGGTAAACATTGCGGGGGCAGTCGGTAAAGAATCTATCCCTCATTAATTTCCTTATTTGGGTAGATGGAACAGAGAAGGAAGTCAAAAACAAAAGCAGAGATGAGGGTGAGAAAGAGAGAGAGGGATCAGGTGAATGTGAGAAACATCACCACAGGCAAGGAGGGAGGGAAAGTTAAAAAGGGGCCGCTGGTAGGAGGACACTGCGGGTGCTTTTCTTAATAGATGTCAGATATTTGATTCGATTTTTGTCAGAAACCCTCATGACAAAGTCGAGACAGTCGCCCAATCCCTCCCTCCCTCCTGCCCTCCATCTCGGTGACTTCTCACTCATACCCCCACCCCACCCAGTTTTCTCTCCTTGTTTTTTTAAACCAACTTTATGAATATTTCATAACCAGACTCATAAATATTCATTCTAATAGCTTTGCATAGTAGTTATTTCCGGTATTATTATTTTTTATATAAAACACAAAAATACTCATTATAAATTCTTCAAGCTCTGAAATAATACCATGCACATAAAAACAAACACGTACACACACACATCCAAACATACCCCAAGTAATTTGCACTGATACTGTAGAAAATAGAGTCAAATAAAATACAGTGCCCTACTGAGGTTCTGGTTTAAAGGTGCGGTCAGTGATGTTTTAAACTTATTATAATATTTCCAACAACTCCTAATAAAACATCTGCTTGCAGGAAACACACTAGTCCTCCTGCCCCTCACTCAGGCTCTGTAAATACAGGGAAAAAAAACACAAAAGATGTGAAAAACCAACATCAGACTAGTTAGAACAAGGAAGCGTCTCTGTTTTCCGGTCAATTTCACACACCTTTCCTGTTACACTAGTGTTCAAGTGTTTTAACCTACAGTAGGTATGCATTTTAGTTCAGCCACATTCATCCTGGTACCCTGTATCTGGTTGGAGCTCATCGCATCAGCTCCTGTGGAGGGTCGCCCCATGTGGACAGTTGGGGGTCGCGCCTGGAGGACGCTCTGGACTCCTTCAGTGGTGCTTTTGTGGCTGGGGACTGCAGTTGACTTGCTGACTTTAGGGCTGCAGTTGACTTGCTGACTTTGGGACTGCGGTTGTCATAAATGGTTTTGCGCTCGGTTTTCCGTCGGTGGGGGGTTTATAGCATCAACGAAGGGAACCCATGTCTTCATGAAACTTGCTTTGTGCACAGGAGCATTGTCATGCTGGGACAGGTTTGGGCCTGTGAGTTTCAGTGAAGGGAGATTGAAATGCTCCAGCATACAAAGACATTAGAGACAATTGTGTGCTTCTAACTTTGTGGCAACAGTTTGGGGAACAGCCACATACTTTTGGCCATAAAGTGTTGCTTTAGGGAATTTCCTCAAAAATCACTGACTGTCCCTTTAACAAATGTTACATGGTTGAAAAGCTGAGTGCTTCTGATTTGAAGAACTGTTCGACTGATAACACACTCAAACACAGGGTTACATTACATTACAAGCATTTAGCAGACGCTCTTATCCAGAGCGACATACAACAGGACCCTGACATGCCCACAGCACACATACAGCAATGGGCAGCCTGGTGAGCAGGTAGGGGTTAGGAGCCTTGCTCAAGGGCACTTCAGTCATTCCTGCTGGTCCAGGGTCGAACCAGCAACCTTTTGGTCCTAAAGCTGCTTCTCTAACCTTCAGGCCATGGCTTCCCCATGGGTTATTTGCCTAGTCCCTCTAGGGGAACTCTTAATGGTTCTTTTAAAGAGGATTTTAAGGTAAGGACCTGAACTCCATCCATCCATCCATCCATCCATTTTCTTCCACTCATCCAAAGTCAGGTCGCGGTGGCAGCAGGGTATTCCAAGCGTCCCTCTCCCCAGCAATGCTTTCCAGTTCCTCTTGGGGGATCCCAGGCCAGATGAGATATATAATCTCACCAGCATGTTCTGGGTCTACCCTGAGGTCTCCTCCTAGTTGGACGTGCCCAGAAAACCTCCAAAGGAAGGCGCCCAGGAGGCATCCTAATCAGATGTCTGAACCACCTCAGCTGACTCCTTTCGGCATGAAGGAGGAGCGACTCTACTCCGAGATCCTGCCAGATGTCTGAGCTCCTTACCCTATTCTATTGCCAGGACCTGAACTGTTCAGAAAAAATACCTTTTCTACGATGGTTGATAAATGCAAACCAGATTAACGTCATCCTGGGCCCTAAACATGTGATGTATCTTCTTACTTTTCAAGTTGAAGTATTAGCATGACCTATGTACATAATATATACAAACACCTTCCCTCCACCCCACCCACTCCCCTGACACTTCTCTGTGGCTGTGGTGTTGAGTAGAGGTTTAATTAATATAGCAGTAAAAGGCCTGTACGTTCCCTTTGTGCGAGTTCACATTAGTTCCACTTGAGCAGTTTAACAGTGTCAAACAAGCAGTGTGCTTATTGACATCTCCTCCCCCTTACACACACAAACCCAGTCATGGGTCACTGGCAGCATCCCAGCAGGACCATGTAGCTGTTAAAGTACCATGTTAACAGCCTGATTTGAGAATCTGTGCTACAAACGAGGGCTGCGTATATTATAAGCCTGGTATAATGAATCTCCTGAATCATTTAAGAGTAGATAGAAAATAACGTGAGCCACATCACAAACTTTTCACCCACAGACCCAATCTTGCTTTTCCCATACTGGAATAATGACTACACTGCAAAAAACTTTGTGATTTTAAAGAGAACAGTATTGAATAATCAAACCGACTTAAAATTTCAAGGTGCAGTCAGTGATTTTTTTTTCGTAACATCACAATTTTTTTGTGATATGTTGAACGTCTCCTTTTGTTTGATACCAATAATAAAATACTCGCTCAGAGAAAAAGAATATCACTCTCAGGCCCCAGACAGGAGAAAATATAAAATGATGGAGACCAGGAAGTTACAACCAAATCAGACAAGGAGGCATCTTGGCCTGTCCGTCAAATCAGGGAATTGCGTTTTGGAGGTGTGGCTTCATAGGGAACACTGACAGTCAGCGCTATATTTGTTAGAATTTCCATGATTTGATCTTCAGTGGTAATTATGGAACTACGTAAGGAATAAAACAGGAAAATCGTGAATGACGATGTGAGGTCACGTGGCCCATCGTAGCACAGTCACAAAGTTGATTGTTTTTCTACAACAGCACACCTTGAAGTGTTTTATTCTTCAGATACCACAGCCCACATCAATTTGCCAAATGATTTAGATTTATGTCCACTAGTTAACAGTTATCCCACGAAATCGAGTTGTATATGAGCGGATAGCCGATGCGGCGCACCGAGTTGAGTGGAATAACTTTATTCTAAAGCATTTTTATTTTATCTTTTTACAAATTTAATAAATAAAAACTTGATACAATACATTCGACAAAATCATTTCTGCTTAGAATGCAAACAAATCGGCAAAATCACCAATAATTTTTAAAAATTGATATAATAAAATTATTTAAAAAAAAAAAAAAAAAAAAGATACTTACCATCAAATAAATATTTTCATTCCATATTTTGTTGCTTTTTTTTTTGTATTTTTGGGGGTTTTGTTTTTGAGTAGTTTTTATTTCGTCCTCGGCTGGTATAAATAAAACCAGAATAAAACGCGCTCTACCATTTTGTTTTTCTCTACTCATGGTATATAATCTGATGATAGTAGTAGCCAATCAGCGTGTACGACTGCTCATATCCAGTGAACGTGGACAGAATAATTCCTGTTATCCCTTTCCCCTTCCTTATAGCTGCTTTAAACATCCTTTTTCCTCTTTCTATTCAAGTTAGTAAGACTTAAGAGTCATGTTACTGAGAAACTATAAAGCATAAAACCATTGTCCTGCAGAGACTTTTTCATACCTGAAAACAAAGTTACAGCTATGCTCGTTTAAAAATGTCAGTAGTTAATATAAAAAACCTTAATCATGTATTAGACTATTTTGTAAATAAATTAAATAATTTTGTACAATTCAAAATTTTACAAAATTGCCTTTATTATGATCTCAAATATACACACTATGGCAGCAAAAATGGTTATTAATATAGATATACACAGACGGCATCATTTTAATTTAAGATAAATGGTGCCCATTAAGGAATTAGAGCACGTACAGTGTATAAGCAGCAGAAAGATAAAAACAACAGCAGCACTGGAGCCTCATTTCCACAGTAGCTTACTTACAGCAGTGGCACACTCACTCATTCATTTAAGACGTTTAATCAAAATACTGTGCATGAGAGGTTTCATAACGAACCTATTATACTGGTTAAAAAAAAAGGCAGATTCACATATGTATGAACATTTGAATTAAAATACAGCGACTCATTACGACATGCTGCAACAGAAGTCCTGGATCCAAGTGACCGTTTAAAGAAGAGGCTCTGAATATCATATGTTGCAGAAACAAAGCCTGTGTTTTGAAGGGTTGAGTGTGTGCGTACAAAGAAAGAAAGTAAGGAGGAGGAGGCGGGGGCTGTAATTATTGTACAAATGCTTTCTGACATCTCATTATATTAAAGACGGAGGAGGTTCTGCCAAAACACTGCTAACCTTTTCGGCACAATGGGTCTCCACCTATCAGCATGGCACACACCCTCACCAAAAGGACGAGCGCCTTCTGAGAAAAAACAGCGTTCATAAACAAGGAAAAAAAAAAGTTGAATGTGACAGTCATTTAGGCTTGTTCCACCTCATTCAAGACTGAAAATGTGTAATTTCTACCAATTGGCTGCGTAGCGCATGTGCGACTATGACAGAGCGACTGCAAAACAATCCACCTGTATTTTGCAATTTCTCTTTAAAAACATTTCTTAATTCAAAACGAAAGACCCGAGCGGCAGTTCTGTGAGCAGAAACGCCTTGTTGATGAGAAAAGTCAGCTCATTTGCATCAAAGTACGACATCTTGCGTTCTGAGATGCTTTTCTGCTCACCATGGTTGTATAGAGTGGTTTATTTGGGTTAGCACAGACTTCCTTTCAAGGGCTCAAATTCAAGCCTGGCTGTTCCTTCATCAATGGGACATTTCCACCTGCAGAACGGCTGCTCGCTGGATGTTTTTTGTTTTACACACAAGTTTGCGTAAACTCTAGAGACCATCCCCCAAAGGGCGAAAAGTACAACTTGTATAGCTACAGAGCACGTTCAATCTATAAAAGTATATTTAAACGTACATAAACATTTACTTCCATCATTAGCCACTTTTCAAGTAAGTGAGGGACAATTGCAAATGATGAAAGAAAACACGGTTTCTAAAAGCACTAAAGACGCGCTGAAGTTTGGTCTAAAGCTATTTAAAAGGTAAGGTGGGATTGTGATTTAGTTTATCCATTTCAAAACAAAAGCATTTTATGTGACTCGGCGTAGACAAGTGACAAGTCTGCGCTGCAGCGTTATTAGTGTGCTCGCAAAGCGAGCACACTATTGTTCTCCGACACGGTTTTTATTATTAAAGCTTCTTTTTATTCTTTTCCACCGACTTTTTTGAGCCGCTACTCCTCCCGGGGCATTCGAGTTAGAGACGCCGGTCCACTTCTCCAGCCTGTAGTGCAGATGTGTGCTTGTATACAGCTTTTCGATACGCCTTGTCGTTCTCCCGTAATTTGCGGCTTCCCCATTGAAATGAATGGGCGCTCGATGCAAAAAACAGATTTTTCCTTCGGGAGGCCAAACCATAAGGTGTAAAGTCACGAGACTTGGTACACTGATAGAGGAATGGACCCTGATTGGTTTCATCAAGTTTCATGTTGGTACATCTCATGATCTAGCGCCACCAACTGATCAATTTCTTACGTGTTCATGCACGTAACTTTTGATCCGCATGTCCGATTTTCATAAGTCTGGTACTGTTGGAATCCTTGGAACTAGACAATTCCAACGCACCCTATGATGTCATTTTCCGCTTCATTAGATTTTCCGCCATTTTGAATTTTGTCCAAAGTGAATGTAGAGTGACCCTGGCCACGTTTTGTCTGATCGTCACGAAACTTGCCACACAATCTTCAGTCCATGCCAGATTAATGATATTCGTTTCGCTCTCGTACGACAGTGTTTGTCCGTGGCAGCCAATCACAATCGATAGCGAAGCCACCAACCAGGAAGTGAACTCATATCATGGAAACGCTTTGACGTACCAGGACCATATTTAGTGGCATGACTTTGGACACCATCCAAACTACCCTCATCAACTATGGTGTCATTTGGCCACTAGGGGGCGTCACAATTATCAGAAACGTGTTTTGGCTCATATCTCAGAAACGCTTTGATGTTTCAAGACCATATTTGTTGAGATGACTTTCAGCACCAGTTCATGTATCCTCATCCAATTTGGTGTCATTTGGCCACTAGGGGGCGCCACAATGAGCAAAAACGTTTTTTGGGTCATATTTCTTTACAATTTAGAACTGCATCTAAATCTTCACGTTAGTGATGCTCTGGGATGTCCCTGTAAAAGACCCTTGCTGGCCTGTCATCTCCGTATGAGAATCTGCCTTGTGTCTTGGCCAAACTTTCGCATGTTGACACAACTTGTCGTGTGGGCGTGCGGTCGCCTCTCTTGCTGGATCGCCATGGCGGCGCATCTGAGCAAGCATGCTTTCGCATTTTCTCCGGAAATGCATTCTACAGTATAACACTGATATTGTAAAGTCATTATACTTAAATTATACCATTATACCTAAAATTTATGATAAGCAAGTTTATGATAAGCCAAAAGTTTATATTATATTTAATGGACTTTATGCCAGGAAATGAAAATCACTTTACATTATCCATAACTTTACAATATCAGTGTTTACGATATGTGCTGTACTGTAGTTACATTTGCATGCCGCTTTTGTAGTTTGAAAATTTTTTTTTAATAAATCACCTGTGTATTTATACTAAAACAATTATCTGCCTCAGGATCACATGGGATGCTGTGTTGGTGGATAAATTTACAGTGACGCATAACAGACACATTTGATGCTGTAGCGAGTTCTCCTTTTGGGTTCTCGCCCCATTTTGACTACAACTGCATTCTCGTTGTACTTAAAAACCGGCATTTTTTTGGAGGACTGGTGAACCATGAGCAACAAACAGCAGGGCTTTTTATATCCGCACCAACATCAGCATCCTTTTATAAAATCTAAGCGCTTTTTATTTCAAGTGATACACTCCAACGACCTCAGAGACGGAGCAGGGCGTTCTGGGGGATCGGGCTCCGATATACAGGATAAGAGTGAACGAGATTGAACCGAAACATCATCTCCCGGCTCTGATCCTGAGGTAGGAACATGGGGAAGAACGTACAGTCGGATCCTGTGTCAAACTGTACGGCTTTTGTGTTTATTTCCCCACGGCCCATAAAAAGAAAGAGGGTTAACTATATTTAACAATATGCACTCTAACCCCGCCTCTTCTTAATTAAAATGAGAATCACATCTGTGGCTGGAACCCGTGCCTCATTACTCTGGTATCTCATTAGACGCGCATCCCTTGGGAAGCGCCGAAACGCACTCTTAAAACAATTTTGCCTCTGTCTCTCGCTGCATATCTGTCTCTCGCGGGCTTTAATCTCTCCTCATCCAGCCTGTGTAAAGTTCTCGTGTGAAGACAGAGGACGCTGCCGATGGAGAGGTTTCCGAAAGCCAATTAAGAAGCGAAACCATACGATGAAGCCGAAAGAAAAAGTTGTGGTAAAGAGGAATTGTATGTAGCAGCATAGGGATCAAACAGGAAGTGTTCAGCAGATAGAAGAGGAAAAATGGGGGGAGGAAAAAAAAAAAAAAAAAAGTTGGTGTCTAAGTTGGGGGAGGTTTTCCCGCCTTTTCCATTTGTACACACAACTGACCTCGGCACCACAGAACAAAAACAATCCCAAACTCTAGACAAAACAAACCAGTGCTTTAGAAAAGACGGAAAAATTATACAGTTCATTCAGAATGCTCATACCTTACATATATATCAGCCATGGATTATTAGATTTATAAAAGAAAAAAAAAACCACCTAAATAAACAGCGCTGGACAGTTTGTAAGGTGTGTAGCAGCAGCTTTGGGACTTGCGGTGTTTCTACGTCGAATGCGTCAAAGCAGCGGCGAGTCACAGAATGTACACGGCCCCTGTAAGATCTTCTTCACCCAGTCTGGATCTGTAAAGAGGTAAAGAGGAAATGGAAATCCAAGAGAGGCGATGAACATGATGCAAACACAACCCGACAATCGAGTCGCCGTTTTCCGTGATTGTGTTTCGCCGAGCGGGGTTGAGACGACGTGATTAGCTAATGTCACACCGCAGGTATGAGAGGTGGGGTTTCATTAGTTAATGCATGTTTAATGGGAGCTGATGTCACCATGGGTGCGTTTGTGTGGGTGCGTTAGTGCTCCTTTTACCACGCAGGATTATACACAGGGTAAACTGAAAGGAGAGTCTCTATGGAGGTATTGATGTCGTCTGTATTTATTTGAGGAGTTAATTTAAAAAATGTTTTGGTAAACTGGACTATGAAATGTATAAAGTTGGCTACTTTAGCTTTGCATTAGAACCAATGTCAAGTTTATTTCTATAGCGCTTTTAACAACAGATTGTCGCAAAGCAGCTTTACAGAAAATTACAGACTTTAAACATGAACTAATTTTATCCCTAAATGAGCAAGACGGTGGCAAGGAAAAACTCCCTGAGACGACATGAAGAAACCTTGAGAGGAACCGGCCTCAAAAGAGAAGCCATCCTCACCTGGGTGATAACTGATAGTGTGATTATAAATAACTTGCTTCTATAACTGTTCTATAAATGGTCAAAAAGTGAAATCGTGTAAACAGAAAATTAATTAGTTTTAACATGAAGTCTGTTTTGTTAAAGTTAAACTGTGATAAACTTAGGATGCATCAATATCACTGTTTTTCAGGCTGAATACAATTACAAACGTGGTTTTTAGCTCATCCAGCCGGAAGCGATCATGCGTCATCCGTCCACAATTTACAAAAATCGCTACTCCTCCTACAGGACTGATCAGCTTTCAATCGAACTGACATACGATATTCCCCAGGTGGGTGTGTATAAAAGTTGTCAAGATGATGGTACCACCTGTCATGTTTACGATTTTATGGGCGACTCGTCACATTAAATGCTACTCTGTAGACTGCTGGGACTTTTTCACAGAAATTCACCCAGAAGACTCTAAAGACATATTCCAACAAGAGTTGTTCACCAGGTGGCATCACCTGCCATGGATGAGGCTAACATGTACAAGTTCATGAAAATCACTCCTCCTCCTACAGGAGTGATCAGATTTTGATCAAACTCATATGGAATGTTCCCCAGGTTGGTATATAGAAAAAGTTATGAAGATGGTGGCACCACCTGTCATATTTAACATTTTATGGGCGTTTGAAAATTTTGAGTGACTCGTCAGACCAAACACTACTATTCGTAAACTGCTAGGATGTGTTCACTGAAATTCACCCAGAAGACTCTAAAGACATATCCCAGCAAGAGTTGCTCACTAGGTGGCGCCACCTACCATGGATACGGCTACACAGGGGTCACGTGCAATTTCAGGATTGTTCAGATTTCAAAGCATTTTCTCCACCTAGTTAGTGTTTACTGCAATGTGCAATGAACTAATGGTGTGATGCTCCAACGGCAATCATTATAATTAATTATACACTTAGAAGATGGCTTTGGACAATTAATACAAACACTTGCTACGACGACTGAGGACAACAATTGCCAAGATAACTTTAGGACTGCAGTTACCATGAACAGTTTTACACTCAGGTCTCCATCAGTGAACAGCTGATGACTTCAAAAAAATTAACTTATGCTAAAACTTTTTGACCATATAGACCTTCTTGCTGTGAGGCGACAGTACTAACCACTACACCACCGTGCCACCACCTTATATATTTCTGTAAAGCTGATTTGCGACATAAGCTCTATATTTTAAAAAAAATGGAACTGAATTGAAATGCAAATTATTACAAATTGATGATAATCAAAGAAAGGATAAAACTGGTGTGTAAAAAATAATTTTAAAAAGTTATGTATAAATTTTTTCAAAAGGCTCTCAAGGTGATTTGCCTGGAAAGGCCTTTTTTTTTCCTGTGTGATTAATTTGCACATATCAATTTTTTTTAACTTGTTTTTTTTGTCATGAGGACTTTCACACAAAGCGAATATTATGCAGATAAAAAAGGGACAATTAAAGGGGAACTGAAGCCATTTTTAAACTTGCTTTATTTCTTAATTAACGTGTTATTTAATTACGTTTTCGGTTTTAGTAACCTTATATCGTGACTCGTATTGGCAACTAAGCGCGATTAAATATTACACTTATCGGCCTATTCGGGTTTTTTTTAGCTGTGTTGAATTTAGTTCGTTTGGTCCACGACAGGCGTTGCTCATCTGTGCGATCTTCACAAGACTTGTGCGAGACTTCGAAACGTGATGTGTCAGTGCCGCCAATTTGAAAACTGTTTTCCAAACGAAGTATTGCACAAAAACGAATTTAAATGACGATCACTCCCGACTTTTTTCAGACTTTCCTGATTGCTATCAAAACAAACAAACAAACAAACAAACAAACAAACAAACAAACATGTCCGGCTTGATTACATCAGCATTCCAAAGAGAGGGCACGTGCATCTTTTGACAATGTTGGCAGATGTCGGTCACTTTTATTTCCGCTGTATGTTTTACTTCCGTCCTACGACATCTCGCACAGGTCTCAACGAATCTCATTTATGGCCATTGCTTCGACATATGGACTGATATATTCCATAGCGTATTTCAAAACACTCAGAACTTGCTCGAGCAGCGACAAAATAGTTGTCAAAATCCGTTCCTATATTTAATAAAATGAGAAATAGAATTGATTATAAAAATATTTGCCTTCAGTTCTCCTTTAATGTAGATATGTTACAAAAAAAAAAGAAAAAATAAATCAGAGTCCTCGTCTCCAGTTTACAAGTCCTAATGCAGTTAATGCATGAATCTGAGTCCAAGTCATCAGTGCTCAAGTCCAAGTCGAGTCACGAGTCCTTAAAATCAGGGCACAAGTCAGACTCGAGTCCTACAAGCCTGCTCTGAGGTGACTGGCATCATCCCATTTTCTTCGTTTCGCCTCAGAGTATCCATAATTTCAACCAGAGCCTCTCAGTGCATGGTAGATTTGATTACTGTTTCTACAGTACTAGCTCATAACGCCGTACAAGTCCGTATGAGCGGTTTCTCTAAAAACTAACAATTAGCAGATTTTAAAATGTGTTGTTTAACAAATGTCATTTATCATTAAATGTGGTGGGGGTTTTTTAATCAATGTTCATTTAACGAGTCTCGATTTGAAGTGCTCTCACTATGCATGCTGTTATAGCATGTGTTATTCCAAACACAACAGCTACTTTAACAGTAGTTCCGATATGTACAGTAGTTCTAACATGCCTTTTCTATCACAAGAAAAAAGGTGCTTTTGTTGAAGAAAGAAAATGCACAAATCTTTATATGAATATAGTGGGGATTTCTGTGAGAAGGCATTTAGCATTTTTGAAAGGCGTCACCACGTTTGTACCATAAGTCAGTAGTAAAGCACCAAGTTGAGTTTAAAGGGAAACTCCAGGACTTTTTAACCCGAGCTCTATTTTCCTAGCCTAGTAAACTAGACTTACCCGCCTAGCGGCCAAAAATATTTTTGCCTACGAGTGGGTCTAGCCTCGCACCACATCAACAAAAACACCCCGGGCATCAAATCGTGCCCGCCAATCACAACGCAAGGTTTTTGTTTGGATTCTTTGGGCGGGCT
>JAOPUC010000004.1:6399379-6411631 GCA_027564185.1 Cephalocassis borneensis
CGGAAGTGTTATCGCCGAAACTGTCAAAGGTAACAGCTTAAGATATCCTTGTCTTAAAAAACGAATTTAAACATAGTACCATTTTGTGGTTTTAACCTCAGAGACTGTGGTTCCTTGCAAATCTTTTGCTAAATGCTTGAATGAGACTAACATAGAGTCTGATAGACTTTTAGACAACACGAAGCACACTGTCTTAGTGTTATGGCTGATCCAGTTACACCCAGTGCTTTAGTGTAATTAGACTTATTTTTCGTCATCATGTTCTGATGATGCAATTTACTGTAAAATCTCAAGTCACTTCGAGTAAGTGTTCAGTGTGGGTGAAGGTGGGTTTATTCAGTTTAAAATAAACAGGAAACACTCTTGTCTAACACATTGTTATGCATTTGTTGAGTTTGTCACAGGTTCTGCTGAGTATCAAGATGACTAACAGGCATGTCTTTGTTTTCTGTTTTTGTATCTTTGTCGTCTTGTGTGTCGTCATTATCCTGCAGGTCTTTTCTTTATACTGCCTTGTACAGACAGCTTCATTAATGTTGACATGCGCACCATTTCTTTCGACATACCCCCTCAGGAGGTGAGCTGTATGTGTATGTATGTACAGTATATGTATCCATACCACTATAAATGAGTTACAAAAAAAAAATAGTGTTGTTCATTGATGGTGTAATTGCTGGCAAACACCACCATTTGATTGATTGATTATTTTCCTGTAACAGCACAACAGTATTCAGTACGTTGCCTGATTTTTAATGACTATCAGTTTAATGTGTTAGAGAATGAGTTCAGGCAGGAGAAAACTCACCCTGGATAGTGGGCCGCCATTTGTCATTATGACTCATCCATTGTGTGTGTCTCTGTCCGTCCTCAGGTGCTCACTAAAGACTCGGTGACGGTGAGTGTCGATGGCGTGGTGTATTACCGTGTGCAGAATGCCACCCTGGCCGTTGCCAACATCACCAACGCAGACGCTGCCACTCGCCTCCTGGCACAAACCACTCTGAGGAACGTTCTGGGCACCAAAAATCTGTCCGAGATCTTGTCTGATCGTGAAGAGATCGCCCACAGTATGCAGGTAAGATATTCACACACGCGTTATGTTACGTTGTGGTCGATTTACTTACTCTCAAGGCCAAGTCTCAAGTCAGCGGCTTTTAAGTCCAAGCTGAGTTGAAGTCATCTCCAGATAGAAATGGTTGACTCTGGATACCTTAAGGAAGTGCGATAGTTGTTTTTCTGTAGCTTATTTACAAGCAAGATTGTCCAAAATACAGTAATAGTATTCAAGGGCTCTATTCTACATATATGATCAAAGTGTAAAGACAGATATGTTCAGCTTGCTGCATTGTACACACCCACTTTAATAGGAACAACTGCACATTCATGCAGTTAGGGAATTAGCCAATCATGTAGCAGCAGCACACTTCATATCAAATCATACAGATACAGGTCAAGAGCTTCAGTTAGAGAGAAGAAGAAGAAGAAACCTTTGTCACAAGCGCAGTTAACACGCACAAGTGAGCAGTGACCACATGCACATACCAGAGCAGTGGGCAGCTATGCTACAGCACCCAGGGGAGCAGTTGAGGGTTAGGTGCCTTGTTCAAGGGCCCTTCAACCCATCCTTCAGGCCATGGCTGCCCCATGTTAACCTAACCGCTGTGGAAAATGTAAATAAAAACAGACCGTGGCGATTTGCAAATCATGGAAACGCAGCAGTCCACACAGAAGCTGATGCAGGACATCAGTTAATGCTCACATCAAACATCAGAATGGGAAAAATCGTGATATCTGTGATTGGGCCAGATAGGCTTTTCAGAAACGACTGATTTGGGAATTTCACACATGCAGTCTGTCGAGTTTACACAGAATGGTGTGAAAAAACATCGAGTGACAGTTCACTGAGAGGTTAGAAGAAAATGGATAGATTGGTTCGAGAATTTTTGTCAGGAAGGATATAGTAACTCAATCACTTTTTTACAACCGTGGCGAGCAGAAAAGCATCTCATCATGCACAAAACGCAACACTGAAACTTGAAGTGGATGGGCTACAAGAGCAGATGATCACATTGGGTTCCAGTCCTCTCAACCAAGGACAAGAATCTGAGCATGTCATGGACCAAAACTGGACAGGTGAAGATTTAAAAAAAAAAAAAAGGGGGGGGACCCAAACACTGGACCATTTTACAGTCTGTAGTATATAAAGTGCCCTGATCTCATGATCTCACTTTCTGAAAACGTTTTGCATGTGTGTAACTCGAGATCCTTTTATATTTAGTTATTTTACTTGGCTATTTTGGATTTTAATTTGTAGCCAGCGGCTGCTCTGCCACCCTGTTGTTGTTGTTTTATTTTTTTAAAGAAATGCCAGTTCTAGTGTTCATCGTTTTTACATAAATATAACAAGTGAAATAAAAATATCTCTCTTCTCCAGTCCACTCTGGATGATGCGACTGATGACTGGGGCATTAAGGTGGAGCGGGTGGAGATTAAAGATGTTAAACTGCCCCTACAGCTCCAGAGAGCCATGGCTGCTGAGGCCGAGGCTGCAAGAGAGGCCAGAGCTAAAGTGAGACACACACACACACACACACACACACACACACACACACACACGGGGCAGGCTTGATTCAGAATATTTGGACACCCTTTCTGCTTTCCATAACATCCATTCCATGAAATTTTACGTTTTTAATCATTGCTGTTTGTTGATTTCACTCGCTTAAATCCTTAAACCTTTTTTTTTTCCCCTCTCAAATACCATACGAAGCTATAGCCTTAGTTCAGCAGCCATATTTATCTTTAAAAAAATAATAAATCCCAAAATATGAGTAGAATACTGCTGTTTTTATTGCGGAGGTCTTTGTTTTCCTTCGTGGTTTTAACACAGGAAGGCAAAGACGACAGGATGTGGACTTACCCTATCCTCAGCGCACATTTTACTCCTTATATTTAGAACGTTCTTGGCTTTATCATTCTCCCTTTTGTCAGCTTGTTGCTCTCAAAGACCCTTTCCCATAGCCATGGAGTACTATGTTTATAGGAGGCTACCCAAGAAACCACTGTTAAATAAATAAACCATGAGCAGCTGACTCGGGGGGGTCAGTAAAGGGGAATAGAGTAAAACTTGGAATGGTAAGGGAATAAAGTAGGGAATAAAACACTCGTACCATGACTCTGATTATACCGCAGCGATTTGCAGGTTATAGTATCCTTTTAATGTGGTGGACCATCTCAAAGTTAACGAGAGAAAAAACCCAGCCTGTCGTGTTACTGAGAAAGTGAAATGAGCAAACATGCATGTTCTGGAGACTTTCCCCACGATGGAAAACTTACTGACTGTTACAAAGCACTGATCCTAAAAACCTACTTACAGAAAACCACTTTACTATAGCAGTGATTTCTACATTTTATTTTATGACGTGCTGTTATAGAAACCTAATTATATCGAGATTTATCCCACTACTACTACTACTACTAATAATAATAATATATTTAATTTATGTAGCGCCTTTCTAACACCCAAGGTTGCTTTACAAAGAACAAACAGAAATGTTAGAATAATGATTAACAGACAGGTCAAAAAGCGTTCAGCCACTACACTCGGTCCACGCGCATTGAATGGACGAATGCAGGTCATGCATGGCGGGTCAAGGCCTGAGGAAATCTGCCATTCAGACTTTGGCCTGGACCTTTGCTACAATCTGACAAGAAAACAAACCCCTCAGTCATACAAATGCAGAAATAAATGAGAAACAAAATGCTCCAATGAGATGTAGCAGTTAAAATGCACACAGTGTACTCTCAACCAGAAATGAGAGGAAATTCCATTATAACAGTTTCCCTCACAGGATCGGTAACGTCTGTCTAAATCTAATTTATTTAATGAATAATTTTAATTATTTATATTTGAAAGGAGCTGCAGGTATGCCAAAGACGCATCAAGAACACCTCTCTGTCTTGCTGCCCCTCTCGGTCTCTCACTTTTTTCTCTCTGTCTCTTTCTTTCTCTGCGTCTCTCTCTCTCTCTCTCTGTGTGTGTGTGTGTGTGTGTGTGTGTGTGTGTGTGTGTGTGTATCTCTTTCTGTCGTCTCTTCTCACTGTCTCGCTCACTTTCTCTCTGTCTGTCATCTCTCTCACTTCTGTCTCTCTCACTGCATCTCTTTCTCTCCCTTTGTGTCGTCTGTTTCACTGCGTCTGTCTCTCTCGCTCCCTTTGTCGTCTCTCACTGTCTCTCACTTCTGTCTCTCGCTTCCTTTCTGTCGTCTCTCTGTCTTCTGTCTCATTGCATCTCTCCCTCCCTCCCTTTCTGTCATCTCTCTCACTGCGTCTCTCTCTCCCTCTCACTGTGTCTCTCGCTCCCTTTCTGTCGTCTGTCTCACTGCGTCTGTCTCGCTCCCTTTGTCATCTCACTGCGTGTCTCTCTGTCTCACTGCGTCTCTCTCTTGTTTCCTTTCTGTCGTCTCTCTCACTGCGTCTTTCTCTCTCAGGTGATCGCCGCTGAGGGAGAGATGAATGCGTCTCGAGCACTGAAGGAAGCCTCTATGGTGATCGCCGAGTCTCCGTCTGCGCTGCAGCTGCGCTACTTGCAGACCCTCAACACCATCGCCGCTGAGAAAAACTCCACCATCATCTTCCCCCTGCCGATTGACATGATGCAGACGTTCCTGAAGCGCTGAGCTGCGTACGCATCATATACACACACTGATACAAACACATAGCTATACACTTCAGATGTAATGCACGTAAATACAGAGTAAATTACACATACACAATCTAAAAAAACCACACACACACTCTTGCTGTACTGCAGTGATATTTTTACCACTTGAAGTCAGTGGTAGTCCGACAGCAGCATCACTGATGACGGTTTCTATTAGGGCTGGGCGATATGACACAGATATATCACGATACACAAAGGCATTTTGTTATTTAGTTATCAAACTGCCAGGAAAGCAGGAATATTGCATCTAAAAATAAACCTTTAAATAATTCATACACTAGTACATGCTATTTAATGTCTACACAAATTAATAAATACAAAAAGGAAACTGATAAAAATGATACCTAAATATTGTATAAACATAGTTAAACACTGAAATCTGGAAGAATGAAAGACTTTGCTGTTCAGTGTTGATGATATTCTTTCAGATAACCCAGCCCTAATTTCTCTGTGCCTGTTACTTTCTCTGACGGAGCTGCTCTAACAGCCATATCTATCCTTAGAAAGCCTTAACCATAAATGTTAAACATACATGTGAATTTTATGCACATTTAGCATTTGGTAATGTATGCACTTATCTGCTGCCCCCCCCCCTTTTTTTTTTAAAGGTTTCCTAATATCTCTTTCGTATTTTCTTACATATTTTTAAACATTTAAATTTAAAAGAAACCTGATATAAGCATCTTTGGTTAAAGGTTCTCATATCGAGCTTATTAAACGCAATAAATAGAGATTAAACGCCAGACTGGTGTTTTGTATATTCATGCTGATCAGTTTTATTTTCAGTGGCAAAATTGTTCACCCTGTCCTTAAGAGATTGCGAGGTTGAATCTTAACGAAGCCATAGATATCCAAAATTGGCCACGCTGTCTGGGTGGGAGGATCGGCACGCTCTCTTTACTCTGTCAATCACAGTGACGCTGGTTAGCAGCATGCAGTTATGAGGTCGTGTATGCAGAAGAGGGCCGATAGCACTTTCCTTCGAGCGTGTTGTGCTTTATGCAGCATGAGCAGGAATTTGATACAGGATGCACTTGGTCGGCTTCACGTGTCTTGGAGGAAACACGGATGCTATTGTGGGTGGGAATTGTCAGGTGACCAAACTGGGGGGGGGGGGACAATCCAACATTTAAAAAAATAATAATAATTTAATTATGTTCTGTATTTAATAAATAAATAATTTACTTTCTGCGATGCTTGACAATTTTCAGATGTATTCACTTTCACATTTTGTTTTTTGACATTTGAATATTTTGGTTCCAGGAAGGAATATAGTTAAGCTGTTCAGTATGCGTTTTGTGGATATTGCTGCCATTTTCTATTCCTGTTTCAGAGAAAATCACTAATGTGCCATAGTTACTGTTCAATATCATGTTTGTTTGTTTTTTCTTTCAGCAGGCCTCAATTCATACTCCTCGACACCAGTTCTGCTCTGGTATTGTATTGTATGGAATTGTACTGTGTCCTTCATCTTAAATGTATGTAAATGCAAATATATCAGAATCATTTACCTCAAAGTCTGTTTTTGTTCGCTACAATCCAACCCGAGTAAACACATCACACGACTTGGAAATGATGCACAGAGCAGTTTTATTGTAACAAATGTAAAGCTGTTTGGTATCTGTGTAACAGGGTTTAGAAAACAGAAGCAGCAAAGACTGGAATCTGTCACTACAGCACAGTGTTGCATTCTGGAAATGTCTCTCTCATGCTGTTCCAGGATGACGCTATTCTAGAGACATGGAGACCACCAGAGGCCTGTTCTTCAAAAGAGGATGTCAGTTTTTCTTATTCTAACTGCAATTGGAATGACCAGCGACATTTAGAAATATTTTATGATTTAGTGCTTTATATAGAAAATCACTTATTACTATATTACAAAGTTACCGGAGGTCATGCAGTTGATGATTAAAAGCAGTTTGAACAGCTGTAGCTGCTTCAGAATTCTGCACGACTTGGTATTAACATGCGTATGTTAGACCAAACTTAAACCAACAAATGGGCACAATTTCATTAGCGCAAGTATCCTGTAGCTGTACTGAACTAAACTCCATGTCTGATGATAGCCTATTTATAAAGCTTTTTCGCAGCCTCTCCAGACTTCTGTTGCCAGTCAGTGACTTAAAAATATTAAGTCTGGATTTTATATCTATATCTGCTGTTTTCTGGTATAACAGGAGCATGGAGTTATCCCAAAGCAACTTAATCCACCTAAAATAATCAATTTCAGGTGCTGTTGAAAAAACAAATTTCATGGAATGATCATGATTTTGCAGCATTTTTATCATACAGCAGGGAAAATAAAGTATTGAAAGCGTCAACATTTTTCTTAGTAAATATATATCTGATGAGGCTGTTGACATGAAATTTTCACCGTATGTCAGTAACAGCCCAAGTAATTCACATATACAAAGGAATCAAAACATACAGTACATGTCCATAAGTGGAATGAGACGGAATAAGTATTGAACACATGAAGAAAACGAGGTGCAAAAAGGCATAGAAAGCCAAGAAACCAGCTGTCAGTATTTAGAAAGCAATCCTGCCCTTAATCAGTACAAATTAATATCCACTGGTTTTGTCCTAATTGATGGCGTATAAAAAGGTTCATCATTACCATTCTGATGATGGGTAAAAGCAAAGAGCTCTGCCAAGACCTTCACAACCTTATTGTTGCACAACATACTGATGGCGTCAGTTACAGACGTATTTCTAAACTTCTGAATGTTCCAGTGAGCACCATTGGGGCCGTTATCCAGAAGTGTAAAAACATAATTTCACCATAAACTGGCCATGATCAGATGTTCCTTGCAAAATTTCTGGCCGAGGAGTCAAAAGAACAATCCGAAGAGTTGTCCAAGAGCCAAGGAGCACTTGCGGAGAGCTTCAGAAAGACTTGGAATTAGCGGGTCCAGTTGATTCAAAGAATACAATAAGTAATGCACTCAACCAACTGCCATGGCCTCTATGCACGCTCACCGCGCAAGCATGTTGAAGCTCGTTTAAAGTTTGCTGCACAACATTTGGACAAGCCTATGAAATACTGGGAGGATATAGTCTGGTCAAATGAGACCAAAATTGAACTCTTTGGATGTCATAGCGCACATAATCACCCCAAAAACACCATGCCACCAGTGAAGTTTAGAGGTGGGAACATCACGGTGTTGGGGCTGCTTTTCAGCATATGGTACTGGCAGACTTCATAAAATTGAAGGAAGGATGAACGGAGAAATGAACTGAGATATTCTTGAGAAGAATCTGCTGCCATCTACCAGGAAATGATGGTGGATCCTAAACACACAGCCAAAGAAAATAAAGCTGCTAGAACGGCCCAGTCAATCACCCAACTTGAATCGGATTGAAAATCTATGGAAAGAACTGAAGGATCAGAGTTCATAGATGAGACCCCTGGAACCTTCAAGATTTGAAGACAGTCTGTGTAGAAGAATGGGCCAAAATCACATCTGAGCAATGCATGCGAGTAGTTTCTCCATACAGGTGTTGTCTTGAAGCAGTCATTACCAACAAAGGCTTTTCTACTAAGTATTAAATTTCGGTAAGTGTGTTCAGTATTTATTCCCTGTCATTCCACTTTATTACAGTTAATTTATGGACATATGTTGTAATTTCTTTGTATGTGTGAATTACTTGGGTTGTTACTGACATTTGGTGAAAATTTCATGTCAATAGCACCATCAGAAATATGTTTACTGAGAAAAATGTTGACGCGTTCAATATTTATTTTCCCCGCTGTATGTTAAGGGATGTATGAAGAACAAGGCCCTGGTCATACGCTCTGTGTGGTCTTTATCAGTCCCAGAATGTCATCTGGATAATCTCTGTAGCTCTTTGATTTCAGTTCATTAGGTTAATGTCAAACTGCTCTCTGGCACCCTCTGGGAGCAAACAGAGGCAGCTCATCAAATCGGACAGCATCCCGATGAATGAATGAATAGCTGCATGATGGAAAAATTCATGGCTATAGCACTAATATTTTAGATGTTGCTATTTTTGAGGCACTACGCATTCAAATAAATTTGAACAGCTACAATTTATTTGAAATGTTCAACAATGAGTAAAGTGACAAAGTGGACGCTAGGGAAGAAAGTATTGCTGTTAAACGCATTTAAACACCTGCTCATACAAAAAACAAACTATATGCAAACGTACAGGAAGAACCAGGCTGTTTTTTATTAAAACCCACTTTCAGGAATTTTTGCATTTGTCGAGGCAGTTTTTGTTCTGATGAATGACAGTATTCTGGGGAAAAAAAAAAAAAGTCCAAAAACCAACCTCAGTAAACAGTCATGATCATTCTTAATTCCTTGGCGATTCCTAATTTGAGATTTTTCCTCTGTTCCTCCATTCTAGGAGGTTCAGAAAACATCTCAAATTATGATCCGATTTGTTTTGGTCTTTACGGAAGCACTGAAATGGCACTATTGGATAGAAATTTCTGGAATACCACCTCAGATTGCATGATCTACCATAAAACCAACGACGTGCTGCTTAAATACAGTTAGAATGTGATGCCTACACTTAACGCAGTAAGAAAAAGTGCAACTGGAAATTAAAGCATGGCTTTACTTTGACTACAGACAAGGCTTGGTGTGTACAAGTTGCCTTTTTACACTGATCTCTCAGCACATCCCAAATACTCCAGTGGAAACATGTTAATCAGTGGCAAAGGGCAACTCCAACTGCGACCCTACTAAGGCAGTGGGGGTTTAAAGGTCAGGGGTCAGGGTTCAAATCTCCAGCTCAGCCATTGCGCGGTCCAGAGGGTCGGTGCTCCAGTAGTCGTGCTCCCAGCCCAGGAACCAGCCGGTGAACGTAGGAGGCTCAAAGCCCTGCTTGATTTTCACAATAGGAGTACGGCGGTCTCGGTTGGCTGGGTCCGTCTCAATGTAGCGGGCAGCTAAAAGACAGCACAGAGCTTTAGTAATGCACAACGCGTTCAGCCTCTTTTCTCTCAAAGCCAAAAAAACCCCAGCTTGTCATGCCTCAGACTCCTTCCATAAATAGGAAATGAACATAATTTACTGGATTATATTTTGCATCGGCGACTGTCTTTATAACAGTTAATCTCTATTCTTATACAATACTCTTGCAACTATATACTGTACCTTTCCTATTAATTTTATTATACTGGATATTATTATATCCATATTCATTGGATATGAGCAATTGTACACTCTGATTGGCTACTCTATTACTAGGCTCATATACTGTGAATAGAGGGGGAAAAATGGTGTGTTGCTGAACCAACCAAGGAAGAAATAAAAACTCAACCCCAGAAAATACAAAAAAGCAACAAAATATGGAATGAAAGTATTTGATGGTAAGAATGTTTGTTTGTTTTTTCTCCAAGAATTATTATTCTTCTAGTATTTTTCACAAATTGCTCCTGTCATTTTCTTCATCTTTTAAGCATTAAAATTTGTTGAATTTTTTAAAAACTGGTTCAAAGCTCAAAGTAGTTTGAAAATTACAAAACTGAAATGTCCAAGGAAGAATTAAATAAATGTCTGAAGTTGTTCTATACCTTGGCATGACAGCAAGATGGTACTTTCTACAAAAAAAACAACACTAAAGTCAATTCATGCTGCCATGTCCGCCTAAGCGGAAATTATTTTGTCGGATGTTTTGTATAAAGATTTTATTTATCGAACTTGCAAAAAATAAAAACTGCTCCATTTCTCAAAATCCAGTGCACGTGGATAGAATAAAACAGTTATTCCGTTCAATCTCGTCGTACATGATGTATAGCTGACTCGGTGCTACACGCCTCGTCAGCTATCAGCTCATATACGACTCGATTTCGTGGAATAACTTAAATGTATAAAGGCTTGAAAACAGCTATTATCCACGTTAAAATTCAAAAACATACATAATGAGGTACTTTCCACACATCGGAGTCTGTTACTGTACATACTGTATATCCCTCATTAGTGAGAAATTTAATGAGCCTCACCTGAAGCCATTGCCTCGGTCTTTTCCTCCTCATGTGCCTCATTACCGATCCATACAAACACCTGCAACACACCCACAGCAGTCAGAAAACCCAGGAGACATCAACACACCTGGTGTGCATGCTCCTCTAAAACGATCTGACGGAACGTTCAAGCCCAATACTGTGTGCAGGTTTCAACTGTCTCCCAGGTAAAATAAGATCACTGGAGCAATCTGTTTGAGTCACAGGAGAGAATCTAATGTTACCTGGTCCCAGGTATCCAGGATCATGACATCATCTGTGGCAAGATCTTCCTGAGTCATTTCCCCAGGCACCTCTTCAATCTACACAAACACAAAATGTACTGTTAGTTGGTTGCTGCAAATAACGAAGGATTATTTCGATAAGTAACTGATCCGTGGTGGGTTTCCCAAAAGCCTCAATGCTAAGAGTGTCTTAACTAGGAGAGAGTGTGTTCATTGTGCTGCTCACTCTACCATTTAACAATGACCTTTGTGCTACGATGTCTGTGAAACTCGGCCCTGATTTGTTCAATTCTGGCCATTCAAATTCAAAATAAAGGCCGATACCCACTGGACGCTTCACTAACCGAAACACTCAGATGCTAAATAAATTTTAATTGCCGTGTTTCTCTGTGGCAAATTATTTTTGGTATCGTTTTGGAAACGTTTCCGAATCTATATGATTGAATTTTAGTTTTCGATGCTTGGAATCAATGAGTCGACTCGAGTCAAACTTGTAATCGACTCCTATCCAACGGTCGAGGATAATGAGCAAAAAAACTATTTATCAGCTAATTGATTCAAGCAATTTGTGGCTTGATGTGATCTGATAATGTGTGTGCAGTAGGGTGTTTCAAGCCACAGACCAAGTAATCATTAATTAAATTCATGGCTAACTATTTTATTATAATAAAATCCTGTTGATTAATTATTGCAGCAATAAACAAATTTCATAAAAATGCTCACGATGAAGCGTCCAGTTTTGTTGGAGCAAGCGAACAGTCTGGGTGGGTGAGTGTCCATCTTATCCTTCAGCCTGGTGGATGTGCGATACGCCGTCTTTCCTCCCAGAGCTGCCCAGAAGTCACCTGCAAACCAACGAGCAGCACAAATTGTTATGCAGGGCATGTTTAGATTTCTAGCATGTTCCAGAAACAAACAAATTAGCATGACTTGCACATCTTAGATAAACGTATATACAATGTAATATGTAACGTAGATGTATGAGGATATGACATGTTTGTGCGAAGATATGAAATTTATCTTCGAATGGTGAATGTACAGTTAGGTCCATATATATTTGGACACTGACAATTTTTTTTTTTTTACCTGTTGGCTGAAACATATTCAAGTCATAGTTATATAATGGACATAAAGTCCAGACTTTCAGCTTTCATTTGAGGGTATCCACATTAAACCTGGATGAAGGGTTTAGGAGTTTCAGCTCCTTAACATGTGCCACCCTGTTTTTAAAGTGACCAAAAGTAATTGGACAATTGACTCAAAGGCTATTTCATGGGCAGGTGTGGGCAATTCCTTCGTTATGTCATTCT
>JAOPUC010000004.1:7786716-7798433 GCA_027564185.1 Cephalocassis borneensis
AGAGGAAATTTATTCAATATTTTCACTCATCTGTGAAGGAGGGGCTTTAATTCTTCATGCTGGAGTTATTTTATATGGAAATCAATTTTACAAAAGCATTTGAATTGTAATCAAAAAAATGTTTCACAGTGGAGGCCAGATAAAGCAAGATACTATCTTTATTTTTATTAAACATGACAAAAGAAACATTGAGTGGAGTAAATGCAAAAAAAAAAGTACAATTTGAAAATTTAGTTTTTGACCATAATGTCCCAAATGAGAGACTAGTTTCTGAGACGGACCCGAAAAGATGTAAAGTGTTGAGTGGTCAGTCATACAGCTAATGAGAGAGATTGTGCTGGAAAATATGGAGTGTCATGGTGGTGTAGCGGTTAACACTATCGCCTCACAGCAAGAAGGTTCTGGGCTCGGACTTTGCGGTCAACTAGGACCTTACTGTGTGGACTTTGCATCTTCTCCTCATGTCTGCGCGGGTTTTCATGCATCAGTTTCCTCCTACAGTCCAAAGACATGCGGATTAGGTCAGTTGGATACTCTGACTTGCCCACCGGTGTGAATGTGAGTGTGAATGGTTGTGCGTCTCTGTGTTAGCCTTGCGACAGATCGGCCACCTGTCCGGGGTGTATCCCGCCTCTCGTCTGAAGTCGACCGGGATTGGCTCCAGTTTCCTCTGCCACCCTGATGGATAAGAATTTTTGAAAGCATACAAAAGCTAGGACTGTACTGGGAGAACTGAAATAGTAAGAGATGGAGTTAGCAGTTGTGTTTCAATCCAAACAGAGACTAAAGGAGTCCCATTAGTCCCACTAAATGTATAATCAAACATTTCTGTCAAGAAATCATCCAACCATCGCATGTGTTTGTCATCCAGTCTCTGTTGAGATCTGATTCATATCCCAACATGTTGCTTTCTTTTTATCTTTCCTTTTGAATGAAACGCTCACCAGAACTACTGATGCAGACCAGGCGTATCGAACTCACATCCTGGAGGGCATGAGTCCTATAGAGATTTGTATTTGCCTTCTAACACAGTACATTCAGACCGTGAAAGCCGTGGGAATTAGCTTATGAGTTGAATCAAAGTGTGTTAAATGAGGTAGAAAGAAAGCTCACGTCTGCAGTGCTGCAACCCTTCAGGACTGGTGTCTGACACCCCTGGGGTACACGTTTGGTCCTCAGTCCTGTTTTCACTGACACTTTTTCTTTCCTTTTCTTTTTGCTCTGTTCTTTCGCTCATCCTCGCAGCTTTAAATCTGTTGGGGTTGACCTGGCAGCTGAAGCCCGTGGAAGCTCCCGTGTTGAGCCACGGATTGGGCACAGCAGGCATGCCTGGCACCAATGATGATACCACAGGGCCCTCTGGAGGCAGAGGTAAGCAACACAGTCTCTGGAGCAGCAGGTCTGCGGTTCAAGCACTCAACGGGACAGCATTTAGGTGGGAACGAATGACACAGAGATGACACGTTAGAGTTTAGAGTGAACTTTCAAAAAGCCGTCTCATGTTCTAACTAATTTATAGTCCTGGGTTTCTCTGACAGACGAGCACATGTTAATGATTTCTGCTCTCTGACACTGTCATACTCACACAACGTTTCGGCGAAGCTACTGAGGAAGCTCTCTCTCTCTCTCTCTCTCTCTCTCTCTCTCTCACACACAACACAAGGCCGCATGCTCTTTCATCCTTCTCATCCACACGTCTCTTTGGATATTTCATTCCTTTAGTTGCAGCTTTGGAACTTCTGCATGAGAAGAACAGAGGTATGTTTGTACAGTCAGCTTGACATAATCCCGTACTGTTGACACAGGTTCGAAAAGCTCTTATAAACTATCTGCAGATCTTGACACACATCACACATTGAAGAGTATAGTGTTGTTCTAGCATTTAGTCAAACAGACCATCACTCACCTTGAGCGCTACAATCGCACCCTCAGTCTCTCTCTTCCATCACAATACATTCCCTCTTCCTCGGAAAGACAGCTGAACGGTTTCCCCAATCATAATCTTCAAGTGCTTAACTTCATAGCTGTGTCAAGCACGAATCTCTCTCTCTCTCTCTCTCTCTCTCTCTCTCTCTTTCCCCTCACTGTTCAGTTTTACATTCATTCTCCCTCTCCACACACCGCTATCCGAGTGAGTGTGTGATGAGTTGGAAGTGCTCTCCTCTCTGATTAAAGTGTGGGCTGGAAAAAATGCACTCCATTTCAAGAGCTTCAAATCTCCACCTTTCAACGTGGTTGCATCAGCCCTACTCACACCTGCACATGTGCACTTTATGAATATGCATTTCAGGCATTTCTTATTTCTTGGTTTTCTGATTTGATCTCGGCCGGTTTCAACGACGCTATTGTTCTCCTCTATGCTGTATTTATTCGATGTTTCTCTGTGCTTTGCTGTATTTCTCTGTGCCGGTGCCTTTTCACGTTTCTCTTTTTCAGGGCGTCATGAGTGCCGTGCGTGTTTGTTCACTTTTTCTAGCCAACTTCGAAGTCTGCGCGCACAAAGAGAACTCCTAGATGTTACTTGGCTGTGCCCTAACTAAAGAATACTTTCCTAGGAAATAGAGGCAGACTATTGTTTCAGCGCAGTGCCACCAAGCGATCCCTGAGGAGTCTCCTTCTTCCCGACCTGACTTTTTTTCCTCCCGCCATTGCTCCATTTCTCGCCCTGCTCTCCGCTGCCCTGTATTAATGAGCAGTGGCTCACTCCAGTCTTGTGATAGCCACTTTTTCCTGATTGTGTTTTCATTGTTCTTTATTCCTTTGCCATTTTTCACTGCTTTACTCTGTCAGGCCAGTGGTCTCCTGCGCCGAACTGACCTGATTACATCAGGACTGTATATGTGTGTGTGTGTGTGTGTGTGTGTGTGTGTGTGTGTGTGTGTTCTCCCTCACACAAAAGCAAAAGAGAGAGTAAGAGTCGGCTGCACGCTGCATCCGTTTACACCCAGCCATCATTGGGAGCAACAAAAAATGTGATAGATTGAGAGAGAGCGACAGAGAGAAAGGGAGGAGAGAGAGAGAGTGCATGAGCGTTTTCCATTAAATCAGAAGTGGATAACAGCATGTGTCATTAGGAGGGTAAACAGGGACTGGTGTTTTTTGACGTGCGCTACAGGCCTCAGGCTGGAGAATATACACACTCTTATCATGTTGAAGCTCTCTTTAAACTTTGATGGAGTCTCGGAGGAGATGGACGAGAGAGAGAGAGAGAGAGAGAGAGAGAGAGAGATGCTGTAGCTGCCAGAATGTGTCATTTCCTATTTCCTGCTTTTCCTATCTGGCGCTGTTATCTGATGACGGGGTATAGTAGAGGCCTAATTCACATATTCCCGATGGATTCATCAAAAACGGATACGTTTTCATGGCTTGATTGTATTATACTCCGGTATAGTGGATTATAAAGCCAAACTGAATGCATATTTCAGAAATAAGGGATGCCAAAAACCAGTGGTCGTTAATACAGAAGCATTTAGAGTTTGATCACTTGAACGGTTTTATCTTGCAGATCTCCTCGTAGTTGGACCTTACTGACTTCAAGCCTGGACTGAAGGGCTGAAATGTGCTATGATGAAGTTGTAGATCAGTAAAAGAGACACTATGCACAGTGTCACGGTGCATTAGAGTTTCTGCCCTGGTTAAATGTGTGTGTGTGTGTGTGTGTGTGTGTTTTTTTTTTTTTTAATGACGACACTGTCTATAAGCTGAAGATGCTGAATGCATGATACGGTACCGTCCATCCCTGATCTTCTGTACAATTTAGCCCATTTAATGCTAAATTTGAAAAAAAAAGAATGAGTGGCAAAACACGCAACATGTAACTGATGTGCAGTATCACTTTCAATAAAATATAAACCCTTTCTTTTTCTTCAGCTCTCTAAGAGTTCACTTCCTTTTGACTTTTCACTGTGCAGTGAGTGAGCTGCGGCTCCTGACATCCAGCAGTGGGAGGGAGCGCTTTCTTTTTCATCCATATTGAATCCGATCTGAGGCCAAGATTGCTTTATTTCTGAGAGAAATAGAGAATCTTTTCTTTGTTATTCTGTATTATTCTTTATTCTCCTCCCATAAGGGAGGAGAGAGAGGTTAATTTTTCCACATTTCTGTCTATCTTAGGGCCCAGCGCATTCCGAAACAGCAGCATCGATACAGGAAATCTGGAGGTAGGCAGGCGGGTGACTCAGGAGGTGCCGCCAGGTGTGTTCTGGAGATCCCTGCTCCATCTCAACCAGCCCCAGTTTCTCAAATTCAACATCTCTCTGGGGAAAGATGCACTTTTCGGGGTGTACATCCGCAAAGGCCTGCCCCCATCTCATGCACAGGTAATTTTACTCCGCATACTGTCTGCGGTGTGCAAACGGTGAGAATGCTCATTGTTTGAGCACCGCTGCTTTTCCTGGGATTTTGTAGATGGATCATTTTCTTCAGTTTCAGTTTATTTTATAGGGATCATGTACAATTAAAACAATAAATGTTGCCATTTCATGCATCGTACCAGAGTTAGCCTCAGGCTAATTTACATCTGCAGTCCCAGGCAGGACATAAAAACAACAATACATAGAAACATACAAAATAAATATCCAGAACCCCTACCTCACCCAAATAGCAAACTCCACTCATACAATAAACAAATCACTCACATTAGTGTCCAAACCCCCTACACCCCAAACTTGCACACAAGCACACACACACACACACACACACACACACACACACACACACACACACACACACACGCAAACATCCGCATAGAACCTGCATTGTAAAGCCAAAAACTCAATTAAAAATGTCCAGTTCACCAGAATATACAACCATTTTTACCATTGTGGTATACATGTATTTTTATTCTAATTCTGCCAAATAACAGTATATGTTAGACAGTTTTATATTTTATAGTCCAAGTCTTATACATTATATGCAATTAAAAATGTAATAGTAATACATCCAGCATACATATATAGTGTTTCTGGCTTTAGTCACTCATTCAAACATACCCTCTATTTAAGTCTTGATTTGGTGTTGATTGGCCAAAAAATTACTTAAAGGGGTTTTTATTTCAGGATTTAAATAAATTATGAGATTTCTTTTTCTCATTAAAAGTAAGTTGAAAATGGTTAATCCAAATGCCAAACCGGAAGGATAGGAAGCATAATGAGCAAGAATGAATCATCATTGGGCACATCATTGGCTTCCTCTCACTCTATCCTTATTTTTGCAGATTGGGGCCCTAGAGAACCATTATTTATTCAAACATCACTATCATCCTAGCAGGACCAAAAGGAGTGCAGATCACATTACCAAAAGGCTGTCAGAAGATGACAGGGTAAGAACTCACTGTCAGAAGTTCCTGATTTCTGTACATTCATCTGTTGAGAATATATTATCTGTTGTACTGTCAGTTGTCTTTGCAGTTTAAAATGTTTAAATGTCTACCATTTCTCATGTTTGGTATAAATTCATCCAAGCATCCATCCAACTGTCTGGCCATTCATCCATCCATCCATCCATCCAACAAACCATCCATCAAACCATCCATTCATCTGTCCCACCATCCAATGATCCATCCATCCATCCATCCATCCATCTGTTCAACTGTTCAACCAACCATCCTTCCATCCAACCATCTATCCATCAATTGATTCATCCAACCAACCA
This sequence comes from Cephalocassis borneensis, assembly GCA_027564185.1. Taxonomy (NCBI): domain Eukaryota; kingdom Metazoa; phylum Chordata; class Actinopteri; order Siluriformes; family Ariidae; genus Cephalocassis; species Cephalocassis borneensis. The sequence continues at coordinate 7,792,369 of JAOPUC010000004.1, forward strand.
GCCATCCATCAAACCATCCATTCATCTGTCCAACCATCCTTCCATCCACAAATGTATGTGTATGTTTTATTGTCTTTTTTCTCTGAAGGTGTCTTGGGCAGAGCAGCAGTATGAAAAGAAACGGAGTAAGCGTGCTCCACTGGGGGGAGAATGTAAAGACTGCTCTGTGGACAAACTCTTTGACGATCCCATGTGGAATCAGCAGTGGTACTTGGTGAGTTTCCTTTGGTTGGCTTGACTTAATCACTGTGTGTTGTTCAACCAACTCCTTTGTGATTTATCCTCTCCATTAATCTCTGACAAGTGGCACTTTAAAGCAGATAAATTACCCATTTACTATGTATAATATTCTTGATAACACTGGAGGTAAAAAAAAAAAAGACAGGTTTCCAAATGGATCATGGTCATATCAATAAAGGAAATCCTCACTTCACTGATAACTGAGAGACAGAATTAGGCGGTCAATGAGAAAAAGAATAAGTACATCCATCAAAATCAGAATCAATCACTGTGTTTGTCAGTCTTAGTTGTTCAACAGAATGAATTTCTTCTCCTCTCTGGAGATGGAGACTTGTCTTGGCCCAAGCACTTCATTACTGGGCCAGTGTTACCTCTGGGACTCTGTTTCTCGGCTATAGTAGTACAGCATTCATGATTTAGTGATAAAGCGGAAGCAGTAAGATGTAAGTGTGAGTCTTTTATTCAAATCCAAAGCAGCAAACAAACTGAACAGGAAACAGTGGTCAATCAATCAGTCAGTCCGAACAGGGCAGGGCAATCAAACTAAAAAATGATGGGTAAAACTAGCAGTCAAAACTGATAGAGATAAACAGAAACAAAGATGTGCATAGATTAGAGGTATATACTGTATATACAGAGACCAAATAATAATTAAACAGGTAAAATGACAATAAATATAAGATATAAACAAGTAAACAAATGTCTGGACTGGAATCAGATATGGTGTTGTGGTGGCATGGTGGTGCTTTGGTTAGCACTGTCATCTCACAGCAAGAAGTTTTTGGGTTTGAGCCCAGTGGCTGACGGGAGCCTTTCTGTGTAGAGTTTACATGTCCTCCCCATAATATCTGTGTGGATGTCCTCTGGGTGCTCTGGTTTCCCCCCACAGTCCAAAGACATGCAGTAAGGTTAACTGGCTAGGTGTGAATGGTTGTGTCCCAAGCCAGGAACTGGGAGGGTTGTGGCAAGAAGAGCTTCCAGCATAAAACTATGCTCCAATTAATATGACTGTTGGATCAATAGGGTCTACATGGCAGCAACCCCAGACACATAAGTGGGACACGCTGGAAGAACTGAGAGTTGCAGTGCCTACTGGATTTGGATCTGATATTTAGAAACAGTGGTAGCTTGGTGGTGCTAGAATTTGAATTCACAACCTTACAATCAGTAACCTAAAGCTACCATTTGGGCCACCACTGCCCCAATAAGTGAACCCACAAGCCATAACTGTGAAGGCTGTTGCTTTATCCAATCAGCTATGGGAAAATATTGGAAATATTCTGGAAAAAAATATTCCAGTTGACAGGGATAGACTGTTAGATAGACAGATGAAGGAAAAAGACCACACATTTAGTTGAAAAACAGCCCTTGCTAAACCAAAGCAACTAAACTGGTGTGGGTTTCCCAAAAGACTCTTAACACTAAGAGCATCTTAACTAGGAGAGAGAGAACATTCATTGTGCTGCTCGCTCTACCATTTAACAATGACCTTTGTGCTACGATGCTTTTGGGAAGCTCAGGCCTGGTTAGTTTTAGTATTGTAGGCTGATGTTGCTAATTTCCATATATTCAGAGATGTTCCATTTCTACAACCCCAATTCCAAAAAAAGCCGGGACGCTGTGCAAACTGTAAATAAAAACAGAATGCGATAATTTGAAAATCATGAAAACCCAATATTTCATTGAAAATAGTACAAAGACAACATATCAAATGTTGAAACTGAGAAATGTTATTGCTGTTTGACAAATATATGCTCATTTTGAATTTGATGTCAGCAACACGTTTCAGAAAAGTTGGGACAGGGGCATGTTTACTGTTACACTGTGTTGCATCATCTCTACTTTTTCATCTTCTATCTCTCATCTTTATTTTTACTTTTGAGGAGACCAATTGCTGTAGTTTGGAAAGAGAAATATTGTCCCATTCTTGCCTGATATACAGTTTCATTTGCTCAACAGTTTGTGGTCTGCTTTGTTGCATTTTGCACTTCATAATCCGCCAAACATTTTAAATGGGAGACAGGTCTGGACTGCTGGCAGGCCAGTTTAGCACCCAGACTCAGATATCTAATTACATCCAATCAGGCCTTGAACTTTGACTCACTTTTACATCAAATGGAATACTTTCGATGACTGATTCATTTTGGCTATACCACAATGCTGTTTAATTCTCGCATCTGATTGGTCAGAAGGGGTTGATTCATTTTCTGTAACACCACAGCTGTGGTAGTAATTTACAGCTCTACGCTTTACATCAATACGCTCTTTGCATACATTAAACACATTTCCATAATAACAACTAATTCACAGGGATTTATATTGTGGATGCTTCATACAGTATAAATGGATTAGGAAACAGATCATTCGTTGTTGATATGGCAATGTTTTATGTGACAGAACATTTATTTAACATTTTTGGAAGGAGTCAGATCCAGTGTCAGCACTTTGTAAGCGTCAGCGGTAATGAAAATGGGATTGTTTTATGGTTTCTTAGTAATGTGAACTACAACAAGTTACATTATTTTTGTTTTTTGTCTTCAAGCGAGTTTATGTCCTTGGTCATTTATTTATAACAGCACGCTTTGTCATGTTTTATTCTTTGTATATGTCTTCTTTTTCACGTTCTTCAGTGTAGTAATTGTCAATTTATGTATCTTTCTGTAATATCTCTGGTATTGTGGGTTTCTCCTGTTTTATCTTGCTTTTTATGGCTGTAAAACAGGATATTGGAAAATCTGAGTCACCCATATAAAAGGCACATAAAGGAACCACTTCCCAGAATCCGAACTGAGCACATCATAAAATAAGTTCCTGCTTGATTTGCCATATGTTTTTGAATCTGTTTATATCCTGAATATCTCTAGCTTTCGAGTAAAATCAAGCACAGTTTATTTCTTGACTTGTGCGTGATTGCGCTCGTCATGCTTCATGCTTTTGTAGCAGGTCCTTTTTAAAGACCCAATTTGCAAAAGTGGCCCGGTTTGCGTGGCATGTTCATGTGTGGTATGAGACATCGTAGTGCAGTGGTGCATAGAGAAAGAGGGGGAGAGGGAGCGAGTGAGGATGACGTGCGAAGTCTGGAGAGGAGGCAGGATGTGTCGAGAAGGAAGGGAGGGCAGAGGGAAAGGATAGATTGTCATGGAGTGTGGCAAATACATTACCTCGTGGCTCTTGATAATTCAATCAGAGATGACTCACAAGGCGTTTCTCTCCATTTCTACAGAACGTCGCATGCTGTAATTGAGTGGGCGTGGTGAGTCGGAGTATATGTTTGGGTGTGTGTTCAATTTTCAGAGCAAATGATCATCGAAGAAATCTGTAGATGGTAGCTTAGCTGTTTTATTGTTGTTGTGGCAGATTTTTCCTGTTTGAGCATAATCCATAAAAGCTATTCCAGTATCTTGTATTATGAGTAAATATCTAAAGGTCGTCCTTTCTGAAAATCCTGATACATCTGGCCGTACGCATTATATTTTCTCCCTTCCCCCTCCCTCAGCTTAGAGATCTGAGTTATGAGTCATTCCTGAGGGTCGTGCTTGTGTAACATCGATGCATTCTCTACATCCAAGCTCTTTATTTGAGCCTTTCTCTTAGCTCTGAATCATCAGCGATGCTGGGCAGTGCTTTATTCCTCCTCCCTTCCCTGTCCATTAATCAATTAAAGATGATACTTAATGATCTCTCTTCTACTTCCCATGCTGAGCCTTCATGAATTACACATTCCTTATCAAGCTGATAGCTTCCTCTTCTTTCGGCACTTTAGAGCGACCTCTTTCCAACGGTTAATAACCTGCCTAAAGCTGGCGTGTCTTCGTGACACATCAAGGACTGAGAATGGTCTCCAAAAAGGTCAACATGGAAGATTACATCAGTCACTTTTCATTTAAAATAAGAGCCGTTCAGTTTTGGAGTGGCTATACCATGGGATTAATACAGAGGCTTTGGATTATTAATAGGTTTATTTGTAAAGCACATTCAAACCAAAGTGCTGTACATACAACTCTTATATAAAAGTCACATCAATGTACCCATGTAGTGTTTAAACACTTCACGTGATCTTTCACACTTATATCTCATGTAGTGAAGTGAAGGATTTTTAACATGTATTTAGCTAAACTGCAAGCTAGCCTAGTGGTCTGCCGCTCGACAGGGAGATCACGAGTTCTACACACAGTTGGGTCATACCAAAGACCATCATAAAAATGGTACCTACTGCCATCTGGCAAGGCATGTTGCAATCCAGATGTGAGTGGGGAGTCAAACTCTCGCAGTTACCAGAGGATTAGTCCGCCACTGCAACCCTAGCTGTATAATAAGCAAGAGACTGATGGCTCTCAAAGAGGAGATTGGCGTCATCCAATGTGCCTTAAGGGACTGGCTAGTACTGGGATGGGAGACTACCTGGGAAGACCAGGTTCTGGCAGGGGAGGGACTTTTTTGTAGTTAGCTAACCTCAGCTAACTAGTCTGCTGTATCACTGTAACATGTGGTTAGCGATGTTAGTGAGTCCATACAGGGAATCCAATATACATGCAGAGGCAGATTCAAAAACAATAACACATGAATGTGTCAGAAAAGCAGAAACAATAAACAAGGAAATAACTCTCAGAATCACACGATTCAATTGGCAAGACTTCGTTCAAACAACAATGAATGAATAACCTGGCTAATCAACATGGAACAGGTGAACACAATAGGGTGATCGAGCAGTCACAGGACAGATGCAAAGATAAGACCAAAACAAAGGTACATTAGATTAATGGCATTTGGCAGACACTCTTATCCAGAACAACATACAACATACCCAGAGTAGCCTGGAGAGCAGTTGGGGGTTAAATGCCTTGCTCTTCAGCCATTCCTGCTGATCCAAGGAATTGAACTGGTGACCATTTAGTCCTAGAGCTGTGGCAATAACCATTAGGCCATGGCTTTAACAACATAAACAAAAACGTGGAGAATCACGACTCACATTGAGAATGCAAATTTGTGCTAATCATTACATGAAAGTCAAATTGTTCATTAAAATCAATAAAACAACTTTTCACAGAAGGTCTACTCTTGTTACACAATGTTTCAAACCACATTAAATTGACAAACTTTAAACGAATTCTTCAGTGTGTTTTCAGCTACTTAATATTTGTGTTGTTACATGATACAGTGGTAAAGAGTAATGTACTTCTACCTAGCCTGGGCCTTCTCATCACTGTAGCTAGCATAACACAATACAAGTCATTAGCCAGTCAGATTAGCCATCTTTTTCTCTCTGGTAGTGTTGTAGTCAAGACCAACTAAACCAAGACTAAGTCATGACCAAGAGCAAAGTGTATCAAGACCAAGACAAGACCAAGCCTTTGAGAGGTTGAGATCAAGTCAAGACCAGAACCAGACCAGTGTGTGTGAAGGGGGTGGGGGAGTGGTGATGGCCATTAACAGGAAAAAAAATTTCAAATTAGTAATGAGTCACGTTATTGGTTGAATTTGAAGCAGAAAATTTTACATCCAGTCACAGTAACGATGTTACCAAATATATCAGACAATGCGTAGGCAATTTAGTGAAATCCCCACAGTTGTGGTCTTGAAATAAAATCCCGAGTCCTCTATGCCCAAAACAGAGACAAGACCGAGTAAAAATGAGGTCGATTCCGAGACAATACCAAGACCTTCAAAAAGTGGTCTTGAGACCAAGACCAATCTCAAGTACTACAACACTACTCTCTGGAGATCACTTTGCGACCCAGAGCAAATCTATCCATCCATTATCTGTAGCTGCTTATCCTGTTCTACAGGGTCGCAGGCAAGTTGGAGCCTATCCCAGCTGACTATGG
>JAOPUC010000004.1:8425318-8435490 GCA_027564185.1 Cephalocassis borneensis
GCTATCAAACCAAATGAATGAAACCTGCTAGAAGGGAATAGAACACGTTTTTATTCCATCGAAAAAGTGTCCTGTATACATAATTGTATATTTTCCGATATTTCACTCCAATGACGTGTTTTCCTGCTAACTAGATAGACGCGTGTTGTCAAAATGGTGAACTGGTTCAAAATTAAAATTGTTTTGATTAACCTGTGCATTTTTTTTTTGTAGATGTGTCCATATAATATAAAGAACATTACACGGTGGCGCGAAGATATGAAGTGTATCTTTTGGTGTTGAAAAATATTTTCACTTGTTCACTTCACCCACTCGTGAATATGTTCAATACTTATCCAAAATGAAACTCATCGCATCATATCGTCTCTTTAAAGTCCAAGAACAGACAGAGGACATTGGAGGAGTATTCATCTTAATTATAGATATTGCTTAACTCATGGACCAAGTATAAACTTAAAGTGTACTTAAAGTGACCTGAAAACATAGCACATTAATACTTGGTAAGCTGATCCTTCAAACCATGGGCACATTTTCTTTATCGACTTAACCATCTTTTTTTTTTTTAAGCGAATTAAAAAAGCGTGATCGAACAGCCTACATCCTGCGTACACATGATGACATCATGACCTCAATCGCGACATCGAGTTATGATGCGCTGGATCAAGTGCTATTTTACAAGCTGTTGAATAATGACGGGGGAAGCCATATTGTTCCATGAAACAAGATTTGTTCACGTTTGTATTTGGGCTTCAAGGCAAGTGCTTGTCTTTTAAAGGCGATGGTTTAGATTCTAGCAAAAAAAGGCATTTCACGAAGAACAACATGGCAACCTTGGAGACATAACTTTACGCAAAAATGAAGTGAATTATCATCCATTTATGGTTCCATTTTACTTAAGTCGCAGCTGGTGTTACGTTCCGTGCTGGTGATGGGCATGAAGTGTCCGATGTGCCCAAAATAGACTGGCACTGATGTTGTCACCACAAACAGATTACCGCAGTTGTGAAAAGAAAACATTGTTTCTGCTCATAATACATCTGGTTGGTTGTGCAGACATTCTGTATCGGGCAAAGCATCTCAATCTGCCATGGAAACCGTCGCGACAAGCTGTAACGCCGGATCACAACACCCATCACCAGAACCATTTATTGAAAGGTAAATCATATTCTCCAGGATCTGAATGGAAAACAATACAGTTATGAAGCTAGTATTGTGTTAAATGAGTGATAAATAAACGCGTGGACCACTATAGATGAGGTGAAATGAGATTAGATTAGATGATTAGATTATCAGTCATGAAAACGATCCTTCCTAAACAGCTGCCTGGATTGCTGAATAAACAAATCGCTCCCGAATCCTGAACATCTACAGCAGCTTCAGGGGCACGATCCAAAGCGTCTCGCTTAATTCTCTGAATTTCATATCAGATCGACTCAATTACACCAACAGCTTCATGCTGTCCAAAGTGAGGAGTTGAAACAAGACCAAATCGAGATGATGCACTGAGTTCTCTGTATTTTACACACTGACAGCTCATCTTCTAATCGCACACGCCTCATGTCATAGACACTTAAATATTTAACAAGCAACAGCTCTGAAAGCAAGCTATTTATTTCCCAGACTGTGTTTGTCCCACTGCCGGAACACAGCCAGGATTGAATCAAAATGGTGATACGGCGAGTACGTGGTCTGAGAAAGAAGAGAAGAGATGACAGAGATCTTCAGTGTCATCTTTTTCACAGAGTGCTAAAACTTTTATAACAGAACCCAGCTTAGTCTGGCTTTGCTCCATCTCTTTTTTTTCGATTTGGAATAAATGAGCACACAACACGGTCGCTAAGTGAAACATAAATCTTTCACCGTGAAGGGATTTCAGGAATTCCTACAGTGTGGATTTCTGCAATGCAGTGCTTTGCATGGTTTTTTTTTGTTGTTTTTTTCTTCCCTGTTTGAAAGTACTGAAAAGTAACTGACTTAAGCAGATGAAAATTCCTAATCGGCGTTCGTACAAATACGACGTTACTTCCTGGTCAATTATTTTCCCTCGACCTCTTTTCAAATTCTCTTTAAGGTATTACTTCGACATGGGCTGACCCACTTTTCTTGACAGCGAGAGCGACGGTAATTTCCTGAAAAGGGTTTAACGGATATCAAGACGTGTTGGATTAAGTGTTGCACATGCTTAATCCAACACCTCTGTATGCAGTCAAAAAGGGGACAAAAATGGGAATTACTTCTTTTTTTTTTAAATAGCACTTCCAGGTCAGTGCCCGGAAGGTAAGAAGGAATGGTTTTGTCCTGACCCAGTTCGGTTTTTACTCTTGGGCTGCAGTATTTAATAAGGGCCATGCGAAGGTCAGCACCGGCAGGCAGCTCAGCTCTTGTCTCTCTGCCTTTTCCCTCCCAGCTCTTCGCTCTTCCCATCTCTGCCATCACCTAGTCATCGCTCAGGGTGAGTAACTATCTCTCCGCCTGATGGCCAACCCCTGCGGCAATTCCCTCCAATAATAATGGACAATAGCTGCGCTGCCACCTTGCCTACAGTCTGGCTGAAAAATGGGCTCGTCTCGACGTATTTACATATGTGATCATGGGGTGCTGCTTATTTATCTCTTGGTACTTCGTGTCAAGAGGCAGGTGGGAAGGAGCACCGTGGCCAGGCACGACCTCCGCAGTGACACATGTTGCCTCCGTCGTAAACAAAACGCTCAGCATTGATCATGTGGTATTGTTGTCGAAGAGCAGCCTGGACAGAGAGAGAGAGAGAGAGAGAGAGAGAGAGAGAGAGAGAGAAAGTGAGAGAGGGGAGGATTTGGGAAGGGCGAGGAGGAGCGTATCCACAGATCCGAAAGTGAAAAAAAGAGAAGCGCTGTGTGCGCAGATGATGCAAGAGCAGTGAAATCCTGTAGCCAGAATGCAAGCTGAATTAACACCATGCTGCAGGAGGGGAAAAAAAAAAAAACCAAGCCCTCTCTTCTCCCTCCCTTTCTACCAAGGACAACCAAATGTCTCGGTGAAAATCCAGCCTCTAATGAACTTTATTTATAAATTGGAATTTCATCCTGTAATGAATGCGTAGCACGTCGTTCCTTGCGTTTTCATCGCCTCGATTGCATTTTTCAATGATTTGCTCATCCGTTTTCGAATCTGTATTCATGAAAAAGACCAAATACAGACAGACAATCTATGGTATGTGGGTCTACGCTGTTCAAAAACACACATCGCAAAGCCTCGGGCTGGTTAAAAAGTGAGCTAGCCGAGTCACAAGGGAGCCAGGCAGTCAGACTCTCTTTGAGCTGCCGTCCCAGCATGCACTGGGGAGAGACTGTTCTGGACTGAGCTGTGTACTAAAAGGGGTCCAGGCAGAATATTTGGTGTTCTCTGCACCTGCCGGTGACCAGGACAAATGCACTCTATTAGCAGTGCTGAGTCACGCCAAGCTGCCAAATGAAATCGCTGGAGAATGGACGCGTTGTCCTCTTCAACTCTACTCTGGCACCTACATCTCTCTCTCTCTTTATTGCTTTGAGATTTGCTTACCGAACTTGAACCCATCACGTTTTTTTTTGTCTTGTGCTATGAATGAGAGCCTAGTTTACCTCATTCGTTCCATCCATCCATCCGTCCATCCGTCCATCTCATCCTCCACCCGGCACTTAACCTTTCTGTTTTTGCCTCTCTCAGTGTGTCCATTAACCATATTTCACTTTCTTCTCTTCATAAATCTAAGCTGCTTTATGTGCCCTGCTTTCTCTACCCTTCACCTTCTATTTCTAATAAATCCAGGATTTCCTCAACATCACTCTTCCTCTCTGACATTAAAGCCCCTTTGCCCTAATAGCTAGAGGACTGGTGTACAGAGGAGATATCACGGCTAGTTTTGTTATTTAAAAAAAGCCTTCAAATCCTCGCATGGCCGTCAAGCTTGTGTGCAAAAATAGACCCAAAGTACGTGCATAACGATGAGCGAAAATAGACTTTGTGAATTTAGCAATGCAGTGTGAAATGGAAAGCTTCTCCTCTTACATGTTTTATTATGGCATCCAACATAGTCCCTTACCACCCACGCTCTACGTCGCAGCTTCAAATGCTCTACTTTTTGCAAGGGCAGCTCATTGCTTACAGCACAACACACAACAATTTGCTCTTCCACTCGTCTACAGTTCTGCAACTGATTTAAAAACACAACCTGAATTGCCTTCAAATCAATTAAACGCCCCATCATCAAGTACAAGGCTGTTGTTGTTGTTGTTGTTTTTTTGGGCAAGACGCAACTTCACCTTGTCCTGTCAACAAACGAATCTGAGCGATTGTCTCCTGCAAGGACCAGCCATTTCCAAGAGGCTAATATTTGCCATTTAGCCGTTGGGAAAAAAAAAAGTGTATTTATCTTGAGGTTGTGCCATTTCCATTACCCGGCTGCTGTTTACAGGTTTACAGGGATCGCGAGCTCGCTCACAGACCCAGACTCTCAGAATGCAATTCTTAACTTCAAAATGTTAAGACGGCTGACGGAGTGAGCAAAGACAGGAAAGGATGCCTTCGAGCATACGAATGGGTGATGGATGCGGAGAAGGGGATGAAAGAAAGGCAGAGAGACGCAGAACGTTGGAGGAGGGAATATGGTAGGAAGAAGACGAGAGCTTGGCGGCGGTGGAGGAGTCGTGATTTCTCAAGAAAGGGGTGAATGAAGTTCATTACAAGCAAAGAAAAATAATCAAATGCTGGAATCACAAGTACGCAAGCTGAAAATTAATCCATTACTCAGAGAATGTATTGGAAATAGATATAAATACAAATAGACGGCACACTGTTTATTCATTTGTTTGTTTGTTTATTATTTTGTATCTTTTGTACCGGGCAGCATCTGGTTCAGACTATTGTGGCTGAGCAGACTGATTTGACGTTCGTGGGTCAGATATGAATTGTGAGTGACAAAGAAAGACGACGTTGACGAACAGGAACATGAATGACGCTTTTACAACGTTCACTCATCCTTAGTAACGGCCTGGTCAGGGTCATGGTGGTAAATTAGAAATTAGGATATTAGTTTGTTTACACACTCTGAGAAACTAAATTCATTGAACTGTGTCACGGATAAACAAAATTAATGACTAGGTTTATGAGTACATTTCTGTTTCAAAAAAAACAAACAAAAAAACATCTGGTTTAAGCCACACCTGCTTCACGTTTTAATCTGATTACCGCTATAGATACAGATAGTGCTGTTGTGTTACACCAGTAATCAGGAGCAATGTGGATCCGGAAACCCAACAGGTTGTAGAAAATTAGTGACGTCAGCGCTTCATAAAAATCAGGAACGTCTAGGAATGCCATACACCCGAGAGTCAGTCTAGTTTGTGAAGTCGCTCATGATCAACCATCAGACTGGGAGTCACTACTACATTTGCACTATTAATAAAACATAAGCTCCCTCCTTTCGCTTTACCACCACCCCCGCTTTCTCCGCTACTTACATTTAATACCGTCATTACCCAGCATATGGGTAACAACTATCTGTTTAGCATGGAGGAGGGTCTGCATCCTTCATCACAGGATGAGCAGGTGCATTTATACCTTCTCGTGGATGGATGGACTATTACATTAGCATATAAACCCCGAGCAATAGGATCATATTTTAAAGTCCAGGCCACTCCAGCATAACGCAAACAGAAAGTGAAAATTTCCTGAAACAGCTGACTGGGCTGCCGAATCAACAACTCATACACAGGATACGGAATGTCTACGGTGGCTTTAGGGCAAGATCGAAGCCGAGCCGAATACGATGAATATTATAATGGCTGGCAACGTTCTAGTCAATTACTCTAACAACTCTAGGCCGTCCAGATAGGTATTTGAAACATGCCTGAGTGTAAATGATGGACAGGCTAAACAGAATACTGTATGCACACAGGTTGCCATTTCACACCTTGTGTTGTAAACATGGCATAAAAAAAGAAAAGCATGGATGATAAATCAGAAGAGATCTGTGAGAGAATAAAAGTATGAATGCTTGTTAATGAACAGGCATTGGCTGAGACTTAGCGAAGGCCGTAAACGCCTGGAAGGAGTCACTTCCACTGGAAGGATCAGCCCATGTGGACACCCATAGTTCAAGGCCAACATGATTAACCGCCGGACTGGGAGTCACTACTACAGCTGCCGTATTAATAAAAGATAAGCTCTCCCCTCCACCTCCGTCACCATCTCCACTCCCTCTGCTCAGAACCATTTGTTCTGCTGCTTCATATATTTAACAATATCATTACCCAGCACTCTTTGTTTAGCATAGGACAGGATGTTGTCCCCGCTCTCCTGGGGATGGATGGCTCTATTAGATACGAATACGATACGAGCCCCAAGTCAGGCAGTGTCCTCCGGGGTGAAGCAGATCAATTAGACGGAACTGGGAAATAATGGCACCCTGGGGATGAGGTTCAGTGGAGATCCCCTGGTGCACACGAGACGGCACGTATTTTTACTTTTTTTTTTTTCAGAATTCATCTTCCCGATTGCACCGCAGGTTTCCTGCACTGGAGATAATTAAGGCTCTGCACAAACAAGCCGGTGGTGTCACAGAGTGCAAACGCAGGGATGTGCGATCCTGTTCGAGAGATCAACTGGTGCACCACAGGAAACAAAGCATACAGAAGAAGCTTGTTAATGGAGAAATAGTATCGGATGAGCAAGTTGATTCATTTTTGTTCAATGAAATCTTCAGCAGTGAACGTGCTGTAAAAAAAAGAAAAAACATGACGTCCCAATGACTCATTAAAATTTTTTTTTTTTAAATCCCAAATTATTTTAGGTTCTTTAAAGATTCATCAAACAATCAAGATTTATTTCACCTCTTGGTTACATGGTTTTACTTGGAAGCTTTCCTGATACCGAAACACTCTTTCGTACCTTTAAAGGTTCTCCGACAGGAACACCAGCGAATTTGAATTTTTCTAAAAGCGCACCTCTTGAAATCCATCTGCTAAAAAGCGTGTATCTGATTTTAATAAGTGCACCCTTCGAGAACGGGTTCTTCAGTGGTTCTTTATGGATTCGTTTAAGAGTTAACCTCCAAGATCACCTCCTGTTTTCTGGAGCTCACTTGGGTGCTTGGGACCACCAAAAACACGTCATTTTCCAAGTGGTCCCAAGTCGAACCTGCATTTTATGTGGAGTAATAATGCTGAATTATTCAACTATAAAAGTCTGTCGTGCTGTCAGTGAAAATGTCAAACACTGAATCCGTCTCGAGCGTGCTAAATACGGGGCCGACCTTTTGTCGTGATGCGCGCACACACACACACACACACACACACACAGGCTCGTGCAGCCAGAACCGGCCATCCTTTTGCATTTGCATCCACAACAGTGAAGATCCAAGCACATGCTGTTTCCTGTAATAAATAAAAAAAAATATGAAACAAATGCTGTAGTAATAATGCGCACAGGAAATGCACTGGTTGAAAATAAATAAATAAATAAATAAATAAATTTTTGGACTTTAATTTTTTTCACCATAGGAAGAAACAAAAAAAAACTTGCCATGTTGTAATATCAGCCTCTGCGTTAATAATCCATCATACCCTGTTTCCGTAACGAGCGCGCGCCACAAGCCCGAACCCAGGTTCGAGTCCCCCTACCTTTGTGCATGCCCGTGAATCGGTCCTTCAGCACGGTGAGCTCGTAGATCTTGCCGAACTCCTCGAAGAGCGGCCGCAGGTCCTTCTCGTCCAGGTTGCGCGGGATCTGGCCGACAAACAGCTTGATGGCGTCATGGTCCTTCATGGGAATGGTGGCGCAGCCCGGCGCGCCGTGACCGTGGCTTATTCCGTTCACGAGCCCGTTCGCCGCGCCGTCCGCCTGCCCGTTCGCTAAAGTTGTCATCGTCGACGGCGACCCGTTGATCAGCAGCGGCGGCGGCGGCAAGTCAGCGGCTGGTCCTCCGAAGTGCGTGAGATGGTGTCGGGATGGCACGCGCAGCTCCCGATCTACACTTGCAGTCGTGGGCAAATATTTACACGCGCGTATAAACATGGAACGTGGAATGAGTGAGATCTGAGAAGCGCGTTCCCGGCGCAAAGGCGCGTCCCCTGTAGTAATATGTTGCCCTGTTCAGTCGTTCATTTCATTAAAAATAATAATAACATAAAAAAAATAAATAAATTGCAGAGAGAGAGAGAGAGAGAGAGGGCTTTCGCTTTGTATTTACACCTCCGTTCCTCTTCGCCTCTGCTTCTAGCTACTCTTTTATTATTTATTTATTTACTTATTTATTTATTTAATTTTTTTTCATCGGGAAGTCGCCACGGGTGTCCTCTCGGTTTAAACGTACAGGGCTGTACCAAATCCAGTAAAGGAGTAGGGGACAACTCGGAGTGTTTACAAGAAACTCAGCGCCCGTCCGAAATCACAAACTACTGTATTAAATATTGTCCTAACAGTTGGAGAGAAAATATCATTTCATATCAATTCCTGTCTCGAGATACGGTTTTATACATAAATTACTGGATGAGTTTGTCTCACGTCTCTCCCCCCTCCATACTTAAAATGGTCCATTCCGCCAGGGGAGAGGTACTATAAATGAAGTAAAATATCACCGTTTGTAGAGTTCTTTGTATGGTGTCCCGTAAAGGAAGGGCGATTAGATTAGATTAGATTAGATGTTAGCAAACCGGTTTGTTTTTGAGGCAGGACGAAATGTTTCTTTATTAAATTAAGAAAAAAAAACCCAACAACAACAACCACATTTTAACAAAGGATTAAACATCGCAGTTATTTGTTTACACAGGTGTAACCGATCACTTTCATATCCTGCCCTAAGGTTTAGTTTACATGTTGTTGTTGTTGTTTGTGTGTCAGGAAGTGTTTGGTCAGAAATGCCGAGTAACAGGCGCTCGAGCGCCGTGATGAGGCGCGCGGACAGCGTCTGGTGCTGAAAAAAAAAAATGGCGGGAACACAGAGCGCAACTCTTGTAGTTGTTGTTAAATATGATTAATTAAAAACGCACGTCTGATTTATACACAGAATAAAGATTTATTTGTGGATACATCCCTGTCCACACACACACACACACACACACACACACACACACATTTATACTCGTGCTGTTTTGGAAGAGGAAGTAGAAGAAGTGCGCGAGTTTCTCTGCACGCGCAAGAACAGCTCGCGCACAAGCAGCGCAGTTTGTAGACCGGAAGAGCAGTAGATTGTCGCGCGCGCCTCTGTGCAGCCCCATTAGTATGCCTCTTCCTCCTCTTCCTCTTCTTCTTTTGACCCAGCAGAAGTGGGCTGTAGTTAGATATGAGAAAGAAGCTGTTGCCAAAGAAAAAATGGACACAGTGAAGCCATTTTGTAAAGTGGAAGCCGCTCAGAAAGAAGATTTTTACACGCGCGTGCCTGTTCAGAAATCATGTTTCTTTCTTCTTTATGTTCATACTGAGGTTTTTTTTTCATATTAAAAACATGACACAAGAGCCAGTGTGTTCATTCATTTCAACAAAGTTTATTTATTATTCAGACTCTAGTAGAAGTAACCATTTGTTAGATTTTCTGTCCTCTCAAAAGCTGAGAAGAGGGGCGTGTTCATGACGAGGTCAAACGGAACAAAGGGGCGGGGCTACATGGTGGCACACTGGGGCAGCTGCCGCACTAGAACTACCTCTAGCCACCCCAAGTCACCTCTGATCTCCAACCACATCTCTAAGAGGTCTGTTACTCCTATAATCCACGCAGACCAAATGACTCATAGCTAGTTTCTTATGTAGATGCAAATCATTTTAGCTTTGGTACTTTACCCAAATCCCCTGAGCTGGAGGATTATAGAGTGGCTATGAAGCCAAAGCAGTAATGTCATTATTAACTCGTTCATTTAGCACCAACACACTGCCACCCCCATTCCATCCCATCCCATCCCATCCTCTGCCCCTCAAAAAAAATGAGATGCTCTATATATGTAAATTTATTATTATTTTCATTTGGCAGAACACTTCCTGGGCGACACAGTGGTGTAGTGGTTAGCACTGTCGCCTCACAGCAAGAAGGTCCGGGTTCGAGCCCCGTAGCCGACAAGGGCCTTTCTGTGCGGAGTTTGCATGTTGTCCCCGTGTCCGTGTGGGTTTCCTCCGGGTGCTCCGGTTTCCCCCACAGTCCAAAGACATGCAGGTTAGGTTAACTG
>JAOPUC010000004.1:8604031-8614377 GCA_027564185.1 Cephalocassis borneensis
CTCAACAATAAATTACAACTGTCTGCGAAAAGCTATGTGTGAAAGCCTTGTCGGAGAAGCATGCAGAGGCCTTAAGTCACCAGCATCAGCAGGCTTCTTCTTTGTGGAGAAACGAGGTGGTGGCCTCCGATCCTGCATAGACTACAGAGGACTTGACCAAGTCTTTGTCAAATATCCCTATCCTCTTCCTCTTGTTCCTTCTGCCCTAGAACAACTTTGATCTGCTAAGATCTCCTCCAAGCTCGACTTACACAGTGCCTACAACCTAATCAGAATCAAGAAGGGCGATGAATGGAAGACTGCCTTCAGCATGACTGCTGGCCATTTTGAGTACAGGGTAATGCCCTATGGCCTTTCTTCAGTGCCAAGCATTTTCTAGTGCTTGATTAACAATGTGCTATGGGACATGCTAGGCAAGTTTGTTATTGCATATATCGACGATATCCTGATTTACTCTCCCGACAAGAAAAGTTATCTGGAACATGTCAGAGCCATGCTCCAATATCTACTAGTCAATCACCTCTATGTGAAAGCAGAGAAGTGTGAATTTCATCAGTATCGAATCTCCTTTTTGGGCTACGTTACCTGTGCAGAAGGAGTCAGCATGGATTCCTCCAAGGTATCTGCAGTCACATCCTGGCCAGTACTCACATCTGTAAAAGGAGCTTCAACATTTCTTAGGCTTTACCAACTTCTACCAACGTTTTATTAGAGGCTTCAGCACAATTGCTGCTCCCCTAATGGCCCTGCTCAAGAAGGGACCCAAGCATCTCCACTAGAACCCTTAAGGAGAAAAAGCCCTTAATTGGCTCAAGAATACCTTCACCTCCATCCCGGTCCTACAGCACCCTGACCCGACCAAGCCATTCATGGTTGAAGTAGATGCTTCTGACACAGGAGTAGGAGGAGTCTTGTCCCAACACTTTGGTGAGAGACACAAGCTTACCCAGTGTTTTTTCCCTAAGAAATTCACCTCTGCAAAAAGGAATTATGATGTTGGGAACAAAGAACTGCTCACCATCAAACTGAATCTCAAAGAGTGGAGACACTGGCTGGAGGGAGCCATGCACCCCTTTGTGATACTGACCGATCATAAGAACCTTGAATATCTCAAGAAGGGCAAAAGCCTGAACCCACACCAAGCCAGATAGGCACTCTTCTTCAGATGTTTTCATTTCACAATCTCGTTCCACCCAGGGTCAAAAAATACCAAAGCAGACGTCCTATCTCATACCTTCAACTCGTCATGTCAGGACCCCATAACTCACCCCATTCTCTCATCCAACTGCTTCATCCAATCCATCACTTGGGACCTGGATCCAGAGATAAAGAACTCCCAACCACAGACAAGCCCAATCAGTCTTCTGCCTGGCCTAATTTATGTCCTGAAGCACCTCTGAGGGTGACTCATCACCTGGGCTCACACATCTGCCACAGGACATTCTGGCAGCCAATGAACTCATCAGATGCTTAGAAACAAATACTAGTGGGAGAACATGCTCACTGAAATTAACCAGTTCATTGCCTCCTGTTCTGAGTGTGCCCAGGCGAAAGTCCCACGAACCCCTGCCACTGGTAAGTTTTGTCCCCTCCCGGTACCTCAAAGACCCTGGTCCCATCTAACCATCAATTTCATCATAGAGCTACTTCCCTCCCAGGGCAAAACCAGCATCATGGTTACAATTGACAGATTTTCCAAAGCTCTGAAACTCATTCCTTTACCTGGCATTCCTACAGCACTCCAAACAGCTGAATTGCTCTACCAACAGGTGTTCAGGTACTTTGGTATCCCTGAGGACATAGTTAGTGACTGGGGTCCCCAGTTCATCTCAAGCTTATAGACCTGTTCTATGGAACTGTTAGGAGTTTCAGTGAGTCTCACATCGAGTTATCATCCCCAATCTAACAGACGAGTGGAATGGGCCAACCAAGAAATTGGATGCTTTCTAAGAATCTTCTGTATGAGGAACCAGGGGGACTGGTCTCGATTCCTTCCGTGGGCCAAGTATGCACAGAACTCACTCAAACACTCTGCTCGGCTACCAACTGCCTCTGTTCCCCTGGGATGATGCACTGGCACAAGTACAAGCAATGGAGGACTGGTTCTCTCATAGCCAAGCCTTATGGGAGCAGGTACATCAATGCATAGAGACTGTTAATGCCAAATACAAGGAGTATGCAGATAAACACAGAAGCAACAACCCATATTTCTCTCCAGATGACAGAGTATGAGTCTCCACAAGGAAACTCAGGGAGCCCAACACTTGTCAGAAACTACAGGCATGCTACATCGGTCCATTCAAAGTACTTCGGCACATCAGTGACGTCTCATGCAGGTTAGAACTCCCCCCCTCACAGTCAGATATTCCCCATGTTTCATGTTTCTTGTCTGAAACCTGCAATTCCGGGCCCTCTTGCTGAGAATGCTCTAGTCCAAGAGCACCCACCACTCAGCCTAGAAGGTCAGCCCATATACCAGATCAACAGAATACTTCATTCCAGATGCAGAAGAGGTCAAGTAGAGTATCTGGTAGAGTGGGAGGGTTAAGGACCTGAGGAATAAAGCTGGGTGAGAGCCAAAGACATTCTGGACCCTCTGCTAAAGCAAGGGTTTCATGCACAGCACCCTGATAAACCTGCACCTAGGGGAAGAGGGCACCCCAGGAAGAATTTAGCTCCCAGAGGGAGCTCCTCAGGGGGGTTCGGTCAGTAAAGGCATTGAAAACGACAGTGCTAGTCAAATTACAAACATGGCCAAACTACAACACCCAAAGAGCACAGCGCCCCCTGTCACCAGCTTATTGAAATCAGCTGTCATTCATTCACAACTCATCAGCCACACTACTTAAGCCTCTCCCTCACACACCTTCAGTGCAAAGTATCGCTCTGTGTTTTTCCAGTCCATACCAAGCCTTTCTATCTGTTCCTGACTCTAGTATTTCTGACCCTCACTGTCTTTCTGTTTATGTTACTTGTCTTTTCTGTATTGCCCTGTTTGCCAATCAAACAACCATTGCCTGCCTCTTGACCATGCTTCTCATTTTGCAATTTGGCCTCATTTCAAGTTTGCTCCCCACTTTCCCCTGCACATACATCCATAAGTGCCTGCATTCTTACACTCAGTTCAGGCTTGTAGTACTTGAGTCCAACTCATTCCCTAATTTGAAGGACTTGTGACTTGACTTGGACTTGAGCACTGATGACTCAGACTCATGCATTAACTGCATTCAGATTCACAAATTGAGACAAGGACTCGGATTTTTCCTTTATTTTTTGTAACCTATTATAATAATTTGGTATAAGATATTTATATCTACAATAATTTTTATACTAATTTTGTGCAAGAGAATGTACATTCACCTGTTCATATGTCATGTTCAGGAACAAACTAATGGTGCTAAACTGCCTGGAGAGAACGCCCCTAGGATTGTCCACTTTGCTTATACAGACTTCTCATGCAGTGGGAAAAAATGCACTGCTATGTGTTCCATATGTAGAAGAACTATTGGGGAGACGACGGGGACAACCTCGAACTTCGATCGTCATTTGGCAAAACTCCACCCAGAGAAGGAAGTGACACGTTATGTTCATTGCCCTGTTGATAGCAGTGCTTGCTTGCTGAATGATGAACTAGCTAGCATTAATCCTCTCTCATGTTATTTGCTTTGTTGATAGTGGGTGGGGCTTGCTGAGTGATGAACAAGCTTTTTATCTGTAACCTATTAACAAAAATGGGCCAGTCAAGCAGTAACGTTAGTCCAACACAGTAGCAGAGACGGTTTCACATCAAGGCAGCAACAGCTGCCGTCAAATGGTGCCGTTGGAGTCTTGTTCTCGGACTTGACTTGGATCAATATTGGATTTGACTCGGACTCGACTCATTTTTCTTTAATGACTTGGACTTGAGCCTGGACTCGGACTTGAGGTTTAGTGACTCAACTACAATACTGTCACATACTGTAGAAACTAACATTAAAAAGAACTACATAGCGTATGGGTCTTCACCAGTGTTCTAAATGACGTTTATCACCTAGAAACAGTGAGGTCACTTCCTGTGCTTTTTTTAAAAATATTTGTTTGAAACATATGTTTTAGTCAGTTATATGCTTTACTGTATTACATATCCTTACCTTACTAGGATAAGTATCAAAAGATATTGAAATATCATTGACGTAATGGTTAGACAAGCAGTTTTGGGACCAAAAGGTCACCAGTTTGAATCCCTGGACTAGCAGGAATGTCCGATTTGCCCTTGAGCAAGGCACCGAAGCCCTAACTGTTCCCCAGGCTGCTCTGGGTATGTTGTATGTCGCTCTGGATAAGCGTGTCTGCTAAAATGCTGTTAATGTAGCCTAATGTAATGTAATGATGCCAAGAATGCTAAAACAATGAAAAGTAAAAACATTTCCTTTATATAAATGATAACGCCATATATGTAATAACACAAACTGAATGATACTGTTTCCACACTGTTATCGCTCCCAAATAAAAAAAGCTCCCCTACATCCGAAATATTAATTTAACCTCTGGGTGTACATAAATAAATAAATAAATAAATAAATAAATAAATAACCACATTTGTTAGCCTATATGCAGCACCATGATAATGTTAATGAGATAAATAATTACCTTCACTAACTTAGTTCACGACATGCTCGCTTCTCGTCATTATGGTGTGCAACTAAAACCAGTGATTTACTGTACACCAAGCAGAATGTTGAACCAAAGAAATAAAGAAAATGAGTGGTGTATAATTAAATATATAATAAAAAATCATAATCAGCTGCTCAAATTAAACCGTTCATGCCCGAGGGATGAGTCACTCAGTAAAATTAGGACATACAGTGTCCTCCAGAATCATGAAACACCCTTCATAAAATCTGATGAGTAAACTAATCTGTATAAATTACGCACAATAATTAAAAGTTTCACTCAGTTAATATGCGAATCTGCTATCTTTGTTCAAACTCATGTGCTAAAATTATTGACACCCCTAAGGAATATTTCAAACAAATTGTCATGCTGTTTTTCATTTGCTCTCAATCCTAGTATGTATGTAATCCTACATACAGTAGGATGTAAAATCCCTTTGTTAACCATTACATGGGAAAACCAAATAACTTTCAATATAAAAGAGATAGTTGTTGACCTACACAAATCAGGTAATTGATATAAAAATACATAAGCAGTTAAAAAACACCATTAATTACAATTAGGGCATTAATTAAATGGTTCATTTGTCTGAAACAGTTCAGATTTTGCCAGAAATTTGACCCATGAGCACACAGTAAGGAGGAGGAGGATGAATGAAAGAGATTAAAAGTTTTACAGTTGCACAGTTTACATGACTCATGTGGTTTCCTTTTTTTAAATAAAAATATGAATTAATAAATAAATAAAACACCATTTCAAAAGACACATCCTACTTATAAATATTATTTATTGTACATTACTTTTCTACAGTTGTGCATTATTTTTGCTCATTTTCACGAAGGATGCTAATAATTCTGGAAGGCACTGTACTACAGGAAATGGAGAACATTTTCATACTGCATTAGTTTTAATAGCATTCATTCAGAATAAACTGTACCAGCACGGGGCGATGTAGATCTCTGTTGAACTCATTTTGAATTAATTTATTTGAATAATTCAAACCTGCCCAGTTTGTATGCATAAGCACTGAGATGCATATTTGGAACAGTGAATATTTGGAACAGCCTGTGGTTCTGCTCACCACACAAAATTAGCTCCAGCAAATTTTCCATAATGGGAAACCTGCACATCAGCATTGTAGTTGAGTGACTAAACCTCGAGTCCGAGTCCAGTCTCGAGTCCCCAGTGTGCAAGTTCGAGTCAAGTCCAAGTCATTAAAGAAAAATTCAAGTTGAGTCCAAGTCAAGTCCACTATTGATCCGAGTCGAGTCCGAGAACAAGACTCGGATCATTGCTGCCTTTATGTGAAAGCATCTCTGCTACTGTGTTGGACTAACGTTACTGCTCAACTGCCCCATTTTAGTTAATAGGCTACTGATAAAAAGCTTGTTCATCGCTCAGCAAGCCCCGCCCACTATCAACAGGACAAATAACATGACAGAGGGTTAACACTAGCTAGTTCATCGCTTAGCAAGCAAGCCCTGCTATCAACAGAGCAATGAACATAGCGTGTCACTTCCTTCTCTGGGTAGAGTCTTGCCAAATGACGATTGAAGTTCAAGGTTGTCCCTGTCATCTCCTTGATAGTTCTTCTACATATAGAATACATAGCAGTGCATTTTTTCCCACTGCACAAGAAGTCTGTATAAGCAAAGTGGACAATCCTAGGGGCGTTCTCTCCAGGCATTTTAGCGCCATTAATGTTAGTTTGTTCCTGAACAGGTGAATGTGTATTCTCTTGCATGAAATTAGTAAATTAATAAATATCCGATGCCAAATTATTATGGCATGTTACAAAAAATAAAGAAAAAATCCAAGCCCATGCCTCCAATTTACAAGTCAGAATACAGTTAATATACAAGTCCGAGTCCAAGTCATCAGTGCTGAAGTCCAAGTCAAATCACGAGTCCTTAAAATTAGGGCACGAGTCGGACTCGAGTACTACAAGCCTGTTCTTAAGTTAAAAAATGGCAAACCTTGAAATATTTCTCACCATGAGATTAATATTCAAGACTTATTATTAACAAACCTGAGGTTACTGTTGTCTTATTCAAAATAATTTGGCATTTTTTTTCTGGAAAAAAATAGAAATAAGCTGAAGTAAATGCCTAGATGCTAGTGTGTCTCGAAATAAGATGAGACATACTCTGCTTTATCTGCAGCACCATAATGATAAAGGAATTAATTAAATGTAATCTGCTTTAGATTGCATTTTCTATCCATGATTCAAATGAAAAATCCTCTCGGACACATCTACTCAAGGAAAATCTGAAAACCTCAGAGACGTTCACTACACCCATGTGTACAAATGTGTTTACAGAAATCAACTCTGGATACCAGGAACTTTCCCCATGTAAATACTGATGTAACATTTGGACTCTGATTATGTCCTTACCTTTTATGCCATTTTGGTTTACGCATTAAAGTCTACCTTCTGGGAAGCTGTCCTCTTTACCTGCACGTCCACAATGTCCCTGAAGACCCTGTGAGTGCGTATGTATGAGTGCCATCCATCTTTACCCACCTCAAGTAAACCACAGATGGAGGCTGCTTTGTCTTACTTCTTCCAGCGTTGTCTTTTCTCTCTTTGTTCTTACCTTGATGTATATGATGTATGGCTGATATTGCATGGAAAGGGTTCGCCATTCTTTATAGACAAAGAAGTGACACTGTTCCCAAATATGAGCACAAAATTGCCTTTTGGTCTTCATATTCGACCTGGCTGTTATTGGTACATCTCATTCAGTCTTGGTGAGGGAATTGTTTAGATGGTGGCCAGATAAAGGAATGTGTCATACACCATGACAGGATAGATATTTATATATTTATATGTAGATGTACTCAGCTTATGAGATTTCATGTCTAGAGGGGGAATGTACAGTATTTGGCAACCAGAGTGGCACATATGCAAGAAGACAGTCAGCCTGAGGAAAGAGCTAACATCCTTTTATTGCACTGTCTTCAAAGATGTACAGAGAGGAACTGTGAAATATGGATTCAGAGTATTGCAACGACGTTCACTCACAATCCTGGCAAAATGGCTCAACGGTGGTGGGGGGAGGAAACTGTTTATAAAGCTTTTAGTTGAAGTGTCTAAACTCAGTAAAAAGCATGAGATGGAGAAGGAGGGGACTGAGAAAATTGGATCGGAAAAGCTTCCCATCGTGTATAGAGTGAAGGGCAAAATGGAACTGAGGAGACTCGGGACACAGGGTTAGCGATAGAGCAACGTTTTCCAGGCTCATAGTGTGAAATATATATATATATATATATATATATATATATATATATATATTAGTCCAGCCTCCAGCAAAGTGATCAAAACACACCAGGAATGATCACGACAATAATTCAAGAGCTTAAATATTCAAGCACGGTTTATGATGTTGTTGTTTTTGTGCTTATATTTATTTGAATGTATATTTTACAATTCAATTCTTCTAGATTTGCCATGTAAAGGAATACATGCCAAAAACTAAAACACATTACATCACCAGAGTAAATTACAGGAATATATATATATATATATATATATATATCTCGAATACAATAGAAGTGAAAGTAAAAAGCCATAAAAAGAAAAGGGAATGTGTTAGCAGCTGTCTTATTATGGTTGAAGGCAATAAATAAGTTTTCCCTTTAGGTTGTGTATGGAGTATGGAGTTGAGCTCCAGATATCAGCTTGAGCAAGGAACAATATTAAATCCAGCACCACTGCCTTTTCAGTTTGATCTAACCATAATACTGTATATCAAGCTAAAATGTATGTTTTGTGCTCTAAAAATGATGTAATAGCAATCAAAATTATTAATAAATAGATACTGATTCTAATATACTAATCTGATGTTTAACAGTTATTCCACAAAATCAAGTCGTACATGAGCTGATAGCTGACGAAGTGCGTAGTGCCAAATTGGCTATAAACCATGTATGACAAGATTGAGTGGAATAACTGTTTTATTCTATCCACATTGACTGGATTTTGAGAAACAGAGCATTTTAGTTTTAGTTTTTGCAAATTTGATGAATGAAAACTTTATACAAAACGTCCAACAAAATAATTTCCGCTTAGAATGTAAACAAACCGGCGAAATGACAGGAGCAATTTGTGAAAAATGATAATAATAATAATAATAATAATAATAATAATAATAATATATTTTCTGTTGGTTTTTTTTGTATTTTCGAGTAGAGTTTTTATTTCATCCTCAGTTGGTTCAGTAACATGCTCCGCCATTTTGTTTTTCTCAACTCACAGTATATGAGCTGATATCCTAGTCATAGATTAGCCAATCAGAGAACAGGATAAAGCGGCCACAGATAATGAAATGCGATGCAAAATCTAAATATCGAATTAAAAGCAGGATAAAATAGCTTACATCCTGACATCCTGCACTCACATTATAAGTTCTTGACTTCAACTTTGTGTCTTTGTAACAACATGAACAAATAACATGTGAAACAGTAGGATGTGCTGGATCAAGTGCTATTCTATAAGCTGCTGAAGTATAAGGGTGGAAGCAATATGGTTCAATGAGACTTAATAAAGAATAAAAACAGAATTTGCGAACTGAGTCTACATTTTCTATCCATTATTTTTTTTTTTCAAATCGAGCGCTTGTGGACGCTGATGTAAAATCTGGTCTCAGATGCTTCGAAAGAAAAAAAAAAAGACCTGAGCTACATGCAGATGATTTAATTGAATTGATATCTCATTTGTGAGCCCAGAAACGCAACTTTATCAGGTGTGTAACCTGACTCTGAATACACAATGCTTTCCTCATCTCAATGCATAATCCCATTTCTGCTATTTAAATACAAAATGAAAACTTTATTACATTATAGTTTCTCATTATTATAACATCATTATTTTCTCATAATGAGAATGCTCATATTACACACTTGATAAAGTTGGTTTCATATCACATATATACACACACACACACACATCCAAAGTTAACAGCATGCAAAGGGAGATTGGAAAAGTTTTTTTTTTAATACTACAAATTCATTTTAGATTTCGATCGTCATTACCTATGAATAAGTAAGTTATGCATCTCACTGACTTTAATCAGTGTTTTAGACATTTCAGTCCCAGTTTCCTCTATCGCTGGGATCCAGATTTCACATAATCATCATGAACATAATCAGCTCACTCACATACATCATTATATTACATAGACACCAGTGTTTTACTGGGAAATACAACACTTGTATTTTTCATACGAGCTCCATCCAGGACATGGAGAACCAAAACCATGACATAAATCTCTATGTCACTCATGAGGAAATCGATGAATTGTTTTGATAAAATATGCATACTTTTTGTTTGTAAATGTGTCTATATAATAAAAAGAACATCACACATTGGCTTGAAGATATGAAGTTTATCTTCTCATGTTGAAAAACTCAAATTTTTCATATGAAATACATCATGGATCTGAGTTATATATTTAAATAATCTTGACTGGCATTGAGTGGAGTACAGTGGTGTTTGAAAGTTTGTGAACCCTTTAGAATTGTCTATATTTCTGCGTAAATATGACCTAAAACGTCATCAGATTTTCACACAAGTCCTAAAAGTAGATACAGAGAACTCAATTAAACAAATGAGAGAAAAATATTATACTTGGTCATTTATTTATTGAGGAAAATAATCCAATATTACATATCTGTGAGTGGCAAAAGTATGT
>JAOPUC010000004.1:13264699-13276477 GCA_027564185.1 Cephalocassis borneensis
CACCCGGAGGAAACCCACGCGGACACGGGGAGAACATGCAAACTCCACACAGAAAGGCCCTCGCCGGCCACGGGGATACCCAGGACCTTCTTGCTGTGAGGCGACGGTGCTAACCACTACACCACCGTGCCGCCCTAAATATAAACTACCTACACAAATTATTTATATAAAAACACTTATTTTTCATAGTCTAGCCTTCATAACCGTAGTGCCTATGTAAGTCACTGTCAGATCAAATTACTTGTAAGTGAATCTTAGTTGGCAATTCCACAATTTTCATTGATGTAAAGCTTTAGCATGACACAACAGGCCCTTACCCCATCACAGTAAGCTACAGTAAGCTAAACACTAGTAATGAAGTCATGTTTTGTCTTCAGCCCTTTGGATCACCTCATATACAAACATTTTTTATACTCCAATTTCAGGTCATGCTAACAGTCTGGGGTGGCCTTATCAAACCTCAACAGAGATTAACACACACACACACACACACACACACACACTGCAGAGAAGTAGGCTGTAGGCCACAACAATGTCAACAGACCCAGAATCCCAGCACACACAAGGAAGTGATGTAACCTTGGGGAGAGGGACACAGAGAGCTCAACTGAACAGTTTTTTCCCCCAGTAGAAACTTTTTTTTTTTAAGAAAGAAAATAAAAGAAAAAGAACAGGCTGCATTGTGTGACAGGCCTAATTTTTTAACTGGGCTACACATTCTTCATATATTTGGGCTGATTCTATTTTGCTTAGGATGATCAGCTGTGAGAAAATCCACCCACTCTGCACATAAAATTAGTGTTATTTCTTTTGATTCTTCTTCAAGAGCAAACTGAGCATTACAAAGGTCTGTAAGCTTTTTCAAGGTTTGTGGCACAGCTTATTTGTGGCTTTTCACTGTATAAACCACTATAACCACCATACAACTGTTATACAACAGTTACAAATACACAACCACATCAGCAGGCAATACAAAATCTGTCTTCTTCAGAGACAACAGAAATATTTAAATATACAGATCAGCTTGTGCCCACTGGCTCTATTAATGATGGACAGAATCATAATATAAATGACTCTGAAAATCTATTGCCTGTGTTAGTTTGCACCACAGCTAATCATGGGGTCTTATTTACAACGTTGTAATAAGACAGTGAATCATGGTACATTCTGATTGACAGCAGGGACTTGATCTCTTTGCTTTGGCGCTATATCAATGCCTTTGACTATAGGGGTAAATACACTAAATATTAAGTAACATTACATACTTCTTCATTTGGAGAAGTGATTTGTAGTGTTTGGAGGCAAGCCTGTTTTTTAAATCCATAGCAACTGCTTTATATTACAGGCCTACTTTTTGTTTTTATATTCATCATGTTCAAGTGCACAAGACAGACATTCTTTGCACATAAAAGGTGGCATTATTTTGCTGAACTACATATTACAAAGACCTATTGTGATTTAGGATTATCACAAGGCTATTTATGGGCTTTTGCATATAAACATGTACAGCAATCAGCAATACATGCTCAATGTTAATTACTTGCACTACAAACATACTTGCATTGCTTACATATTTAATCATAATGATTAATCAGATCAATCATAATCAGCCAGAGCCTTGAGTAAACTTGGACCATGGTGTGAGGTATGCTGACCCAAGACCAGCTTTCTACTTTCGACTGTACTACTGAAGTTGATTGAGCATCAGTAAATAGTCTTCATTAGTCAAAGAGAAGCTGTAACACTTAAGCCTTATTGTTTTTAAAGCATTTTTCAGGCTATAAGAGTAGTCTTGTGACTTCCTGTATATAAACTAAAACAACGGTCACAAAAATTACAAGTATGCTTCATGTGATGTGGTCACACATTCACTGTTATCATTCAAATTATTGTTGATGCCATTTTGATTGGCTAAGCGAACTGCAAATAACTGCCTACAAATAATGCTATGCTTATGCGCATTACAGTGGAAAGCCATTTTGCAAACTCAATAATGATCTGCTGACGCACAGTTACTTTGCACTTTTGTATTTTGAGTTTTATGAGATGCAAATAAAACAGTGATTGGATGCGATTTTTTTGTTATCATGTGACTCATCGCACAAACATTATAATCAGTATTTCATAAACATTTGAATGATAAAACAATTACTGAACTCGGTTTTCACAAAACTTGTTTCGCAAGCAATTATTTGCCTCTGCCTTCAACGTCAGCAAATAATTGCTACTTGCTCGCCACGTCAGCAAATAATTGCTACTTGTTCGCCACTAACAAATCACGACATTTTGTCGTGATTTGTCCAATAACTGCTTATTATTACATGGCAACCTATCCTACGTATTTACATACTTATACATTTTTGATCACTATATAGTCGAGATCAACACCTGATCAATACCAGGTTTACTACTGTACTAAGAGTTTGTGTTCTAATACTGCTTACATATGGCTGCATGATTTTTAAAGAAACAGGAATCACATTTCTTTTTACTTCGATTTGAGATCACGATTCTTTGCCCAATTTTGTATATTTATTAAATTTTTGCATTTCTTGTAGCACCATGATTGGTATATTTCCCTAGCACATGCTTGTCTGCATTTTAAATTACTGATTTATTAGCACGTTTGGACAAGAGGCATTCGCTGAATTATTAACCAAACAATACCAGATATTTATGATAAAACTTATCATATTAGGGTGAAAAGAGTGCGGTCCTCTCAAACTCAAAAGGAAATCAACAATAGTAACGGCTGGTTAAATAATCAGTCAGGGTAATGCATCTAATCTGCCTATAGCAACTCATAAACCACATGTGGGTGAAAATCTGTTTTGACAAATATGCTCTACGCGTACTGTGTGCAGACTCACTCCCCCAGTCATACCTTTCACACATTTAGTCATCATTTGTTTCGGAATAATTTATCCCTTCCCACTATATGCGGGAGTTTGGGTCATTTTAAAATTCATCCACAGCTGTTTAATGTTTGTTACTCTCCTTTTACTTCTGTAGATTCGCTGATGTGTGGGCATGAGGTCATGTGGTACAACGTCGATGGTCAGTGGTCACAGCAAATAGTGGCACTTGGTTTTACACGATGGTTGTCCGAGAGCATATGGTGCAGAATTGATGCTGTCCTTTAATACAGTTTTTTTTGTGCAGCCATATACTCTTATCAAAATTTATTTTGTATGGTACCATAAAACTAATTCAGGAATACCTCAAGCATCAAAATCTTTAGAGGTGTGTATTAATAAAAATAATGTAAGAGACTGTCTTTACACTGTAATAATAATAATAATAATAATAATAATAATAATAAGTGGATTTTTCCATATTTTTATGTGGACCTTTTTAACACACTCCACATTTTAGCAACTGCTGCCTTATATTAGCAAAATAAAACTTTTTTTTAACATTAAAGCTGGCAGCGAGGCTTGTGGAGGTAGTTCCTATTCACAGTCTCTGGCACTGAAGAACAATTCTATCATGGCTCTTGGCTTTGACTAGCTGGCACAAATGTCCATTTTTACATGTAGAGCATCTCCTTGCCAAGATATTTTTACCCTCAATAACCAAAGAAGCCTGATGAGAAATAATGAGAATAATCTCAAACAAAAACCTTGAAATGATAGCCGTTATTACTGGGGTAATTATTAGCATTAGATTGTAAATAACGCTAGTACTATCACTATTACAGGTTAACATGCCTATTAATTCCTTAATCCTATGCACAATTAAAGCATGGATCTCTCTCTTTTTGTCATGATTCTGCTTCCCAAGAGGAAGACGAAGTGAGGTTATAAGGCACAGGATAGTGGGAGGAGAAGAGATATGAAGTATTAAGTGTCTGGTTCCTTCGCACTCTATACTCAAAACATTCCCTGTAGCTCTAATGGGTTTTTATCTATCTTGCATTCATCTTTATCATTTTATCATCATCTGTCCATCATAAGTACTTCATACATTGCGCATGTCATGATTATTAACCAAACCTGGCCTTCATCACTGTGAACTGGGATAAAACTGAGAGTGTGCCATGAAGGGCCCGAAGCTGCCTGTGCTCTAAACACTTGGGGAAATGAGCAAGGTTGGCATCGAGTTGATTCTCTCTCTCTCTCTCTCTCTCTCTCGCTCCCTTTCTCCATTCTGCCATCCTGGACACAAAGAATCAACCACTAGCAAAAGGTTTGAGTGATTAGACCTCTCTGGAATCCTCTTTAAAGATTATAAATAAAGTTATAATTTCACTATAGTACCTATTTATTTACTTTTTGTGGTATATTTACTGTTTTAACAGAGGTAGATTTGCACTTTTATGAAACATTTCCACGTATTTCCGTGCCAATTGCAAGTTGCATGGCAACAGGGGTAGTTGGAGTCCAGAGCCAACACCCCCCCCCCCCTCCCCATAACACACTCACACACAGACACACACCGCGACACAATTCATGGGGAAAAACACAGGGGCACAGAGGGAGGTGGAGGGGGAAATGCAAATTACCAAAACCCTAAATAACATACCAGTCTGGGAAAAAGAGAGAGAGAGAGAGAGAGAGAGAGAGAGAGAGAGAGAGAGAGAGAGAACAGAAAAAAAAGACAATGCTGACCATTCGGTGTAGACACAACACAGTCGCTCAGAACCTCTCTGAGAAGACAAACTCTGGACCGGAGTCGCCGTGACCTAAAATGACTAATTTAGCAATGGCTGTCTGGAAACGGAATACCATTTTAGCTGATTCAAAACATCACGTTGTGTTTTGCTTCCTGGGTCGAAGAGAGAATTAGTCCAGGGTCAAGGTTGTTTCTTTCTTCCTTCCTTTTTTGGCAAACCATCAACATTTGTTTAAAAAAAAAAAAGCACGAGTCATACTGTATGTAAGCGATGAACACACACTGCTTAAAAATAGTCTGTGTTAGCGTAAGGGTGAAGATGAACAGAAATATTTTAAACTACATTTGCCATAGAATGATTTCAGATGCTGACATTTTAATTTCATTTACACAGTCTGACACAGACATGTTACACCTGCTGCAATTTGTGCGCACACACACACACACATATACAACCATCTGAAATTCTAAAGTGGCACCAGGCCCACTCAATGTTATATGTTCAAACAGCCTGCACACAGCTATCCTATCTGTTCGATATAAACCTTAGCGGCAGCCATCTTCTTACGACACCAACATACAAAGAAGCACTTATAATAATAAAACTCTGATATGATATAAGCCTCCTACTAAAGAGCGCACACACTTCAAAAGAGCAACATTAATGCACATGTCAAACCCACTACACACACAAAACACATGTGCGCCCTGGTGTGAAACAGTGACATGAATGAGATTACAACAACATACTTGAGCCGGAGAAGTGCCCACTTCCCAGTGAGGTCGGTCCATTTTTCCCACTGCTAACTGGAGGAGAAAACATCTAAAAAGAAAACAATTATAACAACATGTTACAAATCAATGAGAGAAAACAAATTCTGTAAACAGCCATCATCATCTCTAAAATATACACATATAAACAACTATAAACTAACAAACATTAACATACAGTTGCTGCTGTATTTATTATCTAAATGTTTTAAATATAATCTCCCTTGATTTAAAATAAAACTGATTAATCCCCACAAGCAAATTCAATTGTTCCATCATGGCAGCGCGTGTAAAGTGCAATGTGCAGCACAATTAATGAGAATGCAGCACAGTTAGTGGGAATTATGTTTACCAATACCAATTTTTTTTAAATTTTATTTAATTCATTTTATTTTCTGCAGCTCGAAAGCATCTTGTCTTCTCTACCCTTCATTCTTTCCCATATATGCATCATACAGTGTGTATAAGATGGCTTTTTAGAATATTTACAATGTCTATAAAGTTGACTGATGGACTGGATGCCTATCAGATATGACCAAGCAGGAAGGTATTTAAAACTATTTAATAGACGTTTAGTTTTATTCATGTTGGTGAGACTACAAATACAAAATGCCTTCTAAATTCCTCGTTCTGAAATAACTTTTATAGTGTTGAAATAAGTCTCAGAGTGCTGATTTAACCTTACATTTACACTTCCTATTATATTAAAAGACTACACTGTTTATATAAATCCAGCTGGACACAAGAAATCGCTGATTTTAATTTAGCATTTAGAGTTAATTCATCACAGTAGGTGTTAATACAACACTGAGCCTTTTACTGTGCCCCAAAGAAAAGGTCTGATTTGCCTAATCTGACACTACAATATGCAACAGGACAATGCTAAGGATTTCACAGCTTAGAAAAGAGAAACCTGTCACTGCTAAGACATTACTGTGTCCACAAAAAGGATACAAAACTCAAACATAACATTTTATAAAACAATGAAAGAATAAAGCATGAAAAAATGTGTAAAAGTGGGATGCACTACCATTGATGTTGGGAACGTTTTCAAATCGCTGTTTCGCATCTATAAGACACCAAAATGCCTAAATGAAATATCACATCTCTCTATACAAAAACACTTCATGAACAAAATGACAAATGCTGATACTTTCTCCACATGTTTACACTCTAGACTACATTCAGTGCATATTTACAAAATCCCTTAATTCAGCATGTGTATCATGAAATACTCTGGTACGTGCAAAGCCAACAAATAAAACAGAACACATTACGTTTTGCTTGAAAAGGTACGTGTGAATCTGAATCTCTTACCGCGCTGAAGTCGAGTAAGTCGCTGAGCTCTTTGTCTGTCCCTAAAGCTGCCATCCTCTGCTGATGATGTTGCATTTTGGCAAAATCACACAAACCTGAAAACATGGGAAAACACACACACACACGCGCGCGCGCACACACACATACACACACACACCAGATTAAAGAGGAGGCATGAACGGGAGATAATAATCATCCTGTTTCACATCTTCCTTCAAAAAACACATTCGCATTAAAAAAAAAAAAAAAAACCAAACAAGGCAGTGCAAAGTCTCACAGCAGCCTCACTACTCCACGGAAATATATAAGTAAATAAATAAGTGCACCCAAGAAAAATGACCTGACAAACTGTTCTCTTTGAAAGGAGTTTGCATTTTTAAAAGAAGTCAGGCCAGTGATTCCAAAAACAGGATTTTGTTCAAAGAAAGAGAAATAGAGAGAGGGGATCCCTTTATTATACATTTCCTTTCATTCCCCCCCCCCCCGTAATGATATGCATAATGTCTCATTATCACAGCTGAAATGAGAAACACTACTCTAATAGATCTTTAAAGTCCAGCTGATAAGCTGTTGGAAGGGGGGAGGGAAAAAAACTTAGACAGACAAAATAACAGAAGATGAACGCGTATGATGACATTTACTCATAATAGTCCTAACAGAGATCGAGCAGTGATGGTGTTAATATGGACTAAACTGCGACGGGTTTGGAGAAGCATTTTAAAGACAAATGAGATGGAACACACACACACACACACACATACTGTATGGCAGTGCTTTGGAAACGTATTTGGAAGCAAACGCAAGTCGAAGCGTCCTGTTTGCGTGCACACACACACACAAACACACACTGCAAGGGTTCTGTCAAAACTTGACGTCTCAACGTGTTTGGCTCCAACACCAGTACCTCTCGTTTGACGCGCTGCACGCGCTCCACGTTCTGAACCTGGACGTGCAACACACACAGCGCGCGCTTCTCGGCAAAAGTGCCACGAGCGCTTTTAAATTATAACGGTCACTCTAACGGTGGCTAAATTAACCGTCGAACCTTCTGGCGAAAGTTTGATATATCGAGTTGAACTTGACTGCCAACAGTGTTTTAAACTTTTCACCACAGTCAAGTGTGTGAGAGTGTGAGAGAAAGTGTACGTGCCAAGTGTATAAAATACCCAGACGGACGGTGTGTCCGAAAATAAATAAATAAATAAAAATAAAATAAAAGCTGTTCTGTGTGGAAAAACTAGATGTGAATCAAATTGAACCGTTTACACCGTGTGTGTGTGTGTGTGTGTGAGAGAGAGAGAGAGAGAGAGTGTGTCACGGCTCAACACGCAAAACAGACAACACTGACTAAACGGATAAATACACAAACCAAACAAACACAACATGTTTTTCCTCACAAATTACCTTCTGTCGAAGTGTTCATCCACAAAACGAAGAAAATGCCGACGTTTTCTGGAGTGTTCTGGTAAATTCTCAGCGCCTTCTTTAGCCCAGAGAGCACTTTTCCCCGTCACTAGCCCTGTCACTCAAGTCAACTTGCTAGCTAGCAACGCGCTAGCTCAAATCTCTGTCCGACAACGGCGTTTCAATAAAAAACCTACATTTGCTTCAGAAAGCGCCGCGTAGCCTCCAGGAACGAGCAGCATACGGCAGAGCAAAACACAGGTTACCGTCTGCTGGAGTGCGAAGTTTTAAAACACATTTCTGTGGTCTCTCATTTGCTGTGAATAGTCCAGTCTCATAACTCATATCTTGCCTTAACCTTGGGCACAGTTCCAGTTCCTGACTCCCTTCTCTACTGATGGCGATTCGGCGGCGATTCATTCATTCATTCATTCATTTTGAACGACTCTTTTAAGTGAATCAAAAGAATCGACTCTCAAGAACAACCGAATCGAAACTCATTTCCTCTGAAACAAAGCTCAATAAAGAGAACATTTCGATTCGGCGCGGCTTAGGATATGCCTATTTAAACATCTCACTCATAATTTAGTCCATAATCTGACGCGCTATCATGTACAGAGCATGTTTTTTTTTTCTTTTCTTTTCTACACTGTCAACAAAGTATATGTGCGTGTAACAGCGTTTATTTTCTTCACAGCATCAATGACTTTTTCATAGTATACCCGGGGTTTTCTCTGGACTGTAAGTCTTTTTTTTATGATAATCTGAGTAAAATATTTCAGAAACTAAGATTTATTTGTCCGTGCCTTAATGCATCGTCTAAAAATATTTAAAACAAGCTTTATTTGTTTATTTTTAGTGTTCATGCTCCTGACAGGAAACCAGTTCCGGTCAATGGAAAGGAAGCAGCGCGCGCACAGAAAGACGCACTAGGCGCGCGCTGCTTCAGTCTCTCAGGTCCGAGGCTGTGCCCTAAACGGCACGCGCGCACTCGTGCTAAATAGTGTGCAAATAGCGTTTAGTAATTACGCACCGTTGACACGTGGGTCTTTAAAATATTCCGTTTCTGTTAGAAGTGTAAAAATGGGATGTGTGTAAGCTGACATCTCTCTCTCTCTCTCTCTCTCTCTCACACACACACACACACATGCAGCATCTGTGATGCTAGGTTTAAAACACACACTGACCACGTGCACGTCATAGGTGTGTACAGTGTGTACTCTGACTACAGCTCATCACTCATCACTCCATGCACAATTTATACTATGTATGTTATATTTCATCAGTGCCATTTTTTATGACCAAAGGAGCACTGTTCATTCTCTGAGGAAAAGGGAAAATTTACACAGTAACTCTCCTTCTCACTCTGGTCCTAGCCTGTTCTCAAGGTCCAGGTAGTTACAATCTATTTATGTAACGTAAATCATTTTCAAATGTACATCATATCCATATTTCCTGCTGAAGCACATATAAACATATTAAAGACACAAATATGCACCTTTGATTAAGGGGTAGTACCACCCCAGCGATAACTAAAGGCAGTTTAGTAGGCCTACTATTTCTTTGATAGTGGTGGCTGAATGATCTGAATGATTTTGGTGGATTATTTCCAGCAGTGATATATATCACCAAAAAAAACCCTCCACCCATTGCTGTATAGAGAGACTGGTCAGCAGACTGGCCGATAAATAAATAAATATGGATTAAAATAACACAATTTTGCAGTTTAAAAAAAAACACAAATCAATAATCAATACAGATTGGTATCTCGGTTTGTACAGTAAAGACTGCACAAATTACAAGTGTGATTCTTTGCACAAGAACACTGCGCCACCAACAATTTCATACGAACTCAGCACGCCTATTCACAGACCCATCACTGACTGCATGACAATATCACATAATATTAGAGATGTTTCTTTTGGATTATTTGCATTTAATGGGTTAAAACCAAGGCATAGGGTTGCGTCTAGATCCCTGGTGAATTAATGAACATATTGTGCACATTTGAATTTTCCATGTTAGTTGTAAATAGTAGCACCCACCTGATACCTCAGGAAGCTAAGCAGTGTCTACAAATAGGAAGTAGTCTGTATAGGCCAATCAATTCCAGTGGCCCATATGGGCTCTGACAGTGATATGACATGTACTCTGTACTGATCATGCAAGCTGATTGCAGGCACATCAGATGTACCATGGGCACGTATGTTTGCTTTCATCATCCCAGATAGGTGGTGCTGTTGTGCAACAGGGGAAAAACATTTGACATATTTCGAATATGTCTAGTCGGCCGTATTCACACAAACAATAGCGGAAAGTATATTGCACAAATCCAGAAACAGTCCAACTCAAGATCACAACACGACCGTCCAACCAGTGTCACATCAAATGTACGTGTGATGCAATAAAGACTCATCAATATAAGATTAATAAAATGACAATACACATATAAAATACAAGGATGTACTGAAGTAATGTAGTAGACTTAAAACCCAAACGAACAGAAAAAGGGCATAGAATACAGCACAGGCCCCTGGAAATAATATATCACTTCTTTTTCCATGTCTCAGGTTGAGATATATTGGGTTTGCACACAAGAACACCAAATCTATTTATAACCCTGATGTTAAAAAGCAATACCTTTCAGTGCTCTAACACCGACATGCTGAGGACTAAGGCTGAGCTTTTAAGCCCAAGGGGGAGTCTTGCTGCATCCAGACGCAGAGGGCTCGGCTGCAAAGCATATTTTTGGATTTCTTTATTCTTTATTATCTGTTCCTCAGCAATACAGGGCCTCTGTTCAATGGAAATAAAGACAGAAGGAGTAGAAACATGAAACCAAAGGATGTAGTCCTGGTTTCTTTCTTCTCCTTTGTGCTTCTTTTTTGGAAATAATTATTAATCACAATCACAACACGGCAATTATGATGTTATACTATAAGGAAATCTAATGATAGTCATATTATACTGCTGATAGTACTGGCAATGATGTCACAAAAATATATTATTTCCAGGTCTAGTACTGGATAATTTCTATTTGATTCATGTGCAAATCTTTAATAGGCATTAACAATGTGGGAACAGTACATTTTGATTTATGTGTCATGACTGAAGAAGAAGAAGCCTTTATTTGTCATATGTACACAAGCACAGTGAAATTCATCTTCTGCATTTGACCCATCATAAACAGTGAACACACACACATGCATACCCAGAACAGTGGGCAGCTATGCTACAGCGCTTGCTCAAGGGCACTTCAGCCACGATACAGAGGAAGAAGAAAGTGCCATTCATGCACGCAACTTCCCTTACATTTTTCCTGCTGGTTCCAGGAATTGAACCAGTAACTGTTTGGGCCCAAGGCTGCTTCTCTAACCTTCAGGCCATGGCTACGCCCATGAAACAGTTCTCAGCACTGATATCACGTAAATGAAAAATATCAGGGCCAGTCAAATGACTGAAAATGAAAATGCAACATAAATTCGAAGACAGTATGTTCAATTTGTAGTGGCAAAAGGACACATGTAGGCCTACCGCTGTTCAAGTGTTTTCGGTAGCCCCTTCTACTGCTACCTTAAAAATGACACACTTCTGTAATTTCATCTCATCTCATCATCTCTAGCCACTTTATCCTGTTCTACAGGGTCGCAGGCAAGCTGGAGCCTATCCCAG
>JAOPUC010000004.1:16167913-16180088 GCA_027564185.1 Cephalocassis borneensis
TAGGCAAAAACAGAGAGCAAAAATCCAGGAATCAATAATGGCACAGAGACGACGTGAGAAACCAACAAGACATTCTGACAAAGTCCCCTTCTGAGAACAGCCCTTTTATGTACAGCAGAGCAAACCAGGAAGTGGATGCCAGCAAGATGGAAGTCCCATCCCGGATCTGGATTGCACTGAACTGGGAGATGATTCTCCAGAGTGGAAGTCCGGGGTGGATCATGACAAATTTGTGTCTCTGTGTGTCTTTCAGACAGTCAGGAATGAGAGAGAGAGAGAGCTGTGACACCCGGTCATGTGTACATGTGTGTTCGTTTCATTAATGGTCACTGAAAAGTGTGCTAAAATAAAAGAGCTCACCTGTTCTGAAGCCTACTTCCCATTCCTTGGTTTTCCAAAGTCTGAGAACTGTTACACTGGGGCCGAAACTCAGGACTGAAGAACGAACGCAGCCCTGGGATCCGAACCAGTCCAAAAACTCCTCCCAATGCTTGCTGATGACCTCCAGTGCCAGCAGCATGCCCTTGTTGCGTTTTCCATCAACCTGGACCGGCACTTCCGGGATCTGTTTGAAGCCCAGGCAGAGGATTGTCAGGTAATATGAAGCTGGATCCAGTCTGCAGGTGCTCCAGCCACTGTTCCTGTGGTCAGTGTGCCCATCCAGCTGGTGAAGATAGGGCTGCAGGACGACCCTGACACCTTCATTGAGCTGTTCAAGCGCGTCACGGAGGCGAGCTCCTGGCCAACCTCATAGTGGGTGGCTCGCTTACTGCTAGTCCTGGTCCTGTCAGCGGAGGCCCAGCTCGCAGCTCAACAGTTCCCGGCCTCCAACATGCTGGAGTATCCCCACCTGAAGCAAGCCATCCTACAGCGGGTCGGACACAGCCCAGAAGATCAGCTCCAGGGCTTCTGCATGCTGGCTTACGGTGAAGTAGGCCAGCCGTTCACCCAACAGATCCAGGATACCTGCCGACAGTAGCTTCTGGCCATAACTGAGTGAGTGACACTGGAGCAGTTCATGGCTCAGCTGCCGAGGGAGACATCAGCATGGCTCCAGTGTCACCGAATGACGTTGCTGGAGGAGGCGGTCCAACTGGCTGAGGATCATCTGATGGCATATCCAGAAGCAGGCTCTTTGACAACTCTGTCTCTCAAACACTTTCTCCTTTCCCCTCTCCTCACCCTGTCTCTATCCCAGCCCCGTGGAAATGGGGGCCAACTCCCCCAAAACCCACTCCAGAGTCAGCTGCAGGCTGGATGGCTCCCCAGCCTGAGTTGAGCGGTGGGTATATGTGGCAGCAGGGGCGTGGTCAAGTGTCAGCTGTGAACAGCAAGGAAGCAGGTTGAACCAGCAGGTAACATGTGATGAGGTGCACCTGTGTCAAATTACTGGTTGTCTATTAACCTGTCTCTCTGTGTGTCTTTCAGACAGTCAGGAACGAGAGAGAGAGCTGCAACACCCTGTCGTGCATGTGTGTTTCAAGAAAAGTCACTGAAAGCATGCAAAAATAAAAGAACTCACCTGTTCTGAAGCCTGCTTCCTGTTCCTCTGTTTCACAAAATCAGAGATCTGTTACAGCTGCATTGACTTTGGACTTGATAAAACACTGTGTACAAACACCAGCAAAATGACATGGCACCCCAAACGTCCTCACCGACTGCAGAAACTTTACATTGGACTTCAAACACCTTGAATTCTGCATTTCTCCACCTTAGCCCAGGTAAGACACTTCTGATATTGTCTCTGGTCCAGAAGTGGCTTGATATTCAGAATGCAACAGTTGTAGCACCTTTCCTGAAGACATCTGTGCATGGTGGCTCTTGATGCACTGATGCCAGCCTCAGTCCACTCCTTCTGAAGCTTGCCAATATTCTTGAATCAACTTTTCTTGACAATCCTCTCAAGGCTGCAGTCATCCCTGTTGCTTGTGCACCTTTTCCAGCCAGCCTTTTCAGCAGTGACCTTCTGTGGCTTGTGGAGGGTGTTGATGATTATCTTCAGGACAACTGTCAAGTCAGCAGTCTTCTCCATGGTTGTGGTTGTGTGTACTGAACTAGACTGAGAGATACATGGTATTTATATTGTTTTATTCAAACTTGAAATGAAATATTCTAATATTTTGAGATGTGTGTGTGTGCGCTTGTAATTATCAATATTAAAATAGAAAAATGCTTGAAACATTGTAGGTTACATGTAATGAGTCTAGAATATGTTAAATTTTCACTTTTTGAAACAACTGATGGAAAATATGGAACTTTTTAAATGATATTCTAATTGTTTGAGATGCACTAGTATAATTTGAATGAAGCCATCCATCATATGTACTGCTTATTCATCAGGGTCACAAGGAAAGCTGGAGGTTGCCAGTCTATCACAGGACTAACACAGAGATGAACCACCATTCAGACTCTCATACCTATGGGCAAGTTAGAGTAGCCAGTTGACCTCATCAGCATGTCTTTGGACTGTGGGAAGAAACCAGAGCACCTGGAAGAAACCCACACAGGCATGGGGAGATCATGCACAGGTTTGAACCCAGAACTTTCTTTCTGTGAAGTGACAGTGCTAAAAACTGCACAACCATGCTAGCCTGAGTACTGCATGTCTTAAATAATTAAAATTTGAACTCATTTTACAGGGAATTTGACAGCCCTGTCATGTCATTCTGTAGAAGGTAGACAAGTGTGAATGGTCATATCAGAAACTAAATCTGTACAGGAATTGTTTTCTAAGTAGATTAATGTTGGTCCTGTTGGTTGCTGATATGCAGTACAAAATACTGTATGAATAATTGGTTACTTTTCATTTAGTTTGGAACTCCTCTCCAATGTACTGTAAGTTGTGCAGGCCTAATTTTGGATAAACCTTCTATGTACACTTGAATAGCCTTTTCTGAGCAAGTAGGGCCATGAAGACAAACTAGTGAGGGAATAATCCCAGTCTTAGAGGAATGGATCAGAAATGGATTCAAATACAGGTTAGGAGCTTTTATTTTTAAAAAAAAACCATGAAGGCAAGAGATGTAAACAGGAACAGGCAAATAGTCAGGTGATCAGCAAACAACAATACTCGGGTAAATCCAGAAATCCAAAAACCAGGTAGCAAGACGAGATCAAAACCAAAATATCAAAACATGGGATCAAAACAAGGCTTGGTAAATTCAGGTAAGCATACACTGAGCATTACTTTGCCAAGAGTTCAGAGTCTGTATCTATAGCATGAGGTGTGCTTATGAACAGCTGCACAGGATTAGTACTCAGGTGAGTATGAATGTGTTGGTGGAGTACAGTGCTTGTAGCCCATGGCGGCCATATTGTAGGCTGTGGTGTGTTCTAGGAAGTGGAGTTTGGGGTGGATTCCTGGTGCTGATGTGACGCCTAGCAAACGCTGTGATAATTCTGTATTTCACAAGGTTTGTATGTTTAGGATGGAACAACCTTGAGTCTTCTCATCATTCCTTGCACCACCGTGGAGTGTATCAGACTGCAGGGTTTGGACAGAAGGGCATGACGCAGGTTTGCACATTAGAATATTAACATGATACGTGTACCGTTCTCAGATTGCTCTGATGAGTGAATCAAGAGTGGTTTTGTATCAGATTTCTATCTTGCAAGATGTTTTCTATATGACAGAATTTTTTAAATACTTTATATTTCCATGATTGTGATTCTGAACTTTATAAATACAATTTGCTTGACTTGACCTGACTCTGGTAAAGGATTCTGGAAATAAAAAAAGACAAACTTGAAGGATGATCCAAAGACAAAATGAACAGAAGAACCAAAAGGAGATGCTGAGAGAGCGATAAAAAGAGAAATAAAATGTTTATAAGGTTTTGCTGAGTTGGCAAGTGCTGTGGCTGAGAGGACAGAAATTGTTACAAAGTGACAGAGGAATAGGACTGAAAGAGTGCATTGTGGGAAATAAGTGTGCGCTCTGCAGTTGATAAAAAAATCTATTTTCAAGTGTCTTGCCTATAAAAACCTATAAAAGCTTTATTAAAAAAAGAGTGTGGGAATTTTGGTCAGAAGTGACTGAACATCTGATATTAGATTTGATATTCAGATACATTCAAGTAGAACATATGTACTTTTACAATCAGAAAAAAATGCATTAGTACATATACTGTATATCCATTCAAATGTAGCCATCATTTCCTTTAAATGTTTTTAATCAGTATACTTATTTATCATTTATGGCTGCCCGTGTGGTCACTAAGATCTACTGAGTATTAGACACATTACTCTTTTTTTTATATACTGTACATCCTGATAACAATAGATAGATAGATAGATAGATAGATAGATAGATAGATAGATAGATAGATAGATAGATAGATAGATAGCAGAGTCAAATAACAGGCAGCAGTCGAGCGAGGCACAGACAGGATATTGGAGGGAATACAATACTCAAAGTCCAAAAACACAAACAGGGTCAAAACCAGAAAAGCGATACAAAATACAAAGCTTTCACAAAATCTGTGTGTTACTGAGAGTCCTTATATGTATGCGCTGTAATTGAGCTTTAAATCAGGAACAGGTGCATGGTAATTAGTCCTAAAGGAGTGCGCGCACTTTGCAGTCTGCAGCTGCGCGCTCCGAGGGCTAACGCATATGGACATGAGAGATGTAACCAGACAACTGTTTGACATATCAAATCTGATATTTAATTGTAACTATATAGTAATTATGTAAAGTGAAAGCACTGGTTCACTGCTGTCCACCAGGCACCCAGCAGAGTCACAACATAATAA
Organism: Cephalocassis borneensis; assembly: GCA_027564185.1. Classification (NCBI taxonomy): domain Eukaryota; kingdom Metazoa; phylum Chordata; class Actinopteri; order Siluriformes; family Ariidae; genus Cephalocassis; species Cephalocassis borneensis. Next base: position 16,172,668 of record JAOPUC010000004.1, read on the forward strand.
ATACCGTGGTGTTGTTTCTGATGCATGGTACGCAGTGTCAAAAAAAAAGGGATAAATATGTATTCGTAACAGCGATGCATATCTCATTATTGGTATCACTGTCACAAGACAATACAGCAATTTATTGATGTGAAATACACGACACTACACAACTCGATGGTTCCTATAATATAATATTATTATTCTGTTCAGGTTAATTTTGTGACCTTGCAAATATTTTGCTCATACACTCATCAGGAGCTCCAGTTTTAGGCACTACCTAAATATCTATATTTTATTCTATCCACATTCACTGGATATGAGCAATTGCACACTCTGATTGGCTACCCTACTACTAGGATATCAGCTCATATACCGTAACTAGAGAAAAACAAAATGGTGGTGCTCATCAAGTCAGATATATCACTTTGTTATCAAGTATTTAAAAGAAACAAAAATAGCTAAATAAAAGAATATAGGTTCCCCCCCTCCAAAATGGCTCCTGTTCCACACTCCAGCCCAGTCAGTGGCGGTAATGCACCTTTAAGTTAGTTTGCCAACTGCCAAAAAACAAAGAAAAGAAAATGTGGGCCATGTTACTGAACCAACCGAGGACAAAATAAAACCTCTACTCAAAAGCAAAAACCCCCAAAATAAAAGAAAAGCAACAAAATATGGAATAAAAGTACTACTCAAAAGCAAAAAACCCCAAAATAAAAGAAAAGCAACAAAATATGGAATAAAAGTATTTGGGGGTAAGAATGTATTTTTTTATTTTTCAAGAATTATTATTATAGCATTTTTCACAAATTGTTACTGTCATTTCACCAGTTTGTTTACACTCTAAGCAGAACTTGTGTTGTCAAACGTTTTGTATAAACTTTTCATTTATCAAATTTGAAAAAAAAAAGTTCTGTTTCTCAATATCCAGTGACTATGGATTATCAGTGAGAGTATTGAGAACAACAACAACGCTGAGCAAACATGGCTGCTCAAGACTACAATGCCCATGAGCCACAGCTCCCCGTCACCGCAGTATTGAACTCAGCTGAAGATCATTAACAATCAGCAACTATGCTACTTAAACCTCTCTCTCACAAACACTCAGTGTGAAGTAACGTTCTGTGTTCTCCGATGCATACTGAGCCTTTATCTATCGATCTATCTTCCTGCCTGTTGTTGTTTTGATTCTTGCTATCCTTTCTCGTTTACATTTCTTGTCTTTCCTAAGTTGTCCTTTTCGCCAATCGACCGACCCTCACCTGCCTTATACCACGACTCTAGTCTCACGATTTGGCTTCATTACTGTTTGCTCTCCACTTTCCCCTGCAATTACATCTGTAAGTGCCTGCATCCTGACAGGATACTTCGCCTACAATGGATGTAGCCGATGAGGCGAAGCAAACTGCACTGAATGCTCAGGGACATTTGTTGGGAAAACATCAACAGATGTGCTCCCACTCCCATTCACATTCAGGTGGGAGCACTTCATTCAGAGCACATCTCCATCGATGTGACAACCACTGTACATCATGACATCATTCTTGGGTATTCTTGGTTGCAACTTCATGACCCACTGATCTCATGGCAGAATAAGGAAATTCTTCAATGCTCTCCCACATGCTTTCAAAACTGTCTTTCATGTCCACAAGTTTGTATTGCATCAACGTTGGTGGAGAGTCCTCAACCAGACTCCATGAAACATGTCCCCAAGTGTTATCTGGATCTACAGTAGGTCTTCAGCAAGAGGAAAGCTTGTGGAATACCGCCCCACCAACCGTACGACTGTGCCAGAGAACTTCTACCAGGTATGTCACCCCTACGGGGCCGAATCTACCCTCTTTCCCAGAAGGAGCACACTACCATGGAGGAATACATCCAAGAAGCCCTCAACCAGGGCTATATTTGTCCATCCAAGTCCCCTGCCTCCGCAGGCTTCTTCTTTGTGGAGAAATGAGGTGGTGGGCTCCAATCTTGCATAGATTACAGAGATCTCAACCAGGTCACAGTCAAGTACCCCATCCTCTTCCTCTCATTCTGTCTGCCCTAGAGCAACTTCGTTCAGCCAGAATATTCTCCAAGCTTGACCTGCACAGTGCCTACAACTTAATTAGAATTAGGAAGGGTGACAAATGGAAGGCTGCTTTTAGCAGGACCACCAGCCATTTTGAGTACTGGGTAATGCCTTATGGCCTTGCTTCAGTGCCCAGTGCCTTATCAGCGATGTACTAAGGGACATGCTAGGAAAGTATGTGATTGCATATATTGATGATATTCTGATCTACTCCCCTGATGAGAAGAGCCATGTGGAACATGTCAGAGCTGTCCTCCAATGCTTACTAGCAAGCCACCTCTACATCAAGGCAGAGAAATGTGAATTTCATTGGAATCAAATTTCCTTTCTGGGAGATATATATATATATAAAATAAGTTCCGAGGGAGTCAGCATGGACTCCTCCAAGGTTACTGCAGTCACATTTTGGCCAGTTCCCACATCCATAAAGGAGTTTCAATGATTCCTGGGCTTCACAAACTTCTACCATCACTTCATCAGAGGCTTCAGCACAATCGTGGCTCCTTTAACAGTCCTGCTTAAGAAGGGACCTAAGAAGCTCCAGTGGAATGCATCAGCTGAGGAAGCCTTCAATCATCTCAAGAGCAAGTTCACCTCGGCCCCAATTCTGCAACATCCCAACCCAACCAAGCCCTTCACAGTGGAGGTTGATGCATTTGACACAGGATTAGGAGGAGTCTTATCCCAGCGTTTCAGTGAAACACAAAAACTTCACCCTGTGCCATTCTCTTCCAAGAAACTCACATCTTCAGAGAGAAACTATGATGTTGGGAATTGTGAACTACTAGCCATCAAGCTTGCTCTTGAAGAGTGGAGACACTGGCTGGAGGGAGCCACTCACCCCTTCGTAATCCTCACAGACCACAAGAACCTGGAGTATCTTAAGAAGACCAAGAGACTAAACCCTCGCCAAGCTAGATGGGCATTCTTCTTCACACGTTTTAACTTCACAATCTCGTTTCATCCAGGTTCAAAGAACATGAAGGTAGATGTCCTGTCCTGCACCTTCATCTCATCAAGACCCTGCCACCCACTCAATTCTTCCCTCCAAATACAATCCATTACATGGGACTTAGATCAAGAGATATGGAAGTCTCAACCCAGGACACTTCCAGTCAGCCTTCCACCTGGCCTTCTCTATGTACCCAAGCATCTCCGAGGGTGACTCATTACTTGGGCACACACATCTTCTGCCACAGGACATCCTGGCAGCCATCGAATTCCTCAGCTGCTGAGAAACAAGTACTGGTGGAAGAACATGCTTACGGAGATCAACCAGTTCATCACATCATGCTCTGAGTGTACACAAGCAAAGGTTCCACAGACTCCTCCAGCTGGTAAGCTTTGTCTGCTTCCAGTACCTCAAGACCTTAGTCACATACAGCCATCGACTACATCACTGATTTACCACTATCCCGGGGCAACACCACCATCATGGTGATAGTTGACAGGTTCTCCAAAGCACTGAAACTCTTTCTGCTTCCAGGCATCCCTACAGCACTCCAGACAGCAGAACTACAGTTTCAACAAGTGTTCAGGTACTATGGTATCCCTGAGGACATAGTCAGCAACAGAGGTCCCCAGTTCATCTCACACTTATGGACTTGCTTCATGGAGCAGCTGGGAGTTTCAGGAAGTCTCACATCTGGCTACTATCCCCAATCCAGTGGCCAAGTGGAATGGGCCAACCAAGAGCTCAGATGCTTCCTACAAATTTTCTGCATGAGAAACCAGGGGGACTAGTCACACTTTATCCCATGGGCTGAGTATGCACAGAACTTACTTAAGCACTCCATGACTCAACTAACCCCCTTTCAGTGCATACTCCAATATCAACCACCATTGTTCCCCTGGGACAACTCACCAGTCCAAGTCCAAGCTGTTGAAGACTTGTTCTCTCACAGCCAAGCTATCTGGGAGGAGGTACATCAGCGTATTGAGACGGTCAACGCCAAGTACAAGGAATATGCTGATCAGCACAGAAGTATCAACCCAGATTTCTCACCAGGTGACAGAGTGTGGGTCTCAACCTCAGGGAACCCAACACATGCCGAAAATTACAAGCACAATACATCGGTCCATTCAAGATACTTCGACACATCGACGAGGTTTCATACAGGTTAGAATTCCCCTCCCCCACAGCCGGATCTCCCCAACATTTCATGTCTCCTGTTTAAAGCCTGCTATTCCAGGTCCACTGGCCGAGAACTGTCCAGTCCTTGAGCACCCACCACTAAGCCTCGAAGGTGAGCCCATCTACCAGGTCAACAGATCACTCGACTCCAGACACAGAGGAGGTCAGGTTGAGTATTTGATAGACTGGGAGGGCTATGGGCCTGAGGAACAAAGCTGGGTGGGAGCCAAGGACATCCTGGATCCTCTGTTAAAGCAGGAATTCCATGCTCAACACCCTGAAATGCCTGCGCCTAGGGGGAGAGGGCACCCAAGGAAGATTGTAGCTCCCAGAGGGAGCTCCTCAGGGGAGTCCTATCAGTGAGAGCATTGAGAACAACAATGCTGAGCAAACTACGAACATGGCCACTCAAGACTACAATGCCCATGAGCCACAGCACCCCCTGCCACCGGAGTATTAAACTCAGCTAAGGATCATTAACAATCAGCAACCACGCTACTTAAACCTCTCTCTCACAAACATTCAGTGCGAAGTATCGTTCTGTGTTCTCCAGTGCATACCGAGCCTTTATCTACTGTATCTGCCTGCCTATTGTTTTGATGCTCGCTATCCTTCCTCATTTACATTTCTTGTCTTTCCTATGTTGTTCTGTTCGCCGATCAACCAACCCTTGCCTGCCTTATACCACGACTCTAGTCTCACGATTTGGCTTTGTTACTGTTTGCTCTCCGCTCTCCCCTGCAATTACATCTGTAAGTGCCTGCATCCTGACAGGGATAGAATAAAACAGTTATTCCACTCAATCTCATCATACATGACTTATAGCCAACTCGGTGCTATGCGCCTCATCGGCTATCAGCTCATATACGACTGTTGGAATAACTTAAATATACAGTGTTAATTTGTTAACAAGCCACTTGTGGTGGAAGTACTTTTTTGTGGTGGAAGGAATGACTTTTTTTTTTTTAATTGATACAGTATTTGAAACAATTTTGGAACTAATTATACTTTTCTGTAGTATGAAAGTGACAGAACACTTGAGGTCATGTGTTATCATGAACAACACACTCCTTCTCATATTCTCTTGCTTAATTAGTTCATTAGTAGTGTAGTCATATTAGTTCTAGTTTGGCGCATAGGAACTAAAAGTAACTGACTGCTTCTGTAGTGTACATCAGAAAGCACAGCTTAAGCAGATAATCCTAATTGTCTAGAAATCATGTTTGTGTGATGTATGACAGAATAAGGGTGCCATCATGATCCTTGTCATTATTATCTTCTCTGTATCACCTTCATGCCTCTCCCACACTACCCTCAGAGGATTCTGGGGCAAATGAGGGGCCTTTGGGAAAATATGGAGAGAAAGGAATAAAGGAAAGCAAGAGTGTCAAAGTGAACGAGAGTGACAACAAGACAAAAGGTATCAGTTCACTTTCTGGTTCAATAAATAAACAGCAATACAGAGAAAAACATACTTCAAGTTGGCTTTTGCTACTAAGCATCTTGTATGGCATTACAGTGTCGGTGAGTATGTTTTTCCTTCTTTTGTTAATGCCCTGTGAGCTTACCGTTACTAGTGCTCATTTTAACAACACTTTAACAGTTAATTCTTCAGCTATCATAATGTTTATTGCTTTCAAATAAAGTGGCAGTAAAGTCAGGGCTGTCTCACATGGTGTGCAGCGTTCAAAGGGGGTGTAGTGTGTGCGCAATACAATAAACAAACACCAAACATAACATGTTTGCATTGATGCCAAAAAACTTCCTGACGAGGCACGTAAATTTTTCACATCACAGCAAAAAGGTTCCAGGGTCAAACCTGCTGGCTGACTGGGGCCTTTCTGTGTGGAGTTTGCCTGTTCTCCCCGTGCCTGCATGGGTTTCCTCAGGGTGCTCCAGTTTCCACCTACAGTCCAAATACATGCAGGTTAGGTCAGCTGGCTACTCTAAATTGCCCACAGGTGTGAATGTGAGTGTGATGGTTGTTCATCTTGGTGTTAGCCCTGCTATAGATCATTGACCTGTCCAGGGTGAACCTCAAAATCAGCTGGGATTGGCTCCAGCTCCTCATGACCCTGACAGATAAACGGTATTAATAATGGATGGATGGATGGATGGATAAAAGAAGAACAATAACTTTATTCATCACATGTACACTTGTGAAATTCCTCTCTGCATTTAACCCATCTGAAGCAGTGAACACACACGTGAGCAATGAGCACATACACCCAGAGCAGTGGGCAGCCATGCAAACAGCACCCGGGGAGAAGTTCAGGGATGGTGCCTTGCTCAAGAGCACTTCAGCCCAAGGCTGCCCCACGTTAACCTAACCGCATGTCTTTGGACTGTGGGGGACAACTGGAGCACCCAGAGGAAACCCACGCAGACATGGGGAGAACATGTAAACTCCACACAGAAAGGCCCCCATCGGCCACTGGGCTCGAACCCAGAACCTTCTTGCTGTGAGGCAACAGTGCTAACAACAACACCACCATGCCACCCTCATGAAAATCAGAAATCCAATATATCAAATTATTGGACTATTTCCAACGATCAATTAAAAAAAAAAGATTTACAATACATAAATGTCCAACATCTGAAAAGTATGTTCATTTATACACTCACTACTTCCTTGGGGCTCCTTTAGCATGAATTACTGAATCAATGCAGCATGGTGTGGAGGCAATCAGCCTGTGTTACTGCTGAGGTATTACTGAAGCTCAGGTTGCTTTGATGGCAGTCTTCAGCAAATATGTATTTTTGGGTCAGGTGTTTCTCATCTTCCTCTTGACAACACCCCATAGATTATCTGTGGGGTCAGGTCACATCAGGTGAGTTGGCTAGAAAATCAAGCACAGTAATATCATGGTCAGCAAACCATTTGGTAGTAGTTTTGGCACTGTGGGCAGGTGTCCTGCTGGAAAAGGAAATTGGAATCTCCATAAAGCTTATCAGCAGAAGGAGGCCATGAAGTGTTCTAAAATCTCCTGGTAGACATTTGTGTCGACTTTGGACTTGATAAAACACAGTGGACCAACACCAGCATATGACATGGCAGCCCAAATCATCACAGACTGCTGAAATTTCATACTGGACTTCAAACACATTAGATTCTGTGCCTCTCCACTCTTTCTACAGACTCTAGGACCTTGATTTCCAAATGAAAAGCAAAATTTACTCTCATCTAAAAAGAGGACTTTGAACAACAGTCCAGTTCTTTCTCTCCTTAGCCCA
>JAOPUC010000004.1:16686048-16698928 GCA_027564185.1 Cephalocassis borneensis
TGCTGTAAAACCCAAAAGAAGAAGAAGAAGGTAAACCTGCGCATGCGCACACGGACTTCCTCTGTCTGCTTGACTGCACAAAGTGAGCGATTTCATGCACATTATTTGCTTGGGAATCCCTCAAATTAAATAACTTTCCGGCCACAGAATGGCCTGATATTTTGTGAGATATTACAGAAATAATTATTTATCACAATGACCAAATTTCAGAGGGAACTAAATTTCACCTATTTTATGAAATTGAAAGGCCGTCTAGCTTTAATACACTCATTTCAAATATGTTATCGTTTCTATAGTAACAATGTACAGAGATCTGTACAGCAGACATGCCACATAATCTAATGTTAATGACAAACATTAAAAAATGTGTCATTTAACGGGAAAAAAACAATTGGTGATCATATTTTCCATGAGAAGATGATTATTTTGCATTTGTGAAAGGAGTCTCCAGTACCAGCACTTTGTAACAGTCAAAGGTAAAGCTGTAACTAGGTTTTCTTCCATGGGAAAATTTAAGGACAGAAGAGGACAAGCTGCTATTATATCTTTCTGAAGAGAAAGAGAGTAAATGACTGTTTACAGCTGCTAGTGACAATCACAGGAACTTACTTGTTTTACTGATGTTCCACAACATATAATGGAAATATTGCTCTTTAATTAACATAAATATTAATTGTTAGGGTATAAGATAACCAACACTTCAGGACGTGCTGTTATAGGAAAATAATCAATTTCGAGTGCAAACAGTAACTCCATTTCACACTGGGTTGCATCACACCACCCTGTTATTGATTATTTTCCGATAACAGCACAGCCCTAAGTGTTTTATTCCTCACACGTTGTCTAAGACCATACTATCTACTTCACTTCAACCATGAGTTATGAAATGAAGCCTCATAAAACAAACATGAGACAAAATAATTTCCTTAAATGTTAGCAGGGTAATATGATGTTATAACATCATATAACATTGTTATTACATTATTTAACTGATTTTGCAATACGCTTTTGAGACGAGCATCACGAGTGTTATTAGTACTGTAATACCAACAACACTAACAGTTTCGTGGTGTGATATTTGTGCCACAAATTGGCTTTTGATTTATAATAATAATAATAAAGTCCTTCCCACACTGTATGGCGCATTAGGCAGCGCCGATCTCTGTTTCCGTAGCCCTCGGCCTCTTGCTTATTACATAGCTAGGGTTACAGTGGGGGGCTAGTCATCTGGTAACTGTGAGAGTTTGACTCCCCGCTCACATCTGTATTGTAGCGTGCCTTGCTAGACGGCAGCAGGTACCATTTTTACGATGATCTTTGGTATGACTCGACCGTGAGTAGAACTTGCGATCTCCTGATGGAGAGGCGGACACGCTAACCACTAGGCCAACTCGCCGTTATAATAATAATAATAATAATAAATTTATATAGCACCTTTCTCGTACCTAAAGTTGCTTTACAATTATTGGGGGGGGGGGAGTCCACCAAAAGGTCGTCAGGAAAAAAGAAGAAAAGAAAGAAAGCACAACTTTATTCATCATACACTTGTGATATTTCCTCTCTGCATTTAACCCATCTGAAGCAGTGAACACATGCATGCACATACACACGTGAGCAATGAGCACACACATACCCAGAGCAGTGGGCAGCCATGCTAACAGCGCCCGGGGAGCAGTTGGGAGTTAGGTGCCTTGCTCAAGGGCACCTCAGCCCAAGGCCGTCCCATATTAACCTAACCACATGTCTTTGGATTGTGGGGAAAACTGGAGCACCTGGAGGAAACCCACGCAGACATGGGGAGAACAGTTCAGAGACTGTTCCTGTTGTGAACGAACAAAGCAAGGTACGGACATGTGTGTACAGCAGGAGTGAGCAGTAAATTTTGTGAGTCAGTATGTCATGTGATGTCATGCTGTCAACACTGAGGCCTGTTTTACATGCGTTTTTGTGAAAACATGCATGTGTGTATTTGCAATTTTACTATGGACCTCAAATATGAGCAGAGAGTAAACAGGAAGTTCTGTGTTAAAATTAAGAAATTGGCAACAGAGTCTCTAGAAATGCTTCATGAGCATAACCCTTGAAAATGTCCAAGAAATTGAACGCATTGTATGTCAGGAATGTCAGATCATCTCAAGATGACTTTTGCCCCTTTTGAAGCACAAATTAAATTCAAAACATCTCACCCAACACATTGCTTCATTACCGTTTGCTTGCTGAAGCATTTCAAAGGTCTCCGTTGCAGTTTGAAACAGAATTTGATATTTTCCCTTTGCATAAAATTGCAAAGCCACATATCACAGAAACGCATAACACAGGTCTCGATATTGACAACGCAACGTCACGTGGCATACTAACTCACCAAAGTTATTGCTCACTCCTGACACATGCACATAAATGTGCCACACTCCTTTCTTTTGTAACAGGAACAGTCTTGGAAGTTTTTGATTGCAGCTCATATTTTGCATTTCACATCATAAATTTTATTATGATGTTAAATGCAAAATACTATTATTATATTTCACACAACTTCAAATATATGTGAACAACAATGCAAATATATTGTAGTGTATTTACAGTATATCACACATATATTTTTGACACTTTTAAAATACAGTATATTTCAATACATTTATTTTTGTATGTGCCCAAAGCTGGTGATAGCATCCTTTAATCCTTTTCTATAGCAGTAAGTATCATTCTTGTCCATTTCATAGTCTGTTAGCCTGACTAACCTATTAAGCCTCACTCACAACCCACTGTATGTGCTGCTATGGGTGGTCTATGGTAAAAAAAAATTGGCAAAACTATGCTTGAGACTTACACAACACTTACATTGTGTTCAGTGCCGTAGAAGGTCGCAGACTGCCCGTAGAGACTTTTGGTCCTGCACATGCAAATTCTACAGGTCTTGAGACAAATCAAGAATGCATACACTACATACGGGACCCGTATTCCTTTTGTACACCTGAACCAAATCAGCAGCACGGCTAGTAGGGGCTTTTTGCGATGACAGTAAGACACATGAGTAACGCACGGTCATTCTATGAGTGACATACCTCAGAAATATTATACAAGTATCCACACTTGCTATTTGTGTGGTGCGCAAGACAGAAGTACATCTCACTTTCTACCCCTATGTGTGGTGTGCACGCAGTGCACGCGACCTACACACAGCTACTTCTCCCTAACCATGCAGGGCTCACTGGTGCTGCTACCATCATCATCAAATTATTCCTCCTCCTCCCCCTCTGCTGTTTCAGGCTGGGCTACTTCACTTATGCTTGCTTCTTCTTGGGTCCCATTTTCTAAACTTTAAACTGAAATTTTTTAAATTTTTCCCACAAAATATCCAATGTTCTTCAGTTGAAAGACAGATGCAGATTACTGCAGACATGCTGGTTTTATACCCACTCTTGCATCACACACAAGTTATGAGTGATTGTAACGTGCTAATCATATGCGTCACACATGCTTCACAAAACTCCACACTCACTGAACACACACTGATCATGTGCGTCAGATATATGCTTTCCACGGGCTAATGGCACAATTTTTCTCACACCTCAAGGAAGTCAGGTGTGCAACCTGTACTTGACAAGTACTTTGCCCATACTCCTCCCCCACACTTTCCCCCGGGTTCACCGCAACCCTGCAGCACGGCTGCAAGCTACCAAACCTTGCGACCCGTGCATGTCCAAAACACTTACGGCGGGTTGTGAGTGAGGCTTTAGAGATGCCACTGTTTTGAGACACATCACTGAAGTAAAATTAAATTTCATATGGGGGGAGCCATTGGAAAAGAAATAAATGCTAGCTTCACCTATCCTTAAAGTCATACAAAACTCAAAAATAAATGTTGTTTGTCTATCACAGCAAATGCCCTGGTCTGCCTGTCTGCATGTTTAAATTAAAAATAAAACTTTATAACAACAATTTATCAATTTTAAAAGTTATGAAATTGCTAAAAATAGGCTTACCTGGATGTAGCCATTTGCGCTGAAACTGGATATTCACTTGTGACATAACTGGCACACTAGTATGACGTTTCCCTTAGTAACACAGAGCCATCAAATAAAGGCTCCTAATTCTAAAGGGGAAAAAAATCCCCAGGCACTATTGCTCTGTGTGTGTGTGTGTGTGTGTGTGTGTGTGTGTGTGTGTGTGTGTGTGTTGGTATTCATCACTTTATGGGGACATCGATCTGTAGACACAGTCACCTCATGAGGACCAAAAACCTTATGGGGATGTGGATTTTTTTTGGGAAGCACTGAAATATGTTGGGGAGGCTGTAAATAGGTGTCTCACCAATTTTTAGCTTTGGCCCAGAATGCCTGATCTGGACGAGTCAGGTTGTTTACACTGATCGTTCTACATCGCCCCCTTTAGTCTGGAACTGAAACATTTCAGAGTGGGGCTTGGCCGACTCCTTTACACACTTTGCAAGTCTCATTTATGCAAATTTCAGTACCGCTTATTTAGTAAAGGACAGGTGATCTGCACACACGCAGACGCTTTTACTAGTTATTGAAGGCCCGTATACTTACTTACTTACTTACTTAATCCTCTTCGCCCATCCGAGAGCATAGGGCCTCAGTGAAGTGCCTCCACTGCTTTCGGTCACATGCAGTCTTCCTCACCTTTTGCCATGAGGTGTTGGCTCAAGTTAAGTCCTTGTTGACACCCCTCCTCCAAGACAGCTGCGGCCTTCCCCTCCTTCTCTTCCCTTGAGGGTTCCAGTCAAGGGCAGCTCTAGTGATGGATGCAGGGGGCTTTCGTAGGGTGTGGCCTATCCATCTCCATTTTCTTCTTCTGATGGTAACTTTCACTGGTTCTTGGCCTGTTCTCTCCAGTAGGTCTTGATTACTGACCTTCCCGGACCACCAGATTCCAAGGATGTAGCGTAGTCTTGAGTTGATGAAGGTTTGGAGTTTAGTGATGTTGAGTTGTGTCAGGCCCCATGTTTCACAGCCATATAACAGGATGGACTTCATGTTGGATTCGAGGATTTGTAGTTTGGTTTCGATGGAGATGTTCCTGGCCCTCCAGACTGGTTTTAGCTGGGCAAACGCATCCTTAGCCTTTCCTATGCGAGCCTTGACATCCTTGCTTGCCCCTCTATCATTGCTGATGACACTCCCAAGGTACGTGAATTCCTTCACTGTCTCTAGCTCGGTTCCTCTGCAGCACACAGGTTTGGCCTTCCCAGCTGTTTTGACCCACATCTCCTTTTGTTTTTGTTTCATTTATTGCCAGTCCCATTCGACTCGAGTTGTGCTCTAATTTCTGCATTTTCTTTCATCTGACTGATGCAATGGCTGAGGAAGGCAAGATCATCCATGAAGTCTAGGTCGTCTACCATATCCATCAATGTCCACTGTATCCTTGTCCTTCCTTCTTTTGTGGTCTTCCTCATTACCCAGTCAAGTACGGTTATGAAAAGCAGCGGGCTTAAGAGGCACCCCTGTCTCACTCCAGTGGTCATGTTAAAAGGCTCTGTCAGATCTCCTTCGTGGGATACTTGGGCTTGAAAGTTGGTGTAGAAGACTTGAATCATGTTGATGATCTTTGTGTGTATTCCGTAGAGGGCAAGGATGTTCCACAGTGTGGTCCTGTTGACTGAGTCGAAGGCTTTCTCATAATCAATAAAGACTGCATACAGTTATGAGTTGAAGTCTATGGATTGTTCAACTATGATTCTCAGGGCTGCAATCTGGTTACTACATGATCTGTTTGGGCGGAAGCCTGCTTGGTTGTCTCCAAGTTTGGATTCCATGGCGTTTGCCATCCGGTTGTAGAGTAGCTTGCTGGCAACTGAGAGGAGCATTATGCCACACCAGTTCTTGCACTGGGTCAAGTCTCCTTTCTTCGGTAGTTTAATGATGATCCCTTTCTTCCAGTCTAAGGGTATCATCTTTTCTTGCCATATTCTGTTAAGGAGGGGGAGGAGGGCTTCAACAGAGAGACTGCCTGCCTCTTTCCAAACTTCTGGGGGTATACCATCAGGTCCTGCGGCTTTACCATTCTTGAGCGATGAAATAGCCTTACGAATCTCTGCCTTGCTTGGTGGTCTGGTGCATATGTCAAGCACTTCCTTTTGAGGTTCAACTTCTGGAGGGTCAGGTGGAGGTGTGCGATTGAGGATGTCTTCAAAGTGTTCTCGCCAACGTTTCATTTGCCTTTCCTTTATTGCAAGCAACTTGCTCTCTTTATCCTGTACCGGCTTGCTAATTTGCCTCCTTCTAATTCTGTAAAGGGTTTTCATGTCCTGCTTGGAAGCGGCCTCTTCTGCCTCAGCGGTCATATCCAAGATCCACTTCCTTTTGTCTCTCCTACAACTTCTCTTCACTTTCCAGTCTGCTTTGTTGTAGAGCTTCATAGCATTAGCCTTCTGATTCCTGGTTCTACTGTTTTCAATATTTGCTTTCAGTTTGCGTCTGTCCTCCACCTTCTCCCATGTCTCTTGACTCGTCCACTCCTTTTTCTCTCTCTTAATCTTTCCCAGAACCTCTTCACATGTGCTTGTGTATGCTTCCTTGATGATAGACCATTCCGTTTTAATTTCATCATCTTTCTCCTCTTCGTCGTCTGAGTTGTAGCGTCGGGCATCAAAGCGGTTTGCCAAGGTGAGTGTGAACTCTAGTTTTGTTTCCGGGTTTTTTTAGCCTCTCCACATTATACTTTGGCAACTGTGTTTTTTCTTCCTACAGGCTGCGAGGCGTATCCTGCAGGTGGCCAAGAATAGGTGGTGGGCCGAGCCAACATCAGCACTTCTCTTTATTCTGCAGTCTTGTAGGGTTTCACGCCATCTTCTAGAAATTGCAGTGTGGTCTGTCTGGTTCTCAACAGATCCATCGGGTGATTGCCAGGTCACTTTGTGGCTCTCCTTGTGCGGGAACAAGGTGCCGCCTATTACAAGGTCGTTCATGGAGCACAAGTCGACAAAGAGCCCTCTGTTGTGGTTCATGGTCCCAACACCTTGCTTTCTCATCACTCTTTCGTTGCCACTGTCTACTGATCCCACTTTGGCATTCATGTCACCCATGAGGACGGTGATGTCCCTCTTCTTGCGTTTGGCCATGGTGGCTTGCAGCTGTTCTTCGAACATTTCCTTATCTGCTTCACTTGCATCATTTGTAGGGGCATATGCCTGTATGATGGGTTACTGAGGTGGGTTACTATTCTTTCAGACTCCGTGCACTTGTCTTTGACATGATGATTTGTACTCCTCTTGCATGTGTCTAGTGCCAGAGTATATGATGGTTTCTCTACTCTGTAGGGTTGTTTTATCACTTCCAAGCCTCGTTTCGCTTAACCCAACAATTTCAATCTTCTCCATTTCTGCAGCTACTTGGTGAATTCTTCCAGCTTGGAAAGGAGTTCTAACATTCCATGTTGCAATTTTAGTACGATATTTGGGGGACAGAAGTTTCGGTCGATGAGACGTCATAGGCTGTCCTCCACCAGAAATGTCATTAAGTTTATTGGCACACCTCGTCCCGCACTGAGTTGATCTTCTCGCAGGTTGAGGCATTTTCACTGAGGTTTCCGTAATCAGAGATTATCCACATGTGGGTGATTGGCCCAGAGGCTTCACGTGCACCTCTTGGCCTCAGCAATTGCGGATGTACTTCGCGTTATCCTGAGTTCACCCCTGCACCACGATGAGGCACATTCTCCCGAGTGTGGGGACCGCAGCATCCCTAGGTGCTCAGACTTCGCAGGGGCCCTTTTTTGTTTACTTCTGATAAAATTACAGGAAGAGGTTGTGAACTGCAGTGTGGGTATTCTGTGATTTGAAATAATACGTGGGAACTGAACTGTGATTGTGGGTGTTGGACTGATCTGGTTGAGAACAATATAGTTGTGAAATGTACAAATGACTGATTTTGTGAATTATTTGGGCTCTTTTCATTGTGTGATGTGGTGTGTGCTGGTATTTAATTTAATTCTTGCCTATAATTCAGTACTAAACATTCTAAAGCATCTCCTAGATTAAAATAAAGTACACTGCGCTAGTTAACCATTGAAACTAAGGATTCATGTGATACTTGAAGTTGATGCATGTGTTCTTGTGCATTTCTCCCTTTCTTTTGACTTAACCTCCATACTCCCTGATTAAATTTGACAGTGTTTTACTGTCTGGCACCTCAGCTTACTGTTAGATAAGAGAGAAGTCTTACACCCTGTGTGTAGTTAATTTTTCCTAAACTGTAAACCAGCATTCAGAAAACAGATGGTGGGAAAAAATAAGTACACCCTTCCTACTTCCATAATCATTAAGAAGGTAATTAGTAGATATTTATGGACCTGACTGTACTGTATGTATGCAGACTGCATGTGTATGTTCATATCATAAGAGACATCCTCCTCATTGGTTTGTGTGTGTGTTGTGTCTGTGCAGCATTGTGATCCGGTTCTACCCGCTGGAGCTGTGGCAGGTGGGGAAGAAAGGCACAGTGATGAGCTTCCTATAGAGAAACACACTTTACATATGCTACCATCATGCTGGTGTTGTGTGTAAGGGAAAATTTTTTACTGTGTAGTCTGAGAGAAATACTTGATTTTTGCCTTGAAATCTGGAGGAAAACAGGATGTCTTGTTTCCCTCCAGTTTCAATATTCTTTTAAAGGAATACTTGAGTGGATTTTAACCTTATTAACTGCACGTGGAACATACAGTATGTGTGATTCCCACAAAACAAAATTTCCACATGTTTCTATGTACTGAGAAAAGAACAAAAACCTGTATGCAAAGCACCTTCATAGTGGAAATCCAGCGTCAGTA
The DNA here is from genome assembly GCA_027564185.1 of Cephalocassis borneensis. Lineage (NCBI taxonomy): Eukaryota > Metazoa > Chordata > Actinopteri > Siluriformes > Ariidae > Cephalocassis > Cephalocassis borneensis. The sequence goes on from JAOPUC010000004.1 coordinate 16,694,836, forward strand.
TCCTTTATAACCACAGCACTGTTGAATTCTCAGATCTGATTGTTAGAAAGTGTTGATTAATTTTCCGGAACAACAGGTTTATATTTAACGTACTCGTTCTAACGTTATCACTTCTATAGTAACAACTATTGTAATGCACAGGGACCTGGTTATGCTAAGCTTAAAAATAAACAGATTACAAAACATGCCATTTAACAAAAGGATTTAATCCTTATACAGTGAAGCTTTTTATAAAGACACGTTTATGGACGGAGTCTTCAGTGTCATCTGTCTGTAATGGTCAGTAGGTTTTCCACCATTGGAGAGTCTTCAGAGACAGAGGACTTTGCACTTTCCAGTGTCTCGTTAACATGGCAAGCTGCACTTTTTATCTTGTATTTGATGGAACCTTGTGGTATAAGAGGAGTATGGGACATGCTGTTCTAGGAAAACACACGTTTGCACACCCTATCATGTTTTTATCTTTATTTTCTCAGTAATGGAAAACATATTGAAAAATTTTTTTTGTTGGTAATTGCACATGCACACAGATGTGGGACATAAGGTGAAAGAAAAGCTGGAATACATTTAAGGTCATTTATCAACTCCAATTTATTAGCCCGTATTGGCCCAAGGGATTCAGAAGGTGGCAATATGGCAACGACAAACGAGACGTTCTTAAATGGAATCTAGTAATATAGTTAATACTTTGTAACAAATACCATTTTAATACCTGCTATTTATTAGTTTTATATAGTATGAAATGCGGTCCTAAATTTGTATCACTTCTGATCTATTCTTGGGTTTCATGTGACGTCGCATCCGCTTCATTAGTTATTCAAGACTTTAGCTGGTGGTCTACCAAAGCTCAGTTGACAAAGCATTTGTGTAGAGAAGGTGCATTGCTCGCATGAAAAACGCCTTACGCTTGCGTTGTTTTAGGTTGTTCGAATCGATCAAGCCGTGAAACTGAAAAGTTTCTTCAGGGTTCCCCGTGAACTAATAAAAAAGGGTGAACGAGCACAGGCTTTCACAAAAAGACGTCAAGAAAGGCGGCTTTTGAACCTCTCGCTGAAATTGAAGGGAGCCGAGTCGAAGCATGCTCGAGTTTGCAGTGATCACTTGGTGAAAGGTTTGTATCTCCCTCTCAGCTACGTCCTTAGTGTTTTCCAAGTACTTTTCTTGCTGTGTCGTTATTTTATGGCACTTTTTTTCTTTTAAGTCACGAAACGCTAAAGTCCCCAGCTGTTTCTTTGTTTCCTCCTCGCTCCTCACAAAGTCCATATGCATGAAGGTCGCGACAAAATTCTTCCCCAGCCGTACAGTTACAATGCGCCGTGATCTCTTCTCTGTCTTGTTTAACTAAGAGCCAGGTCTTTAAAGGGGTTTCTGATGATCTTTGTGAATGATTTACCTGAGAGATGAGAGTGAACACAAGTGAGAATCAAGCGAACTGTTATTTGTTTACACTTCAACTTGCAGCGCTTCATTGTAAAGACGCGAATGAAAAGCTTAAAAAAAACATTCTTACACGGGCAAAAGCAATCCAAGATTCATTCGGTAGTGTCTCAATACCGAGGTCCTTTACCCAGCCACATACAAAAAAGTTTTAAGCCTCCATACTTTTTCCACGCTTTCATCTGTTTTGCGGTGTAGAAGGACGTCTGCAACACCAGATAGTTCGAGATTTCGGGGAACTCGACTGCAGGGTAGTTTTCAAGTTATCGCTAGTTGTTTGTGCTACGGTAGCCGTTTTTGGTTTGCTAGACCACCAGCTGTTTTACCAGAAGTGAAATCGCTAAGAAAAGTCATGTGACTGAAACCTAAGAATCGAGGCTTTGCACTGTCATGTGACACCGCCCCCCCCCCCCGCAACGGTAACTATACCGTTATGACAGGAGGCAGCTTGTAGTGCTTCATTCAGACGAGCTAGTTGTTATTGATCGGTATGGGAAGGTATTGCCACATTTTTGGATGTGCAAATCATTTTGAATGAAACAAAGACTTGAGATTTTAAAAAAAATGTAATTCATCATCGGGGTGGGAAACTAGAGAGATTTCTAAACTTAGAAGGGGAAAAATGGCTCGCAAACATTCGGTGGGACTCGGTGTTGAACAGAGAGGTCACAAACCCGATGGTATGCTCACTTTATTTCCACCAAAAATAATTTCAGATCTGCAACGTGGTGCTCATTCTTATACAGTGAAGTGAACATGAGCATGAGAAACAAAGTGCAGCGAGGTGCTCAAGCCCTTGTATAAGAATGAGCGCCTTGCTGCACTTTGTGACTGGGACATTGAAGACATGGAAGAAAAAGCAGTCCAGGATTACACGTTTCTTTGGCTAGTAAAACTGATGGGACACGAATATCGTTCTGTTACAGCTTGTACACTGGGGCAATGAGAAACTGGGAGGCAGGCACAACAGGTGCATTTAAAAAAAAAAAAAAAAATAAGTCTTTCACTTTTCAGTGACTCTAGGTTTCACTCACATGCATGCGCGCACACAAAAAACAAAACAAAGCAGTGTGTCGGGGAACTCTGCTCTGTCTCGTTTCTGGACATCTGAAAGACACACAGATGTTAGTAGACGGTCAGTAATTGGACACGGGTGTAACTCATCACACGTTACCTGCTGGTTCAATCTGACTCCTCACTGTTCACAGCCGATGCTCGACCACGCCCTCACTGTCACATGTACTTTTACCAGTGTTGTAGTCGAGTCACTAAACCTCGAGTCCGCAGTGTTCAAGTCCAAGTCATTAAAAAAAGATTTGAGTCAATTCCACTATTGCTCCAAGTCGAGTCTCAGTCCAACACTCCAATTGCACCATTTGACGGTGGCTGTTTTAGCGCCATTAACATTAGTTTGTTCCTGAACATGAGGTATGAACAGGTGAATGCGCTTCTCTTTGTCAGGGTGTGTGAAGTATTCTGTCAGAAATAGTTGGGGGACGGATGTAAGTGCAGAAGGTGTGTTTATTAATGCGAGTGAAGACGATAAACAATCCGGAATGGCAGGCAAAATAGCAAAACAGTGAAACGGGCGATATGTCGAGCGAGGCACAAACAGGCTATCGTAGACTCTGCAGAATCAAAGACGAGAAACAGGAAATCAGGGATCAGGAAACCAAACAAGGAAATAAGGCTTGGTAATGTGTCAGTAATGCAACTCAATACTTCGCAAAGTAAGTGCGTTTTTATATAGGCACGCTGATTGCACCTTAATCCTGTGCAGGCGCGAGCCATTTACAGTACGTGTGAGAGTCTGCTTGGCGGGCACGCTGTCCAGAGCGCGCCCGAGAGTCTATCTGATGCACGCGCCAAGGTGCACAGATGTGACACACGCGCGAAATTAGTAAAAAAGTTAATGTAGATATAAATAGCTTATGCTAAATTATTATGGCATGTTACAAAAAATAAAGAATCAGAGTCCTCGTCTCCAATTTATGAGTCAGAGTCCAAGTCCGAGTCATCAGTGCTCAAGGCCAGTTCAAGTCATGAGCCCTTAAAATTAGGGCAGGAGTCGGACTCGAGTACTACAAGCCTGGCTGAGGATCACTTTTCTCCATTTTGGGACCATTTTCCTACCGCTTGAGCTAAACAGTACAGCCCTACGGAACAGTAGGAGCTTTAATCAATTAGCATAACTATGGAACTGTATCACACCAAGATGGTGACTTGCGGAAAACATCCTGACTCTGCATCGACCTCGGAGAGTTTTGTGTCGCAGGGATGTAATTTGTGGTTGACATTCGCAAATAGATTTGTGAAACAAAAGATGAATCTATCTCTTCTCTGTTACTGCTTTTGTGTCCTCATTTCTTTCTCTGTAAGATCAAAACATTAGGTGTATAACGCCATACTCGCTATCATGGAGTTGAGCCCATGAATTCTAAGGCTAAGATAGCTAAGCGCTAGCTAGAATGATTTAGTCATGTAACCTTGCTCTATCTTGCAGTTGCACTCACTAGGCAGGCTTTCCTTTTCTTTTCCACTGGCTTTTAGCCGGCCGGACAGCCGAGTCCATCATGTTTCATGTCTCATCTCATCTCATCTCATTATCTCTAGCCGCTTTATCCTTCTACAGGGTCGCAGGCAAGCTGGAGCCTAT
>JAOPUC010000004.1:17792322-17803550 GCA_027564185.1 Cephalocassis borneensis
CTTTCGCCCGTAGTCAGCTGGGATAGGCTCCAGCTTGCCTGCGACCCTGTAGAACAGGATAAAGTGGCTAGAGATGAGATGAGATAATGAAATTTCTGCTGCTACTTTGGGAAACTGGACCCAATAAAACATCTTGTATTACAAGTTCTATCTTTGGCCATTGTCCATCAGATGATATGTACAGTAAGAACTTTTTTGTAAAAGGACTTTAACAATGCCCTGTGATGACCTGGTGACTTGTCCAGGGTGTACCCTGCCTTTTGCCCGTAGTCAGCTGGGACAGGCTTCAGCTTGCCTGCGACCCTGTAGAACAGGATAAAGCGGCTAGAGATAATGAGATGAGATCAATCAAAAAGCATTTACAATACAGAAATGTCCAAGTTCTGAGAAGTATGTTCATTAGGTTGCTTTGTTAGCAGCATTCAGCTCGTCTATCTTTTTAGGTCGTGTGTTTATCATCTTCCTCTTGACAATAATTCTTAATATCTCATGATTGTGTGTGTGTCTATAGTTCGTATGAAAAATAGGGGTGGCATATTTCCCAGTAAAACACTAGTGTGTGTGTGTACAGTAGGAAATATGCCACTCCTATTTTTCATATGAACTATATCCGGGACATTGAGTGACATATTTTTCAGTATATTTGGATATCGATGAAATGTTTTGATAAATTTGCTCTGCTCACTCGTGAAATATAATCACGACTCAAAGATAAACTTCATATCTTTGCATGACTGTGTAATATCCTCTATATTTTTACTGTTTGAATGAAATTAAAAAAAAACATCTTAAAATTTTAGAGTATTTCATTTCGAGTTTGAGTAAAACAGTATAAATACTGTGTATCTCTCAGTCTATTTCAGTACACGCAACCACAATCATGGAGAAGACTGGTGACCTGACAGTTGTCCAGGAGATGATCATCAACACCCTCCACAAGGAGGGTAAACCACAGAAGGTCATTGCTAAAAAGGTGCACAAGCAATAGGGATGACTGCAGCCTTGAGAAGACTGTCAAGAAAAGTCGATTAAAAAATTTGAGAGAGCTTCACAAGGAGTGGACTGAGGCTGGTGTCAGTGCATCAAGAGCCACCACACGCAGACGCCTTCAGGAAAGGGGCTGCAACTGTCAAATTCCTGATATCAAAGCCACTCCTGAACCAGAGACAACATCAGAAGCATCTTACCTGGGCTAAGGAGAGAAAGAACTGGACTGTTATTCAGTGACTCAAAGTCGTCTTTGCAGATGAAAGTAAATTTTGCATTTCATTTGGAAATCAAGGTCCTCAAGTCTGGAGGAAGAGTGGAGAGGCACAGAATCCAAATTAATTGAAGCCCAGTGTGAAGTTTCCACAGTCTGATGATTTGGGGTGCCATGACATCTGCTGGTGTTGGTCCACTGTGTTTTATCAAGTCCAAACTCAACACAGCATCTAGCAGATTTTAGAGCACTTCATGCTTCTGTCTACTGACCAGCTTTATGGAGATGATTAATTCCTTTTCCAGCAGGACTTAGCACCTGCCCACAGTGCCAAAACTACTACCAAATAGTTTGCTGACCATGATATTACTGTGCTTGATTGGCCAGCCAACTTGCCTGACCTGAAGCCCCATGGTTTATTGTCAAGAGGAAGATGAGAAAGACCTGATCCAAAAATACAGATTTAGCGGAGGGCTGCTATCAAAGCAACCTGGGCTTCAATAACACCTCAGTAGTGCCACAGGCCGATCACCTCCATGCCATGCCACACTGATGCAGTAATTCGTGGTAAAGAAGCCCCAACCAAGTATTGAGGGTATAAATGAACATACTTTTTAGAAGTTAGGACATTTATATATTGTAAATCCTTTCTTTGATTGATCTTAGGAAATATTCTAATAATTTGAGATACTGGATTTCTGATTTTCATAAGCTATAAGCCATACCCATCAAAATAAAAATAAGCTAGAAATATTTCACTTTACGTGTAATGAATACAGAATACACGAAAGTTTACCTTCCTGAATTAAATTACTGGGAAAAAAAAAACTTTCATGATACTCTAATTTTTTGAGATGCACTTGTAGTTCTCAAAGGAGTTCCCCAGTGAATAATTCCTCACAATAAGTTCCTAGAACTGTTTGGTCTGAAAGCACCTAAATACTACAGTGCCTAGCATATTCACCAAACAAACAGCATCATAAAGCCCATGGAACTATTAACACTAGTCCATGAAATGGTCTGGAAAAGTCTCAATCAGGGTTTGGTTATTAAAAAGATCCTAAACATCTTGCAGAACACCATGAAACCCACCATTTTTTAAAAATGGAAAAGAAAATACCTTGAGGAAATGGTTCATGAATTGAGACAGGCAAGGAGGGAATTAGTAAGAGAAGCAACAAGAAGCCAAGGGTAACACTGAGGGAACTAGAACGAATCACAGCTCAGATGGAAAGTGGTGTTCACTGGACAACCATAGCCTGGACACCACAAAGCTGAGCTTTATGGAAGAATAGCAAGTCATATCAAATCCTTATTAGAGTTTAGCAAAAGGTATATTGGACACTCAGCCAACATGTAGACAGATTTTCTCTCTACCAAAACTGAATTTTTTGATCTTGGTACCAATACTGTTAATTGTTCTAAGAACTCCATCTTCACAGAGAAGCATGGTGTTGGTAAACCGTAGGTGCTAAAGAAGGCAACTGGACTTACTTGAAAGTCTTGATGTTTCACCTCTCATCCAAAAGCCTTCTTCAGTTCTGATTAGTGGGGAGTTTCAGGTATTTATCCTCTAGTGGAACAAAAGCAAACCTAATGAGAGTAGCTCTGGTTGAGGTCACATGGGTCATTGACCCTCTCAGTCATCCTGTAGGTGTCAGGGTCACTGGAGATCAGGTGTGAACGGTGTTAGCAGCCTACAGGGTCGTTGGCTCTCTACCATCATGTGAGTTATTGAAGTCAACCAAGTCTTGGTGTGGATGTGTATTCAGTTTTCCAGGAAGTGCACCAAGGACTGCATTGTAGGTGGCTGATAAGTGGTGTCTCAGACCACCTCCTCTGTTCAGTGATAATCATTCCTGGTTGACGAAGATGGCTTCTCTTATTCCCCTTTCAAACCACCGGTCTTCTCTGGCTAGAATGTGTACATTGCAGTCCTGAAACGAGTGTCCTTTGACAGACTGCAGAGTCCTGGCCTGAGGAACTGGCTCACCGGTGTTGAGCCATGCGCTTGTGAAGCGGTTGTTTCGTTTCCCCAATGTACAGGTCTGTGCATTCCTCACTGTTTGTATCTGGGTATTCGGTCCTTCGGGTGGACCAATTTCTGCCTCAGAGTGGTCAGACAGAACTGAAGAAGCCTTTCGGATGACAGGCGAAACATTTTCAAGAATTTCAAGCAAGTCTAGTTGCCTTCTTTAACACCTACGGTTTGTGATGACCTGGATGACTGAGAACCTTCACAGACATGGTGTTGGTAGTATCATATTTAGAATTACCCTTGGTTTCTTGTTTGCTTTTCTGTCTAATGCCCTACATACCCTGTTTTCAGTGGACAGCCTCTCTAGGCAGAGTTGAAACTGTGCCACAATCTTCCCATTTTTACACAATGGATATTTTGGGTATAAAATTGATAAACTGTAATTGATACTTTTCCAAAACTTTGTCCTGCAATTCTTTTGCCAACACAGTGGTGCTCATGTTGTTGTTTGTTAAAGTCTAGCGCACATGGGCAACTTCTCATCACAAGCGTATTGCGATTTTTAGACGCAAATTTCCCCTCTCGGGTAGCTGCACGTGCACATTATCTGCGACCAGTGGGCGATTTGGGGAGGGGGATGCAAGTCACGTGACTACTCCGCAGGCAGGGATTGGCTTAGCCTTTGGAGGTGATTGCTTTGTTATTGCAGACACGCACACGAGGCAATATCTCTGCAACAAGTCAGCAACTGGTAATTTTTTGTCACAGAACATCAAGCATGTTTGATTCCTGCGATCTGTCGAAAGTAACAAGAAAAAAATAGCCATCGCAAATATCCGCACACGAAGCAATTTTTTGCTTGCATCAAAACGTCACACAACCAAGCAACAGAAAATCGCCCGTGTGCGCCGGGCTTAAGATACATTCTCTAACGGATACTGTGGCCTTCCAAAAACAGGTGTATTAATATTGAGATCATGAGTCACTTTAATTGCACACAGGTAGACTCCATTCAATTAACTGTGTGACCTGATGGATGCACTAGAACTAATTTAGGGTGTTTCAAAGGACAACATTATTTTTAAATAATTTTGCCAACTATATTGATATAGGTGTCCACAAACTTTTGCCAATATACTATATAATCCCAATCAGGTTCATTTCAGTTCCAGGTTGTATGGTAACACTGTAAAAATGTGGAATAGTTCATTGTCTATTATTGAACACTACTGCTGCATCCAAAACTTTTAGCCATGTTTGTAACACAAAAGGATCATGTGCTTGCAGAGGAGAGAAATTAAGGAAATAAAAGAGACAGATGCAAATGGAGATGTTTGTGGACTAAGTGGATGTGAACGGATCGCCGATACTTTTGTGACAGTAGGTTTCCCATGAGTCAGCTTGGCAAGTGACAGGAGCTGAGAAATGAATTTTGGGGGAGGGGCCAAAAAGGCCAGATAACTGGAAAGGGGGTGGGGTTTGAAGGGAGGTCACATGGAAATCAGCAGAGAACACACTGAAGGTTAAGGAAAAAAACTACAGTCTTTATTGGAAAATATTAGTATGAGTGGAACATGTGATACGAATAATAAGAATATTTCCATGCAAATAAAAAGAAGAGCTTCAGAACCATGCTCCGTAAGGTTAAAACAACAGAAGCAGCATCCAATGGGTAGATGTGTATGCTACAGCACATATCAGTACAGCAGGACATCTCTACACAAAGATACATTGGAGTTTGCTGTTCAAATGTCAAAAGAAAGAAATTTTAAGTAATGAAAAATAAACATGATCATGCACTGAAGAGCCTAACACACAAACAGAAAGCCAAGAACCACAACCAAAGAAATAAAGACATTTCAAAACTAGAAAGATTTCTACAGCAGTGCACTTCTAGGTATTCCTGTGACGTGGATGGCGTTCGCTGTGGCCGAGCTTGAGGCACTAGGAATACTAGTGCTAAGCTAATCGTATGAGGATTGGTTAGCAGAAAGAAGAATGGGGTGACGTTTTCTGTCCTTAGTTCAGGTAAATAGAAAACGTAAAGGAATTCAGAGAATCTGTCGCCAAGATCATTAGTGTGAAAGCTTCCTGTTTGGTTTTCATTGTCATGTTTTCTGAATGTAAACGACTATCACGATACTGCAGAATAAATTAACACATTTACCCGCACCTTCTCTCACAGTGCAGCATTTTGACTATAATAAAAGTGGCGTTTGGCCTGAAAACGATACACGTGATGTTGCCTTTAAAAACAAAAACATAGCAAAGACTTGCTGTGCTTTGGACTAGGACAAGGTCAGACACTGCTCACCACTACCTAAGAAGATTCGTCGTGAACGGAATACAGCTGTAGTGAGGTTTTATCTTTTTAAATGCCCAAATGTTGCTGAATTCTTTCTAATATTTGTTTATAACAACTCATTCCCAGGGAAATTCACATGGCAGATGCTACACAAAGTGTAACAATGAGCACATAAAAAAAAGCTAACATTTCCCTCCCCCACAATTGTGTGTTGCGTTTTAATTAGGCATGTAATGATATCGTGCAACGAGAAATCACGATACAAATTCATTCTTTGGATCGATTTCTCAAATTGATGAAATAAAAGATGAATTGTGATTGTTAGCAATCTTAGTTTTTCAGAGCTGTAACTTATGCGTATTATCACAATAGCGTGAATACATGTGACTTCACCCTCGGCAGAAGTAACAGCACGAATGCATAAAAAAAAAAAAGATCTAAAATAGGAAAGAGCTGTTGTGCAATTGACAGTACAAAAACAGATTTAACAAGAAATCAAAGCCATCATTTTACAGGCTGCTGAAAGCTAAAGAAAAGGAGAAAAATGGAGGTAAATGTTAATAGAAAAGTTTAAGTCCTATTTGTTATTAACTTTCATTTTTAATAAAAAGGAATGTTTTACTTAATAGGCTGTTATATTTTACTCCAACCTTGACAAATGTGGGTAAATAATAATTGTTGGTTATTAAAAAAATGAAAGGTTTTTTTAATTGAACAAAAGTAATATCTAATTTTTTGAATAGGAAATGTTGCTTTTTTTTTGGTAATAAAATTTTTTTTTTCTATCATGGGAAAATCGTATTGTGAACCCAAGATCACGAATCGGGTGAATCATTACAAGCCTAATTTATATCTCAAAAAAGAAAGAAAAAACCCCACGTATAACTATTCACCATACATGCTGAAGTGTTCTGGAAGGAGTGTCCAGTGTCGGCACTTTGCAATGGTCAGTACGATTTCTGCTATGGGAAACACTTCAGGACAGAGGATTATATATCTACCACGTTCACCTCATGCTCTTGCTCCATCAACAAAGCATAACAACTGACTACTTAGTTGAGCTTTGCCTTTTTATAAAAGGACATGGTGATCTTTTAATACTTTTAAATCACTCATGCTTTGCAACCAAGCTGTGAAAAGCCCACACTACAAAGACTGTTGTCCCATCAGATCAAGTCATTAATAACACATCTGTAACATTTTCGGATCAAATGGATCCACTCAGTGCTTTAATTGATGTGGAACAATCTGCCAATGTCTTGCGCTATGCTTATAAATATGTCAACGTACAGGATGTTCAAAAAGTCTCCATGCATAGGGGAAATTAACACTTGTTTTTTGGCAAAATGTAACTACTTACAGAATTACATGATGGCCATTTCATTGTAAACACACACACAGCATCATCTCTCCCACTCACAATGAACTTGGGTTAACATATCTGGTGTTATGCATGTAATTGCACTTTGAATACTTTCTTTGTACCACACACACACACACACACACACACACAAAACTGTACTGCATAAGTCTTAGACACATGTAAAGAAATGCTGTCAACCAAAAATGGCTTAAAAATAATGAAATGAAATGTTTCAACATAAAAAAAAATACTATTAAACAGCAGTAAGCCATAATAAATGAAAGTCAATATTTGGTGTGAGACAACCCTTTGCTTTAAAAAACAAACAACAACAGTAATCTCAGGTCCAATGAGTGCAGTTTTATAAGGCAATGAGCTGTAGGTTTTACTGAGCATCTTCCAAAACCAGCCACAGTTCTTCTGGACACTTCGTCACACTCACTTCTTAATTTTGCGCCAAAACACAGTCGCATTCATTACGTTTTCTTTTTTAATCTGAAAAGTGCTCCGTTATGTAATAGTCTGCTGAGATACAACCTTTTTTTCTGTAACATTTAATTTTGTGCTGGAAAACTAATGCTTGGACTCTAAAATGTTTTTGTACTGAGTCGATAATGTAGAAATCATAAAATAGAAATCTAGAACAAAGGTTGTATGGAAAAAAAAATAGGGTGCCTAAGACTTTTGCATACTCTCTCACTCACACACACACACACACACACACGAGAGCGAGCCGCGGCTACAATTATCAACACCCTAACCATCTTTTTGCCATTGCAAAAGTAGAGAAGACTTTTAGTATGTAAATTGTGCATGAATAATTACTCAAACTTCCACTGGAAAAAAAGGAGTTGATTCCCGATCACTTAGCATATCAGATTACGCGACACCGTTCCACAATTATCGACATCCAAATGATTATTTATCAAAAAACAAGACACAAAAAACGGTATGTGGTATGAAGTTTAAATTTTTTTTTATTAAAAATTTGTTTTACATAGACTTATTCAGTACAAAATATATTTTATATATAAATATATCAACTGTCGGTTTTTACGTAAATGAGGAAGTAATTCTAATGTTTGTAAACAAATGAACTGATCATGTTTAACCGGTCAGAAAATCTTTTTGCTCCACTCCAAGTATTTTTGTAGATCACATTTTGTTAATCATTCATTGTTGTTTGTATTAATTTCTAGTTTTGTAGTTCACCAATAAATATCAACAGGCAATTGACATTGTAACTGCATGAAAATCCAGGTCAAAGGTCGCATGTCATTCCTCGAACCAAAACTTTATATTTTTTCATCTAAAAATATAAAATGTCTACTGATATTGTAATATGTGGTAGATATTTACAATAAACTGCAAAAAAAAAATCTGAACGGAATAGAGAAATCTGAATATTTCAAGGAATTTATTATATGTGAGGAATTTAATTCTGCTCTAATTCTATTTTATACACGTTCCATTCCGTTCTGAATTAGGGAAAAAAAAACCAGCACTTTTTTTTTTTTAGTACTTCATCTACTTCAACGTTACACAAAGATCGATCTGTAACAGTTGTAAATGTCACGTAATTCCACAGGGTGTCGATAATGGCGGACACCGGTGAAAGTGATCGCTATAATCGACACCTCATGTGACTTCTCAAACGCGCGTTCATAAGTAGATACAAAATGACTGTCAAATGAAAGCGTAAGAAACAAAGTAGGTTTTGACAAGATCATGAAATATTGGTGAACTCGATCAGTAAAAACATGGCCATGATCTTTCCACCATGCTTACCTGTCATGATGACGGCCGAGTTTTCCTGAAATTGTTGACCATGCTGGAAAAAAAAAATCCATCTCAGGTAACGAGCAGTGTTATCAGACGACAAGATCAAAGGGCGAGGCAGGTCTTCCGGTTGATTGATTAACCAATAACCGTTGTAACTGAAACTCACCTTTGTAAAATTGTTTTTGATTGATAAGTCGATAATTATGGACTGTCGATAATTGCTCTATATATTACCAAGTATGAACATTTTTTGGAATACGATTTGTTTAAAAAAAAAAAAAAAAAAGTGTTAATCTTTCCCCTATGTATGGAGACTTCTGGAACACCCTGTAGTGCTTTATAACGTGAAGAGCTGTAGCTCGGTGGCTCCCATTCAGTGCTTTTGACAGGAAGGTTAGAGTCACTGGAATCACAAGGCTAAGATGACTGATCTTTGGCTTTATACAAGTGCCTGAAAGCTTGGATGACACCGCTTAGGAATTCTGATCAGCTCGTGTGTGTGTGTGTGTGTGTGTGTGTCTTTGGCTCATGAGATATTTTCAACACCAATTTACTCAGGACAAGAAGCGAACGCATCCACTTCACAGAAATTTACAGGCTGAAAAAAAGCAAGTCTTTACGCCATTGCTGAGGGATTTTTAAAAATAAAAATATGGGACAATCACAATGATAATTGTAGACTGCTACAATGGGTTATCATTAACAATGACAGTTTTGAAACCAAGACAGCGGTGTCTTCTCAAAAAAGAAGAAAAAGGAGTGTGTTATTCTGCAGTCGCACACAGAAGGATACTGGATGAGTGGGAAGAAGGTTGGTTTTGGGGGGTTTTAAATGCCAATGTCGTCTTCGGATGGAAAGAGGGGATGGAGGCAGAACACAGGCAGAGAGGCGATCGCTATAGCTACACAATGGAAGAGGGGAGAGAGGAAGACAGAGAGAGAGAGAGAGAGAGAGAGAGAGGGAGGAACTGGAGTGATGCGGCATGTAGAGGCGGCCTCCGGACTATGGAACAAGAAAGGGTCAAAAAAAACAAGAAAACAGAAAACACAAGCACAATGAAATGCTACTGCATGACCTGTACAGCATGTACATATTATTATTATTACATAAACAGCACAGATCCTGCACGTGGAGTATTATTCGAGAACACTTTTTATTGGCTCGTTTCACATTTTCTGCCACGATATGACTGTAATAATTAATTTCTGACTCGTGTGTGGTCATTTCATTCTGATGGTGGATTTTTTGTTAATGGCAGCCTTCATTGCGGTGCTCAGTGTTTAATAATGCATTATCACCCACTCATTTTCTCTCAAAATAATTTGCAAGACTGCGGCTTGGAGACAAAAGATGCGGACTGCGGTGTTATTTATCACCTCAGAGATCAAAATTAAATTACAGTGTCAGATCATTTCTCCTGATTTGGAGTGCTTTTTCACGTCGACAGCTGAAACCCGCAATACCGCTGCATGTTGAGAGCAGACAGATATTCCTACTGCTGGTTAGAAAACGCTACAACAAACAAACAAACAAAAAGGTTGGAGGCTATGAATCTCTGCTAACGTTAGCCGACGTGCCTCATCTTTTCGCCAGAGTCAGTGCAGTGTTTCAATTCCAAATGGCTGACTGATTAGTGCACTAAGTAGGGGACACATGCCGCTGTGCCGTACCCTATGTAGTGCACTGCTGTAAGGACAAGAACGGCGTTCGGGGTTTGGCTGCTCTCGCGAGCTCGTTTCGGCGCTTCTTTAGCAACAATGTTAGTAAGTAATAAAAATAATTTAAAAAACCCAAAACAAAACACAACGATACCTCTGCTTCTTACTGAACCAAACACGGGAAGAACCAGATATCCGACATGAACTAACACCATCCTGACTCCTTTTGCCCATGGACGCCTTCGGCTTCTCAAACGCAGGACCATTCAAAACGCAGCTGCCGAGACGCCGCGCGCACAAAGAAAGCACCAGCCAATCAGCGCGCACGTACTCGTCTTCTGGAACCCCAGCCTCAGCCAATCAGAGTCGTCAAAACCCGGAGCGTCTCTGCAGTCCATTCTAAACACCGCAGCCGAGGGAAGCAGCTGCTGAACGCACAAAGACAGCCACGGCCAATCAGAGAGCAGAGATTTACTTCCGGCAGCTCCAGTTTCAGCCAATCGCGTCGCAGCCGAACGGCGCAGTGTGGTGTTGAAATTGCCACAGAGCCAAAAATACGGCATGCTAGCGTGAATGACGTCAGATTTGTACGAGTTAAAAGAGCACGGAGGAGCCTGCTGTCTGTCAGTGAACAACAAACGATTCAATTCTCATCAGCGCTTAATGTCCAAAAGTGACTAGTAGTGTATGAGTGTATAAACCCCGTCTTAATTAATAACCCCAACCCTAATAAAAGAAAGGGCTCAACAAGACTAAGATAACCCTGAAGTTTGTTTATTGCCTGCCTGGAGGACTGGATATAGAATTACTCTCAACTAAGATGGATGAGTAGCATGCTATAGATGCACAATGGTGTAACATAGGGGGAAAAAATTAAAAATTCAGGTTTTGATTTTATGTACTGAAATAACTATTAGGCACAATTTTTACAATATCTATA
>JAOPUC010000004.1:19648842-19659334 GCA_027564185.1 Cephalocassis borneensis
TGCAAACTCCACACAGAAAGGCCCTCGCCGGCCCCGGGGCTCGAACCCAGGACCTTCTTGCTGTGAGGCGACAGCGCACTACACCACCGTGCCGCCCTAAAGCTAAACTCATGTAAGAAATTGAAATCAATTAAAGGATAATTTAAGGGTAAACAGTCATTACTACAATTCAGGTTATTCTTTAGATCCATTCAGAACAACATTCAGCAGTATCACATATCACCTCATGTAGCACCTACTTTTATGGTTGAATTTATAATGCTTTTAGTGGTTAGTGCTTAGCTTACTTTATTCTGTTTTGTCCTCTTCTTGCTGATCTTCTCAAGCCTCATTCTAAACTCAGCACATGTCTCATCCTGACCTGAAGGACGCCTCTGTTGGCATACTGGGGAGTTCAGCTGCTGCCTGATAGAAAAACTGGCCAAGAGCTTCCTGTTTTGGGCTCTAGATAATGGTTCTCTTATTGGCCGTGCCACTAACAACTCTGTTTTATACCACCCCCTATCCCTATGCTTTGTGGTTTTCCATGTTCTAACACACCTGATCTAACTAAACAGCTCATTAGCAAGCCTTTCTTGACTCAGTGTGATGAGTCTCACACTCTCACATACACAAATGCGCATGTCAGCAGAACTACTTATGATCTTCAGCTCCAAAAATGCAAATACAATTCTGTGTGTGTGTGTGTGTGTGTGTGTGTGTGCGCGCAGAAGATGCAAAACTATTCTCAGTGAGCTTGGCTTGTAGGAGGCTGTTGAAAGAGATGATTAATTGAAACTGGCAACTGAGAGTGCAACTGCTACAGAGAGGCAGTGTGAAATGATCAGTACAGAGTACATTCTGCTTTCTGATAATCGCTAACATCTACTTATCATTATTTAGCATTTTTATGTAAACTGCGAAGAGCCAGTACATAGCTACTGGCTACATTAAACAGACACCCAAACATACATTTGTCACTACCTTCCATTGGCATAATATTAATGCAGATAATTAATGCAATGTTACACCTAAACCTAACTTTATCCTTAATCTCAGTAACTAAAATGAAACCTTTTGGCTCTTTTAGGGTTTCTTTCTTTTTATTATTCTATTTTGACTAAAAGCTGCAGCTTTTGAAAAATCAAATGCTTTCCTCATAGAAAACAGCCAAATGTCTCCTCAAGGTCAAATATTCCTATGTTTGTGAAGTCATTTGGTCATTACCAAAATATTGAAACATGCCCCCCATACACACACACACACACACACACATCTTCAAGTATGTAGATATCACTGTATTGTTTTACATGTACCGTGTATAAAGAGTAATGCACTGTATTTAATGCATTTTCCATTACACACGGTGCAATCCTACCTATACAACATGCATTCTCTCCAGCTGATTTAGTAGGGTTTAATTTCCAGCTAAAATGGGAGTACTGATGATAAATAAACATAAACAAACCTTGTCAAAGCTACAGCCTGACAGAAATTAGGAACAATGTTTTATTGGACAATATTTACTGAAAAATATACCTCATAAACTCCAATACTACCTCAAGTAGCAATAGTGAACATGTTTATATATTTTGTACCATTCAGGGAGATTCAGTAGCACTCTGCAAATGTGCAAAATGGCAGAGAGGCAGAAAGGCAGTGCTGACCTGAGACAGCCTCCAGTAAGACTACCCACTCACTAACAGTAAAAACGTTATAGAAAAATTATATATATATATATATATATATGCTTCACAAGAATAAACACCTCATACAATCGATCAACACATCAGCAAGCAGTCAATTTTAAGGTTAAATCAAGTAAGGAATAAAACAAATGGAATGTGCGGTTATAGTAACAAATTGGTGTGTAAAAACAACAGCACACATCCCAAAGTGTTTTCATTCGTCTTATACCACAGTAGTTTCAAAATGATTGCAGCTTTAAATTTATTTGAGAATGATTTGTTGCACTTTTTATTAGTTTGTAGTTACATTTATATCTTGTGGAACATCTGCGAAACAAGTTTTGGGGCACTTATTTCACAAGTATGCATAACAGCTATACACTTTTCCTCACCATCTGGTGCTGTCTGCATGGGTGTGTATATATCTTCTCTCTTTTGAAGTTAATAAGACAAAAACTTTCATGTTGCAGAACACTTAATTTTTTAAGCCAGTGGCTGCCACTGGAGACTTTTCCATAAATGCATCCTTACAGAAAATCTCATCATATCAGTGATTATACTTTTTTTTTTTTAAATGGCAAGTTTTATTAATATGTTTATTTTTAGGCCCTGTAATTTATTTGTAGTGTAGATGATTGAGTAATATCTGTGATTTGTTCTGCAGCTGCTTTTTTTTTTTTTTAAAGCTGTGTAATTATTCAACACCTTCTGACCAATGAGATTTCAGAATTCAATAATACTGTGGTATAAAAGAAAATAACAGCATACTAAAGTGAAAAAATTAGAAAGCCTAATTCAGATTCTTGATAACTGAGTAAGCAAAAGAGATAAATAGACAAGAGGATGCTTATGAAAGTCTTTAGTTTAGGTCATTAAGTGTCTAATAGTAGTAAGTTAGTGGCAATTTGCACTATAATCAACATCACGATATACTATGCAAAATTTCTATGGATTCTATGAATTGGATTTACACACAATTTAAGTTATACAAAAAAATCCATTACCCAGACCTTAACATTTTGTAACTTTTATCAGATAACATAAATGGGTTGTTGAAATTCACTTCAGTTCCCTTAACTTATAGAATATTCAGAATACCCTGTATGGGTAAGGCTGTGAAAGAAATGCTTCTGTATGCATGGAGAGAGCTGCTGTAAATAGATGCCAGATAGATGGAGCAGGAGAAAGGGTGTGAAAGAGGAGAGGAGTCTCTCTGTCTGTTTACTTGGATCATTCATTGTTCAAATTATATTAAATGTCTAGGCTCTTTTACCTACAACTAACAGACATTCAAAATGACCTAAATGAATGAGGATGAGGAGGACATTAAAAGAGCAAAATAGATTTCTAGGAAAAAAAATTAGACGGAGGAAGGGTTTGAAAAAGAAGCAGTATCCACTGAATAAGTCTCTCAGACTGCTTTGTCTGATCTCAGTTCATTCTCTTTCAGGCTGTTGTGATCATTGTTATAAAATTTAACAGGTGTGCTGGCAGTGCCTGCTAACCAATCCCAGTGTGTGAAGAAGGGAGCAAAATTGGTGCCAGGCTGCAGGTGATGCACATCATGGCGTGGTGCACCACCCCACAAGCCAAATGGCACAAGGCGATGCATAGCCCAGGGGAAGTCATAGCCACAGTGGTCCTCAGCCGACACCCACACGTTGAAGACCATAAATGCCCAGGCAGTAAGACAGTGGCAATGCAGAAGCAATGGGTCCACAGTAGTCCATAGGCCCACACTGATAAGCTCCCATGCTGACAGGTACTGTGTGACCAGGCTGAATGTCTGCCGGTATTGATGATGCACAGCATGGAACGTGGCATACAGCCAAGCAATGCGGTGGTGCAGTAGATGCCAAACAAAGTACTGGAAATCAAAAAGCACTGTGCAACCTACAATACCAAGCAAGAAGGAAGTGAGCGAGGGTGCATGGCGTGGAAGTGGCACTGGTGGGCGCCAAAGCCATTGTGCCACGGCTGCAGGAAAGATATAAAGCAGGTGGTTGTAGGTGGTGAGCCCTAGTGTGGTGCCCACATTGGACCATGTGACTGTGCGTTCCGGGTGCAGCTGGTAGCGGCGAATACTTGGCCACGTTGGCGCCAGAAGGTCCAGAGTGGTGTAGAGAAGGACAAGGACCAGGTAGGTGGAAACAGAGAGAAGCACAGGGAAAAGTGGAGAGCGGAGAGTGCTGGCATGGCTCTGACGCAGGTAGTCCCAGAAAGGCTGGAGTAGAGCTTGTTCAGGAAGCGGCCATGTTGCATTTGCACCATCCCACGCATCCCAAAGAGACCTGCTGAGCCTCTCCACACTCATTGTGTGCTCTTCCGGAGAGATGGAGACAAACCCACAGCTTGGATTGTGTCCGTGCCAGCTCCAGTCAAGGTGATGTTGGTCTTAGCAGAAAACAGAAGGAAGTTAGAATCTCAGTTCAGGCTTTAAGGGTTCTGGTAGTTTATCGAATTTTGGAATGGCAGATAGTCTGCATTCGGAGGAGCTAAACGAGGCAGAACTGAAAAGCTCTGTGCATTTAAGAACCACCTCCTACATCCGCACTCTCTCTCCCTCTCTCATTCTCACTCACCCTCTAGATCTATCTCTCTGACTCTCTCATCTCTCACTTTCTCCCCTTTCCTTTCTCCTGTGTGTTTGAGAGAGAGAGAATGTGTAAAGAAATGTATCATTAGTGTGAAAATTATCCAGAATGCCGTTTCTCTCTGACTCATTTCTTATTTCAACATAAAAAAAAGATATGGAGTATATATATATATATATATATATATATGTGTGTGTGTGTGTGTGTGTGTGAGCAAAGAAAGATTCTGTGTGATAATCTGCCCTTTCTGACTGTTTTATGCAGCAGAGAGAATTTACATGGTGAATGAATACAGCTGAAAATGGAGTACTCAGTCACAGTAATGTGAGGAAATGTGTCTCTTATAGGTTTGCTAGTATAACAGTCCCTAAGAGCTCAACCATTGTAGAGATAGCCTGAAACAGACTCAAAGCTTAACTAACATTATTTACTAGCTATTAAATAAGCAACACATCAAATGAAGCCTGATTAGCCTGTAGCTTCCCCCCGTTATGCTTCATGAGCAAATATCCCTCTCACAGGTAGTCAAAAAGTAATACATTTAACTGAACTTATCCAGGCTTTAAGCCAATACCCATAAAGATTACCCTTTAATCTTCAATCCACAATGAATATAATGCTCTGGATTTCAGCACATAATAATTAACAACACAGAAAAGCATAAATAAATAGTTTACCCATTGTATGATGTGGAGCAGCCACAAAGTCAAACATGAAATAGATCATAAATGAAGAAGAAGAAACCTTTATTTGTCACATGCACACTTCAAACACAGTGAGATTCATCCTCTGCATTTAACCCATCCGAAGCAGTGAACACACGCGTGCACACCCAGAGCAGTGGACAGCCACACTACAGCACTCAGGGAGCAGTCAGGGGTTACGGTAAGTACCTTGCTCTCAAGGGCACTTCAGCCCAAGGCTGGGCCACGTTAACCTAACTGCACATCTTTGAAATGTGGGGGAAACCTACACTGACACAGGGAGAACATGTAAACTCTACACAGAAAGGCCTCCGCCAGCCACTGGGCTCGAACCCGGAACTTTTTTGCTGTGAGGCGATAGTGCTAACCACTACACCACCATGCCACCCATGTTATGTGCAGTATCCTTATTTCAACATAATTTTGGTTTATTCAATTTAATCTTTGATTAATTTAATATTTTGCATTTCATACATTTAACAAATGTTAGGTTTTAATCTGTTTGTAGCAAATGAAATCAAATTAACAAAGAATGACCTAGGAATATAGACCTCTGCTGCCTAAGAGATTCTCCCTCATGGATTGCTCCGGGAGCAAACAGTCACTGACACAGACACAGCTGTTCAGAAATGTTTCTCAGTTTATTGTCGGACAAACATGAATAGAGTGTGTTGTTGCTATGTGATTAGATGATGATGTGATTGACAAAGGTAAGCTATCATCAATGTATGACAGGATAACGTAAAT
Organism: Cephalocassis borneensis; assembly: GCA_027564185.1. Lineage (NCBI taxonomy): Eukaryota > Metazoa > Chordata > Actinopteri > Siluriformes > Ariidae > Cephalocassis > Cephalocassis borneensis. The sequence goes on from JAOPUC010000004.1 coordinate 19,654,555, forward strand.
GGGTGATGAAGCATCACTGGTTTTGACTACACTATTTTATGAAAGAAAAGAGATATAATGTACCATTACATCACCCATCAGAAACATAATCTTATGAAAAGAAGAGAGATTACTGGTCAACACACCCTTCATTATGCAGACAGCAGAATGTGCGAGTGAAGATAAATCTCAAGGAGTTACCAAACCAAAACAAGTAGCAATCAGGAACACCTGTACCAGTTTCAAGCACAAGTAGTAATCAGACCAGTCTGTACCAGTTTCAAGCATGCCAAATATCTCTATGAACATATAATTTGCTGTTTTCATGACAATATAAAATGTTTTATAAATAAAAGTCTGTAAACTCTCACTCAATGGAAATATGATCAATATTCAGTATTTTCATTTTTACATAATATAATGAATTATATAAGACCCTAGACATAAATATGCATAGTTGCTAGGCTTTAGTAGACTGTAGACTGCATTAGTTTCTCTATGTTTTTCTTTCACTGTTGCTCTTTCACACATGCAGATGTAATTAATCATATCTTGGCTGCCAATGATCAGAGGCACTGCTGATGTCTCACAGTATTTTTTTCTACAGCAGGAAGCAACAGTAACAGCATGGCATGCTTTTTTCTTTTCATTTTTTAAGAAAGAGAAAAATGGAGGGTAGGAGGGGGTCACAGCACAGCAATGCTGTTCTCTATGGAAATCTTTTGTTAATAAACTCATCCTGCACTCACACAGTGCTGCCACATTGCTATGCATATTAATACACATATCCACATTGCCAAAAATCATTTTACATTTAATCTTATTTTGCAGAAGTTTAAATACCAAAAATAATAAATGTAACTTAGGCATCCATCAGTGTATGGAACTGTAACATCCTTCAGATATCTTATTTTCCTCCCATTTTTTCTACCCCAATTTGGTCACCTGCCAGTTTGCATCCACCAGCAAGCTCCCAGCCAGAGAGAGAGAGAGAGAAGGTTAACACTAGGTACCTCCAAGACACACAAAACCAGCCAGCCTCCTCTTTTTTCAAACTGCTCTTTGTTCATGCTGCATCACAGGGCAGTGCAAGAAACTTATACCCCTTTCCCACCAACAGGGAATGGGTTCTATTCTGGTTCATGAACCGTTCAGAGCATTTTGACCAAAAATAAATTGGTTCAGAACCTGAAAAGTTGGTTCCCAGCTGGAACCAAAATATAAATGTTTTTTTCCAGGATGAACTGTGACAGCATCAGTGGGCATGTCATTAGTTTGGAGAGGAAGCAGAGCACAGCAACGGAGAACGCAACAGAAAGGATACATCTTCAGAAAAAAATGTAATGCAAACAATTATCTGCAATAACAGAACAAAAACTCACAGGCTATCAATGTGCTCCCTCATATGACACCTACTGTTTAATTCCGTTGTGCAACACCCTCCATTCATGACACATCCTTGATTACAATGGTTCTGCTCAAAATTGGTGAAAATGCAAATTGGTTCACTAGCAGGTACCGAGCTTCAAAGAATACTGAATAGAAACAGTACCAGAACCCATTCTCTATTGGTCAAAAAGTGGCTTTAGAAGAAAGCACTATCTGTCCCCATCTGCATACATGAAATTGCTGTGACTGACAGGAGCGTAAGAGTATGCCACCCCTTCCACCCAGAGAAAATGCCCAATTTTGCTGTTGTGACTCCTCACCACAGATGGCACTTGCCCTCAGATCACAATGTACACCTTTTTAAACCACTCTAGAGTATGATGCCTGCTGCCTAATGTGATGCTAGTGCTTGATCCTGACACACTTTTATTGTTGTCTTCTCTCACCCTCCAGACTAGCCTGACTCATCCTGATGCTGTACTTCTGGTTGGAGCCTATTATTGCTTGGCAGCTACTTCTGCCTTCAGTGAATAATCTCTCACACACACATACGCTTACACACACACACACAAGCATGTACACACCATTCAAGTGTGTGTGTGTGTGTGTTGCACATGCTTTGCACTAAACTACAGTATTTGCACAGGTATCTGGGTCTGAAATTCCTTTTCCAATGCTGTTGTCCCACTAATTACTGTATGTCATAGACCTTTTGTCTATGGATTCAAGCATTGCTCATGGTTTTCATTCAAATGTTAAATTTTAACTTAAATTTAAAACATCAGTTAGACCAGCAAAAATAAATAGATTGATTTGCCTAAAACTCTTTCACACTGTAAAGCTAAAGGTAAGGTTGGGCAGTCGGGCAGAAACTAGTCACTTTCGGTAAATAACTTATTCAATTTCAAGAAGACTGTGTTTACATAAAATTTAATATGTGAATACATAATATTAAGATATGAGGTGGTAGGGTCATAGACATTTAGTACTTGTATAAATATGGACATAACAATTTGTACCAGTGGTGTAAATTTGAAACCATGAGAACATATCATATAATTTGAACATGAGAAACCATGTCATGAAAAGCAGAGAACCAATAAGTGATCTCTCAGGAGTATCTCAAAATAAAATATTGTTACCACATCAAAAAAACAAACATCCACACATAGTAAAACCATCATTCTGGATGTTAAACAAAGTTTTGTGTAATTAATTTTTAGTCTCATCTTTAGAATACAACTGCATGATTTTGCAGTGTGTTTACTGCAAAGTCTATCTGTTCTTCAGTCATTAGTAATAGTTTTAGCTGTGAGAAGTGTAGACAGAGAAGATTATAAAATTAAATGTGGGCATCCAGATGTTAGTGAGGACTAGTGATAGTGAGAGAATTCTACAGAGTATTTCTAAATGACTTAGGAGACAATGAGACCCCAACTCTGGCATTAGAGCTGTCACAGCAGGGTGGCAACTTGGTGGCATTGTCACAAAGCCATTGAGAGTACAACATCTCTACTATGTGCATGTCCAGCAAGTTTGCCCCAATCAGTGAGGTACCCACTAAGAAACCTATTGAAAAAGCTCTGGTTATAGGAAATTATTCTTCAACAGGTGAAACTCACTAGACCTTTAAGGGTACAAGCAGCTGTAGTTTGCTCTATGCTGGACTCAGTGAGCTAGATACTCAGACAAGCATAGATTTTCTAAGATTTTTCTCATATATTTGAGTATCTTCCCTGACAGTTCAGTACAATCAGTGGAGTGTGAAAGCATTCAATTTAACATTTCCATCCATTCATTATCTGTAGCCGCTTATCCTGTTTTGGGTTGCAGGCAAGCTGGAGCCTATCCCAGCTGACTTTAGTGTGAGAGGCAGGGTACACCCTGGACAAGTTGCCAGGTTATCACAGGGCTGACACACAGAGAAAAACAACCATTCACACTCACATTCACACCTACGGTCAATTTAAAGCCACCAATTAGCCTAACCTGCATGTCTTTGGACTGTGGGGGAAACCGGAGCATCCCGAGGAAACCCACGCGGACACGGAGAGAACATGCAAACTCCGCACAGAAAGGCCTTCATTGGCCACTGGGCTCGAACCCAGAACATTCTTGCTGTGAAGCAACAGCGCTAACCACTACACCACCGTGCCGCCTGAGTCTAGATACAAGATAGGTCTAATTCAACCTACGAAATGGGTGTTGTAAATGTACAGCTACGGTCTCCAGATTTGTGTTTAGGCAAAAATGCAATGATAATTTTACTGCGATTTCTATTTCTATCTCTATCTCTAACCCCAAAGCGGAGGACAAACTCAGAAGCTGCTACTCGGGTTGCTGTGGAAGTGAGCGAGCCTCCTCTGGGAGTGAGTGTTTCACACAAAAACAAATACCTCAACCTCACACAACATGCTTCTACAGTACTGCTATCCAACATGAGAGAGAGAGAGAGAGAGAGAGAGAGAGAGAGAGAGAGAGAGAGGGTGGAGAAGTGCCACTTTTATTTTCAGGAAGGAAACACATCTGTGGAACAGTAACCAGTAACAGACAAAAAAGCAGACTCCGTGTCAGGAACTGTTAAAGATAGACACCCAGCGTTCCTCAAACGCACACACATATAGTATGTACGCACTCTTCCCTCCCCTCCCCACACACACCCTTTTGTGTCACTTCCCTACAGTTTCCAGCAACACATTCTATAATAAAGTGGTGTGTTATCATGAATAAATAAATGTTTACACACAAAAAGGAAGAGGCAGCAGGAATGAATGTGCATCCTGTATCTCCAGAGCTGGGTTTAATTCACTGCAGGAGAGCACGCTTACCGTACATCTCTGTGGACTTCTGAAGAACTTTAAACCCTTACAGAAACTCACTCTCATGTGCCACATGATATGGTCATGAACTTTGCAGCAACAGTATATAAAATTCTGAACCACGTGATACTTCATGGCAACCATATGACCTTACCGTTATTTATTTCATGTCTCTAACAGTTATTTCACGAAATCGAGTCGTACATGAGCTGATAGCCGATGAGGCGCGTAGCACCAAGTCAGCTATAATCCATGTACGATGAGACTGAGTGGAATAACTGTTTTATTCTATCCACGGTCACTGGATTTTGAGAAACGGCATTTTTATTTTTAATTTTTGCCAATTCGATAAATAAAAACTTTATACAAAATCATTTCCGATCAGGCGGACTTCTTGAAAACCTATCAATGGCTGCACAAATCGACTTTAGTGTTGATTTTTTGTAGAAAGCGCCGTCTTGCTGTCATGCCGAGGTATAGAACACCTTTAGACATTTATTTAATTATTCCTTGGACATTTCTCATCTCATCTCATTATCTCTAGCCGCTTTATCCTGTTCTACAGGGTCGCAGGCAAGCTGGAGCCTATCCCA
>JAOPUC010000004.1:19756623-19769356 GCA_027564185.1 Cephalocassis borneensis
TATATATATATATATATATATGTGTGTGTGTGTGTGTGTGTGTGTGTGTGTGTGTGTGTGTGTGATGGGATAGCTTATTTTCCAAATTTATTGAATATTAATCATATTAAATGTCAATCATAAAAGTGTAAAGTCTGATCTATGAACTGGCATGCTATAAAGATAAACCCAATTAAATTTGATTTGGAATGGACAATATCCGTTCTGTTTACCTATCATTTTAAGTTGCCAAAGATCATTATTTGATGTATTAACTTAAGTTCTTCAAGTTAGTATTACTTGGAAAAATAAGTGATCACAAATAATGAAGTTAAAAAAATTATTATGTTGTATTAAATATCAGCACCTCTGTGATTCAGTCATAGACATGAATGCTGCCGGTAATCACAGACATGCTGATATTCAGTACAATGGCACAGTTTCAAGCGTGATGTGACATTCATATGATTGCATTATAAATCATAAATTCATATTGAATAGCTGACATTTCAGACACATCTGGCCAAATATTTTGTTTGTTTTTGCTCCATCAATGAAAATAATTCCCAAAGAAGCCACAGAGTGTTACATGTTGCCATGCAATGCATAGACTGACAGCCCATAACAAGTGTAGTAACAATTTCAGTGTAACGAACTATTGCTAGAATTGGGTTTATGTAGCAAACACAGACAAGTGGAGTGATACAAACAGTGAAATGTAGCAGTGTTGTTATACTAAATATCAGCACTCTTGGACGACTACTTGTCCAATCAAATTAGTGGACCAGAACTAACTGTTGTATAATATGTTTCCATTCATAATCTGCACAGGCACATAATATTCACTCTGGACCTTTACCAACAGGTTTCAATTAATCAGGGAAACAAATTTATTTAGGGAATCAAATTATCAGTAAGCAGTCAGCACCCCCCTGCTCTGCATGGCACCACACTGCATTTTGGGTGAAAAGAAAAGTAAGGTAGGATGGGTCAGCATTCACCTCCATCTATAGCATGTGCCAAATTAGCTAATAAGTAATGGCCCTAGCATTTCCACAAATTAATTAACCCACCAGCTACTGAGACAAATTCTAATATTCATGTAATATCATCTCACATCTGTTTTGCACAAAAATGTCATCAGACCACATTACCTCCCTTATACTCCTGAATCTCTCAAACACATACTTTGATTTGATCTGATTGATCACCTTTATCTTATGATTTCTGTCCTGATGGAGATGAAAATGCCCCATCCACACTGCATGAAAGGTCATTGCATGGTTTAATGAGTATGGAAATAATGGCCTTTGCAATCACCAGATTTCAACTCAGTTAAATAACTATGGATGAGTTTTGACTAACTTGCTAGACAAGGCTTTGACAACCAACTGATGAACTATCTTTTGGAAGAATGATGTTCATCCTTCCAGAACAGTTCCAGAGACATTTACAATGTAAGACCAGTGACCCATCTGTGTAAAATATTTCAAAGGCTTTAAAGAACTTAAAACAAACAAGCAAGCAAACAAACAAACAAACAACAAAAAAAAACAACCTATCAACCATATTAAATCAGAAAAATATTAGTCCAGAATGTTGCTGACTAGAAAAGCACTCAAATTTTCTCATAGCATTAATTTATACCAATTACATACTGGACATTTTATTGGGCTAATGGCCTAAATACTTGTGTGCTGAATATATCAATGGTTATCATTCAAGCAACAGTTTTTAAGAATATTTTTCAAATCACTCACCATGGTTAAGAATTGCATGCGTGAAGTATTAGAGCTGGTATTCTTAGAGCTTAACAGTGATTATAAAAATTTCCCTTCCTTATTAAATTTTAATACATCACTGTAAAAAAAAAAAGTCAAAAGCAAATAAAATACAGCATTTAATGGAGCATAACTTTTGGTTTTCCAACAGACATTATACTAATGCCATGTAAAACTTATTCACCAACTATACAATGTAAATAATATATAACTCAACGTGAACTTATGTTTAGATGAATAATTTAGCAGTTCAAGTAGGCTATTTAGGAAAAAGTTAAACATTATTAATGTGTTTATCTCTGTATATTTTTTCTCCTCAGATTATATTGCATGAGATCTGTGTGTGTGTGTGTGTGTGTGTGTGTGTGTGTGTGTGTGTGTGTGTGTGTGTGTGTGTGTGTGTGTGTGTGTGTGTTGAAATAATCATGACTGCATGACTGGTTATCAATTAAATGAGCAGGCACAGGGAAAACATTTACTTAATTATTTAACTTATTATTTGCTCATTCTTTTGTGTGAACATTTGTTCCTTTAATTAAAAAACAAGCTTGAAATAAATATGCTATTGTCCAAAAATATAAATAGTTTCAGTTATCAATTACCACGTTATATATATAATGCTTAACAATGGTACAATATATTAACATATTTAAGCACTTTATTTCAGTGGTTTTTGGTTAAAAATGAACGCCATATGACCTCATCAACTGGATTTACCAGCTAGTGACTACAGACTTTGACAACTACTAATGCTTATATCGAGGCTGTGCATTGCAAAGCCTCGATAGGCATTAATAGCTGCTTTTAAGAGATCTTCTTACGAGTGAGCTTGGGAAAACCACATACAGAGGCAACATTTGTTGCTCAAGAGTGTCTTTAAACTCATTCTTTAGCCCTAAAGTGCAACGTTATCGGGAAACCCAACCTGTACTGCATTTTTGACGCATCTGCGGTGTTGACGGGGTGTTTATTCATTCATTTATTCATTCACAGATATACAAGAAAATGCGCCCCACCCCACCCTATCCCCCAAACCCCCCACCACCGAAGAAAAAAGAAACAAAATTTCAAGACATCAATCTTAGGAAAGATTTTGAAAGGGCTTTTTCAACTTATACTTTTGATATTATTGTAATTCCATCACCCAGTGAGCATTTTAAATGCTTTAGATAATAATGGCTGATCTTGGCAACCCACCTGTATATTCATATACTGCATGTATTGAACTTTTAACTGATCTAATTTAAAACTTTAAATAGCCATACATAATGTAGGCTATATGCGCCTAATTATCGCCTCGTGCGGACAAATTACAAAGTAGGCTTGGCGTTGACGAGATGACATTCAAAATTATTTTTATTTGACATTACATTTAATCGATATAAATATGTTCAGGAAAGCATATAACAATTAAGAAATTTAAGAAATCTGTATTGTAGTATACACAGACAAACTTAGAACATATCACAAATCGACCAAATTAGAGCAATTTAAAGAATGCTTGTCTACACATCCTGTAGAACAGCATAGCCTATAACAGTAAAATCATCTTTTTAAAAATAATAAATAGAGTAAATGATCAATTTCCCCTTATCGGATAACGCCATCCACACATGCATTCTACGTTTATTCTTGAGTTTTGCTCTTTTTATGTCAGTTGGCCTTTATTCTCTTACTTATTTACTGTAAAAAACAAACAAACAAAAAACCTGTGGTCCGTAATGTGCATTTGTTTTAATAAATAGATAAATAAATAAATCACAAGGTAAGTAGCGTCCTGGGTCGAATATTGCAAGTGCATTACATTCTGTCTGTTATGTGCAGCGTGTTTGATGTAAAAGTCTCAAATAATAGGCCTCGATGAATTGGCAGAGAGAGAAAGAGAGAGAGAGAGAGAGAGAGAGAGAGAGAGACATGCATCCGGTCCCATATACTTTAGGTTTCAGTAGGTCAAAAATATGGGCGAAAATATAGTGTCAAAGAACACGAACCGACAAAAGAACATATTCGGAATCCACGCGCGTCATTAAGTAAAACTCATTGAGACTGTGTGCTCGAGCGCTTTGCGGCGCAGTGACGCGATGCTCGTGCCGCGCCACACGTCACTATCTGTCGATGACGAGTTGCAGAGTTGCGTGGAGGCACTCGCGGTTGTCGGGCCCGCGAGTGACGCGGGCACCATGCCCGGAAACGTGGGCTGATATAGGTGATGTGACTGCAGGGCTGAGCCGTTGGACGCCATGTTGGACAGACCCATAGAACCAGGTGCCGCCGGGCTCGCGCCTCCCAAGCTGCACTGCGACAGTGACTGCGCCATTGCAGGCTGGCGGCTGAGCGCCGGCGGAAGTTGGAGCTGAGAGACGCTCGGCATTCCGGCTGCAGCCCAGCGCGTGTCGTTTGCGTGAAACGAACATAGGCTGTCGTTAATTGCTGCCGAAGGAAACTGCGGTAAACCGTGATGAGTAGGGAGTAACGTGCCGGGCGCACGGAACACGTTTGTGGTCTTCTTGCGCTTCTTCCACTTGGCGCGTCGATTCTGGAACCAAACCTGCGACAACCAAACCACACACGTGACACTGGAGCAAAGTCTAGTAGTTGCTCGGAATTGCAAACTTTTAAGAAAACTCACAAAATAACTCGTGAAAAATTAATAACGGTTGAGGTTAGATGGACTCTTGTGTATTGTTAAATTAACTGTTTGTGTCTTGGATTAAAGCTATTTTAGTTGATTGTGGTGGTTATTTGTACAGCATAATAATAGCGCTTTTTAAAATAACGTTATAAACAGAATTATTGCTATTGTTGTTCGTTAGCACCACATCTGTTACGATACTATAATCTCATTATCTCTAGCCGCTTATCCTGTTCAACAAGCTGGAGCCTAACCCAGATATGGGCGAGAGGCGGGGTACACAGGGCTCTATATAAACAGTAATGTACGATGGATTTTTTAGATGAGTGTTACTTTTATTATTGTAATTATAAAATAGGTAGGCCTATGCGTGGCACTAACAAATGGTAATGCTTCTCACGGCGATTATTATTATTATTATTATTATTATTATTATTATTATTATGTTCAGGCTTCAGTTCAACGCACAATTCAGCAATATCTACCTTAATTGATTAAAATTATTGCTTTTAAATTGGTTAAATTCTACTCTCAAAATAGATAAACAACAATCAGCCTAAATGTCCTTCAAACAATCGTCTATGCAAATGACAGAATCTTGAAATTCGGACATTTTGGACTTAGACAATAGGTGAGCGTGCCGCTGAAACATGGTACACTTTTTGTATCGGCAGTTTCACCATCTAAAGTCAAACTGAAATTAACGTTACTTGGCGCTATCCATTATGCTCCTCTACCACCGAGGCCATTAATTAATGTCTCCTGTGTCTAAAAGCACTATCATGGACTGTTTATGGTCTTGCTCTGTGTTTATTTCCCAACCGCTTGAGGTTTATAGAGACCTCATTCACGAGCTGTGCGCAGTGATTAATGGGAACCTAATGGTTTGGAAAAAGAGAAAATTACAAATTACACTCGCGGGTCCCACTCGTTTAGTGGATTAAAAGAGTGGGTGTAAGGACAAAAGTAGGGTATCATATCAAGAGAATGACACTTACAGGATTCCGTTAAATCCGGCCTGAGACACATTAGCCTCCATTTTAGACGGAAAAAACCCCTTCAAACCATAAAACAAAAACAAAGCACATCCTCTCTGCTATAAGCGAAACGTGACGTGATGATTTTCAGGTCGAGAATGCTGGTGAAACGCTGTTTATGGAGATTACTGAGATGACGGTGCGCGTCATTGTTTTTGCAAATCGCTTTCTGTGGGGTAAAAAAAAAAAAAAAGGCTCCTGTCTTACAGGTGCACCTTAACACATTTTAGCGACTCCGGTGATACAAGCTAACACAGATGAAGCCCTAAGCCCTAAAACTTGTACCTCGTGATGTAAACATTAGTAACTTTGCAAACGACTGGGGCGAGCCTATTCTAATAAATCTGCAATAGTGAGGCTAAATTTCAATACAACAAGCAAATCATATCCGTGCACAAGGGGTCTGGTAGTATGAAGATTTTTATTTGGACGTTTGCATCGTTTCACATTGAAGTTAATAAGCCGATGAGAGTAATAAATAATACTGGAATATGTGGATAATAACAGATCGGGTTCTCGAAATTTCTATCATATTGAATGAACTTGGAGGTTAAATCGAAAGAATTCAAGCCACATTCCAAATAGCGATTAATAAAGCTCAGTGCTCCGATGATTAAGAAAAAACTTAAATGAGGTTTAACACGACAATGAGCTGACGGGTGACAAAACACGAATCATGTTTTGCTTTAGCTGGATTAATAATTCAACCATCCATACGATTTGTTATAAATTGATCGTGAATATTTTTTTTTTACATTAATATGAAACAATGTAAATACAAGCGCAGCGTGTCATATGCAATTATAAGAATTTGAAAACACAACGTTTAGGACGATGTTGATTGATTTATCCTTAATATTATATTCCACATACGAGTAAGTAAAATAAATCCCTAAACGTCCAACACGTCATTGTAATCAAAACCGTATGAATGTATTGAAATACTTTGAACTTAACCATGAATTAGCTGTTGTCTGTTTTTCTGTGCGAAATAGCATTAGGTCTACATATTTCCTTTACGGTCTTTTCCACTTTTTAATAACGGAGACGCGTTGTTGTACAACTATAGACAATTATAGAACAGTCATTATATTAAATGACTGAAAAGTCTGTTTCAGACTTTTCAGTCGGTCCTGTTTCAGAAATATTTACTCTATTAACATACTCTATACTATTGACTGCCGTTCAAATCATTGCCTAGCCTATACTGTTGTTGTTGTTGTTGTTTTTTTCTAAACGATTTGGATGGCTGGTATAATTCGAAGAATTGTTTGAAGGAACGAAGGCCCGAAACTTACTTTCCTCGGTTTTGGCTGTTTCAGTTGAACTTGACTGTGAAAATATATTTACGTTATTTTCTTATATACTAGATTTATATCATAATCTGTCACATAATAATAATAATAATAATAATAATAATAATAATAATAATAATAATAATAGAGATGCAATATTTAGATTTTCTACTTAGGCCTATTGTAAATAGGTTAGCTTTTTAGATTTGGAAGTGTTTTAGATTGTAAAGTTCATATAGTTCCATAGGTTACGCTGGTCGCCCTATGGCACTGTATTTGTATGCATTCTGCAGTTGAATAAACGGAATAATAATAATAATAATAATAATAATAATAATAATAATAATAATAATAATAATAATAGGTTGATAATGATTACAGGTTTATTGTTGTTGTTACTGTGATTAGCTATTCTTATTACCTACCAATTTAAGCTGCCAGATGTTATGAACATTTCGAAACTGACTCACCTGCACACGCGATTCCGTCAGGCCGATGCGCAGCGCGAGCTCCTCCCGCATGAAGATGTCAGGGTAGTGGGTTTTGGCGAAGCTGCGCTCTAACTCATTGAGTTGCGCAGGCGTAAAGCGAGTCCGGTGGCGCTTCTGTTTCTGCGTTTGCTGACTCACGGATTGCGCCGAGTTTTGATTTTGTTGTTGCTGCTGCTTGTCTTGCTCTTTGCTGTTCGGAGGATTGGATCCAACGTTGCCGAGCTCGTCTCCTGGAAGACGGGTCGCGCCTTCTAGGGTTTCCGGGTTCGGGCCAAGTTCTCCGGTATGTCCGGGCTCAGACACCCCGCCACCGACTCCGAGTCTGCACTTCAATGCCTCTCTGTGTCCCAGGAGCTCCGCCGCGGCATCCTTCATCCCTACAACACACACACACACACACACACACACAAATACGTCAAAATGTAGCCTACTCATGGCTCCCGCCAAAAGGTTTCCTATAATTATATTAAAAGAGACGGGTTACGGTAAACCTCACCATTTTCACGCAGAACTGAGCTACTTTTGAGTGTGTCGAAAGTATCACGCTTGTTTTTACGCTGTTACAAAACACGAATAATACGGGAGGAGTGCACACACCCCTCAATTACGTATGTGAAAAGTGTCTAATTCCACTGAATGGCATCAATATATTTCTGAATTATCTCGTAATCTAATAACGATGATTACCTTTCTTCAAGTAAATTAGATTACTTTAAACTGTATTTAAATTGTATGACTGATTGGTTTAAGAAAAGAGAGTGAGGTTGAGAGAGAAGGTCCTCAAAGCTTCCAGTCCACAAGACGAGCGGAGTTTTGCGACAGTTACTCACCAAGCCGAGCGTCCAGCAGGTCGACGTGCGAGAGCATCATGCGCCGCTCCACGGTGATGGTTTATTTTCCTCAACAAAAAAAAATCACTGTGATTTTAACCTATTTAATATATGTATATATATATATATATATTGGAGTTTTAAAAAGGAGGTCCTCTGCATTATAATGCCCTTTAGAGGAACGGGGAGGTGCTTAATAGTTGGATAACCCCATAAGCGGCTTCAAATGAGAGCCAATCAGCTTTTAAAGCCGGCCCATGTCAGCCACTCACATGCGTTCAATTCTTCTCATTTCTCAGCGAAGGTTATTATCATGTTTTTATCCCAACTTCCAAATTCCAGACTGATTTACTGTTACAGCAAAGCTTCGACCTCTTTTAAAACACCCACCAACATACACACAACGAGTCGTTTCAGATTGGATTTGTTTGATCACATTATTATTATTATTATTATTATTATTATTATTATTATTATTATTATTATTATTATTATTATTTCCCTGTCAATTGATTATGCGCAAATAACAAGACCCAAGATGGGAGCACATCTTCACAAAACGCAATATTTTTTGTTCCACACCTGTTTAATTTTTTGTTTCAATTAATTTTTATGCTGAAAGGTTATGAAATACGCCTTTAAGGCATCATGGGAAATTCTTGTAATGAAGTCGTTTTCAAGACCATCAGGTCTTTATATAATTAGTACCGAATGTACTAATTATAGCCTACTGTGAATACTGCCTAGTGTGAATACTGAGAATATCAGCCGAGGTCAGTAGCCCATAAATTAAAGGGAGGCGTGAAATACGCGAAATCACCCGAAATGGAAACATATCATTTGACTGATTTTGTTTATTATGCAAACCACCCCTTTCATGCAAACGAGGTCTGCCTGTTTAGGCCAAACAAACGAGCCGTTAACCCAATGCGTGGAGCCTGAAATATAATAAGTAGAGAACTGCTTCAAAAAAAAAAAAAGTGAGCCTGTACTCGAAAAGCAGATAGGGACAGAGAGCTCCTTGGTGAATTATGCTTCTTAATGCGGCACAATGGAGGCGTCCAAGTGTGAATACTCATTACACACACACACACACACACACACAGCAACAACAAAATAAAACCCAACCAAACAAAATAAAGAATAAATAAATAACAAAAAAAAAACCCACAAAACCTGGGGGACAAACGATCCTATGTAACGATAAACCAAAATGTCAGCTAAGCGGCAAAGACGGCGTGTGAGGGAAGAGTTGTGAGTATGTTCTTGTTTTCTCTCCCGCTTTTTTGGCGAGGGGGAAAAAAAACACACCCTTGTATCGAGCACTCAGTGGAGGCGTAAGTACGAGACATAAATACGGACTGCAGAAGCATGGCGTTGCTAAAAGCGCAATAAAGAGAAAGAGAGGCTTTATGCATATGTTAGCATGATAGTCTGAAAGAATTTTATGTGTTAAAAAGAAATAAAAAAAAATTGTGTTGAGTGATTTTAAATCATCGCATTATTTAAGCGCTTGCCCCAAATCGTCGCTTGATTGATGGTGTACTTCGTTTTTACGACTTTTCAATAGTTCGCGCCTCTTTTTTTTTTTTTTTTTTTTATAGCCGTACAAAGTGAATTGCTCTCAGCGCGGGTCATAATTATCCGGTTAAAATGCGACGACAGACGCTTAACGACGCTTTCACACAAACCAAGAATCGCTTGCAAAGAGATATTACTCGGAGGACAAAACTATAAATCAGAAACCAACTGCGTCCGACCCTCGTGTTATATTTGCCAGTTTACTCACCCTTTCTTTTGCTATCTTTATTCAGCAGTAAAGGATTTTCCGTAGCGGTTCAAGTGATTTTTCCCTAATAAATAGGGTTTAAATGGTTGCGCACAGCCGGGAGCAGGGACACAACAACCTCGCTGAGAATACATTGGCTGCCTCTAATGCAATTCATTCTGTGTGTTTACCTCGTGCAAAATTGTACAGATTGGATTTCTGCACACGATGCCAGAACCTGAAAACTGCACGGAGATTATCGGCTTTCTTTGTGAAGCGCGAAGAAAAAGAAAAATGTTTCATTTTAAATTGTAAGGAGGAGGAGGAGGAGGTGGAGGAGGTGGTTATCGCTTTACACATAATGGGAAAAAAAAGGGTGCCCTGTTGTTTAGGCTCCTGCAGCCAAGTGGGAAAACAAAACTTATAAATAAGAGCGATAGGCCTTAACATTCACCTATCTCCCAACAACAACAACAATAATAATAATAATAATAATAATAATAATAATAATAATAATAATAATATCAGCTATGTTACATTTATCTATACAATTAATGAGAAAAGTCACTTGAATCCCTAAAAGAAAGGAGTAGTGGTTAGCACTGTCGCCTCACAGCAAGAAGGTCCTGGGTTCGAGCCCAGCGGCCGACAAGGGCCTTTCTGTGTGAAGTTTGCATCTCCCTGTGTTCGCGTGGGTTTCCTCCAGGTGCTCCGCGGTTTCCCCCACAGTCCATGTGTCAGCCCTGCGATGACCTGGCGATTTGTCCAGGGTGTACCCCGCCTCTCGCCCATCGTTAGCTAGGATAGGCTCCAGCTTGCCTGCGACCCTGTAGGGCAGGATAAGCGGCTACAGATAATGGATGGATGGATCTTCCTCGATGGATAATATTGGCAAAAATTGGTAGAATTCATAACACTGTAATAAACAGTTTACAAGGCTATCACCACTAAGATTTATTATTATCAACAACAAGAACAAATAATAATACAGCACTGGTTAATGATTTAATAATCAAAAGCCGCACATTTGATTGTGTGTGTGTGTGTGTGTGTGTGTGTGTAGTGAATCAGAGCTGAGTCACACTTCTACTCGCACAAGAGCACATCAATCTCGTACAGCCTATAAATAAAAATAGACAAACAAATTCGGAGCATGCAAGTCAATGCAGCGCATCTGGGCGGAAAGTAGACATTTTCACGCACCCCAGAGATGAGAAGTGACTTTTAATAAAGCCACACAAGTAAAACACTGCACGCTCAGAGCTGAGAGAATTTCCGTCTTGCCGGAGCCGGGAAAGTAATTAAGGAGTTGTTGCACAGAAAAACTTTCTTTTGTGGATGTTTATGTAGCCTATAGCGTATGTATGTATGTATGTATGTATGTATGTATGTATGTATGTATGTATGTATGTATGTGACACCCCTTTCTCTCAAAGTCCCTGCAAGCGCAAATAATTTGCGAGGCACTCAATTTGAGAATTTCTAAAGAGTAAATGGATCGTGCCCCTGCAGAAACGTCAGCTTAACACATTAGATTGACGCGCTCATACAGCGGGATGGGATCGGGCGGTGCGTGTGTCTGTAGCTCGTGGGGGAAAAGAGAGAGTAGGGTGCAGGTAGCGCATGCTCATGCTTCAATTAGAAGCGCTGCCCTCGGAACAGGGCCTCGATTAGACCGTGATTCGGCCCAAAGCAATATAATTATGATTCCAAATAAAATAATCAGCATTTGAAGAGCTATTTCCTTAACGAGACGCAGGGGCCGGGTGTCACGGAGCGGCGGCGGCGGCTCATTAGCGCTGTAATGAGTCTGTGGGGGTGGAAGGCGGTTTGATAAATTATCGAAATCGGTATAGTGAAGAAAGAGCCAAAACTGAATTAATCTGCTCCAGAATCTGCAGTCTAACAATCAATTGGAACTCGCATCACACGCGACGAGCCATAAAGTTACATTTGTAGAAAGGAATTCACGGGTGAATTGATAAATTAATCAATGGCGCTAAATCGTTTGAGATTAATTTCATTAGGACACTCTAGCTATTGGACACTCCGCTGAAAATACCTCTATTTTATTTTCCTTGCGTTACAATTCCTTATTTTGACCTTCCAACTACATTATTTAGACAAGTAAAGATAATACAAAAGAGACAGCAAATCAAAGTCAGAAAGGGAGCATTTTCCCCACTTAATTATAATTTACAACACTCTCTCTCTCTCTCTCTCTCTCTCTCTCTCGGAGCACCCTGAGGAAACCCACATGGGGGAGAACATGCAAACTCCACACAGAAAGGCCCCCATCGGCCTCGAACCCGGAACCTTCTTGCTGTGAGGCAACAGTAGTGTGTGTGTGTGTGTGTGTGTGTGTGGAGAGAGAGAGAGAGAGAGAGACTTAAGAAAACATTTATTAAACAAAATTAAAAACAAAAGGTATCAATTAAGTTTTGTCATTGCTCATGTAGAAACACACAAAAAAAAAAGAAAAAAGAAAGAAAATTAAATTGAGAGCAGCCACTCTCCCTCAATTCCAAGGGTACACAGTACACCTCCCACAGTCCACAGGTCACTGAAAGTCTTAAGATCATCCACCAAAGTATAAAAAGCGTGTTCCACTCTGATCTGTGCTCTAAGAAGTCCTCTGCAGATCTGCTCAGCATCCACAGAGTCCACACCCATGACGCCCGTTCTCACGGCTCAACCAAATAAACAGCTTTGCAGTGGTGAACAAAAAATTAATCAATGAATGAATCTTCCCTTTCTTTGCTGAATACTTTGGACCGTAAATAAACAACTGAAAAGAAAAGTGCTCTCCCAAACCCTGAACCAATACCCTCAACAGCAGTGGCGGCTGGTAGTCTTTCAAACAGGGGAGGCTGGTCGGTTACGATATTTCCAGATTTTAAAAGAAAAAACATCAATTTTG
>JAOPUC010000004.1:20436438-20449385 GCA_027564185.1 Cephalocassis borneensis
CGCCCGTAGTCAGCTGGGATAGGCTCCAGCTTGCCTGCGACCCTGTAGAAGGATAAAGCGGCTAGAGATAATGAGAAGAGAGAGACTCATTCAGATTTTGAGGACTAAATATTATATTGCTTAACATCAAGTCTGTTCAGCTTCATTTGCCTAGACTATGTAGCTTCTGGGATATTTACATCTCAATATCACGTTTTTTGAGACTGTATTAGGCAGCAAGAGAAAGTTTTGAAAATTGATGTGTTGGAAGCAGGAAAAATGGGCAAGTGTGACTTTGACAAGGGCCAAATTGTGATGGCTGGATGAGTATCTCCAAAATGGCACATCTTGTGGGTGTTCCCAGTACGTAGTGGTTAGTACCTGCCAAAAGTGGTGGAAGGAAAGACAAATCTGTGAACCAGTGACAGGGTCATGGGTGGCCAAGGCTAATTGATTTGCATGGGGCATGAATGCTAGCCAATATGGTCCAGTCCCACAGAAGAGCTACTGTAGCAAAAACTGCTGAAAAGGTTAATGCTGACACCTTTGTTTTAGCCAGCATTAACCTTTTCAGCAGTTTGTGCTAACATAACATACCCCATCTCTTGACAGGTGCCATAGTGACAGTATAATCAATGTAATTCACTTTACTGGTCAGTGTTTTTAATTTTATGGCTGATTTGATGTATATTCATTGTAGAGGTACAGAATATTCAGGTATATTCTTCATTTTATCATTTGCTGTTTTGGCTGAAGATTGATGATGAGCAGTACCAGAAGATTCTGGGCTACATAAGCAGTGGGAAACGTGAAGGAGCAAAGATCATGTGTGGAGGTGATGTGGCAGCAGACCGTGGTTACTTTATCCAGCCTACCATCTTCACAGATGTTCAGGATGGCATGACAATTGCTCGTGAAGAGGTGAAACTAAAGCTGAGAACCTCTTATCTGATTGTTCCCTTAGATCATGACTTAACAGAAACCAGATGTCTTCAGTGCTTTGCTTACTTTGCATTAAACTTTCTCTTTATTAGATCTTTGGTCCAGTTATGCAAATTCTGAAGTTTAAGAGTGTAGAAGAGGTGATTGAGAGAGCCAATGACACAAAGTATGGATTGGCAGCTGCTGTCTTCACAACAGATATCAACAAGGCGCAGTATATCTCCAACAGTCTTCGTGCTGGCACTGTCTGGTATGTCAGTAACACAATTTTACTCCAAGGGTTGGGTTTTAATCCAGTCTGCACAGGATGATTTACCATGCACTGATAATTTAGGAAAGATAATTTATGCTTATTGCTGCCAACTCTGTTGGAGGAGGTTATGTTCTCACCTCTGTTTTGTCTCTTCCCAATGTAACTCAAAAAGTAGTGAAAGGATTTTGATCAAATTTTAAGAAAAGATGGGCCAAGGAACAACAGATTTTAGATGTAAATCTGGATATGTGGCTTGATGGAGGTAAGCACTCTACCAAGTGCCCTTCTAGTTGTTCTTATGGGGTTTCAAGTGTTTTCCCTGTGTCCCTGTGGGGTTTCCTCCACATTTTCCACTTTCCTCCCAGATCCCAAAAATGCTGGTAGGGGGTTATGTTGACTCTAATTTGCTACTTAGTGTGAATGTGTGCATGGTACCCTACAGTGGACTGGCATCCAATCCAGGGTGTATTCCATTTGTGTTCTCAGGACAGGCTCTGAATTGATGTCAAAGATGAGTGATGTCCACAAATCCCTCTACCAGTGTTTCTTCAAATGTTTTAGACAATACACTAAACGGTTTGGTGCCGTTTTTCTCTCCAAATGAGGAATCACTAAATATTAAATGTGGGGGTGTGGATGATTTTGAAGTCAGGGTTTTGTATGGGGGGGAAGTTAACTGTAGTGCCTCCATGTGGTGAAAAACAAATTTAAAAAAAAAAAATCAATTTAACGAAGCATGTCAGTGATCTGGAGTTGACTGCAATACATTAGCTTTTGTCTGCAAATAAATTTGCACACATTTTTGCTCATCTTATAGGGAACCTTTTTTATGGAGAAGGGAAGGTGACATGTTAATACCACTCAGTTAGGTTTTCATATTTTTCATGTCTACAGGATTAACTGCTACAATGTGTTTGGAGTTCAGGCTCCGTTTGGCGGCTACAAGGCCTCAGGGACTGGACGTGAATTGGGAGAGTATGGCCTGGAAAATTACACTGAAGTCAAAACCGTAAGCATGCACACCTCATCCTTGTGAAACAGTACATGAATTCTATTACATCAGTATCTAACAGTGTGTGAGGAAAAATGACTGATTTTGGGCACAGGTTTGCCAGAATTAATAATGAACTCCTGATGACCTAAAACATCTATGATTGGCAAAAATGTTCTGCATTTGTTATAGTTATGCGATTGAAATTAATGCTAGTCCTGCATTAAATTATTAATCTGTCAAACAAGTTATAGTACAGCATTTTTGGATCATATATAACTGACTATAGCATCTTCATTGATCTCAAACATGAATTACAATGCATGATGGGATATTATTTGACTTTTACCCCTTATAAAAAATTAATCTGTAATGTTTGTTTATTTTTGGTCCTACAGGTAACAATTCAAATTCCTCAGAAAAATTCATAAGTGGTTTTGACCATTTTATTGAAGCAACCAGTGACCCGATGCAAAAAATGGGCAGACAAGTACAAGGCTCATTGTTTTGAGAAATTCTGTGATGTAATAAGCTTGTTCAGAAGCACTTAAACTATATTTTAAAATACCAGCATTATCACACCTATTGTACTTATGGAATTTTGATCCATTGTTGCTTTTGGTCCATTTAGATAGTTACTCAGAAATTAGTTTTTAGGCAAGCATTGGAATGGTGCAATGCCCCAACCCAATTTTTCTGGAATAAATGCTTCAAAGAATAAATGCTTCATTCTTTTGCGTGGTTGTTTCATGTATTTATGTAACCATTTTAGAACTGATTAAAACATATGCAACACAACATGACTTTCATAATGAACAAGAAATGTCTAGTCAAGTTTTTGTATTGCACTTTTAAACAATAAACATTGTCACAAAGCAGCTTTACAGAATTGGATCAACTTAAAACATGAGCTAATTTTATCCCCAATGAGCAAGCCTGTGGTGATGGTGGCAAGGAAAAACTCTCTCAGATGATATAAGGAAGAAACCTCGAGAGGAACCAGACTCAGAAGGGAACCAATCCTCATTTGGGCAACAACAGACATGACTATAACATTAACAGTTTTAACATGAAGTCATTTTGTTGATGTTATAAACTCTTCATTGATGGAAAATTGAGTACAAAACTGTTCATGACAACTGTAGTCCTCAGCCATAAAAGCATTACTGTAAGTGTCCAGAGCATCCTCCAAGTGTGACTTTCAACTGTCCACATGGGGCCGTCCTCCACAGGAACGATGCGATGAGACTCCAACCAGACACAGGGCACCAGGATGGATCAGGCAGGTCCAAGGAGCAGAATAGTCCTGTCCTGTGATTGGTCCATTTCCTGATTGCCTTCAGGTGCTCTGTTTTCAACCCTTGAATGGTTTGTTTCTATATCCACTGTGTCTCAGACTGATGTCTTATTGTGTATTATATTCTGAGCCTCATGTCCACATTCTCGTATTGCCTGTTGTTTCTCGTTACACTTCCTGGTTTAGACCCTGATGTTTTCCTGGTTACAATCATGGGTAATCTATATTTGTGTCTCCCTGACCCCTGATGGGAATACTGACAGTTATTCCTGGATTACTCCTCATAAACAAGACACTTGTGGCCTGCTTCATATAACTATAAGTTACAGGAACCTCCATCTAAGATGGACACAATGAAGTGTGAGACATATGATGAAGTAATAAAGTCTGGTAGAAGACACACTCTCTTTTTCTATGTCACTATTCAATTCACTGCATTTTCCTCCCCCCATCCTTTTGGGTGCATCTGCCCCCTGGGATGGTCTCAAGTTTTCAGAGTAAAGTTTCATTTTTCAAACAGAGCCACATTAGTTTGTTGGAGCCCAAGTTTGATCAGGTGAGACAGGGTCATATTTTAGTTATGCTTTTCCAGACTTGTGATTTGGCTGAAGACCTGGTGATTCCTTGCTACCATGGTTACTGGTCAATGAGGGAATCTGATGCTCTTCTTAGGAGAGTCTTCCGATTCAGTAGAAGGGTTCCCCTGAGAAAAAAAAAATGGTCCAATTTGTCCATGAACCCTCTGCAGACTGTGCAGGATGTAGATTGGATGCCATGGGAGACCAGGCACCACCCGCCCATCCTGAAGCCAGTGCCATTCCAGCCAACCCTCAGGTCAACATTGAAGCCTCTCTTGTCCTGCTGGGGCCCAAGCTGAGGACATCCTGCCCCCATCTATGAGGAGGAGTTGTGGATCCCCAGCATTGAGATGAGTGTGTCGGTGGCTGAAACTCACACTGGATTCCTCTGTCTTCATTAGACATAAAGGTGGTTCTTGTTCTTCAAGGTTTGGTGGACCAGTCTGATGAAGGTGTGGACATTGCTCCACCTCTTGGCTTAACCAAGGACCTTGCACATGGTGCAGTTGCCATCCCTCTGTTTGCATTTTACTCGGAAGAGTATGTTATCATTGCTCCACCTCTGCCCAAGTTTGTAGATGATCCCATCATCGCACCATCTCCAACTGACTTTGCAGAGGATGCCGTCATTGTTCCAAACCCACCTAAGACCATAATCACGCCACTTCTGCCTGACTTTGCAGAGGACATCATCATCACACCAACTCCTTCTCTCCACCTCCTGGTTTCACTGTGGATGTCAGTCGACTTCCAGTCTTCCTGCCGTTGCTCTGATTCTACTCGATTATACAGAGGACAGCGTCATTGTTCACCTCCACCTGACCGCTTAGAAAATCCTCCAACAGTATCAGAATGTTTGTATTCCTCAGATCATGAGTATATCCAGCACACACACACACACACACACACACACACACACACACACACACACACACTATCCTGACTCACAGCAACTTGAAAAACTCATTATAAAAACATAAATTTCTGTGAAGGACAGAATAGTTTCAGAATAGTTTTTGTTTTTGTTTTTTTAGTGGAGAAAAATAAGACCTGATTACAACAAAAATGTATCTTTTTTTAAGGTTAAGCAAGATTTAAGTTTAATCCTATAACCATATAATACCCTTTTCATATTGGAAGGGGTTCCAAATAGAACCCTTTTAGGAAGCTAGGCACCACTAGTTCTTTTTGTCTAAGATTGTACCAACACAGGGAATTGCTAAACACCTGTCCTAACCCTAACCCCTAATCCTTGGACTTTGTTACACACTTACCCAGTTAAAACTAATTCTTCAAGCATGCATTTGATCAGGTTTCTTAGCTTAATGAGAGTGCAAAAGGTTGTTTGTCTCTGTGCCAGCCCTGCAATGACCTGGCGATTTGTCCAGGGCGTACCCCGCCTCTTGCCCATAGTCAGCTGGGATAGGCTCCAGCTTGCCTGCGACCCTGTACAGAATAAGCAGCTATACTGTAGATAATGGATGGATGGATGGATGTGTTTCTTAGTTTCCAAAAAGTGTTGTACTTAGAACCCTTCATGCTATAGAAAACACTTTGTTGTTGGGTAAATGAGTCTGGAAGGGTTCCCCTAAGAAGGACAACAGGAGAATCCTTTGGCATCTGACAGTTTCCTAATAGTGTTCTTTTAAAGTCTTTATAAGCAGTTAAGCACTTAAATAATATGCACTCTGGAATTTTATTGCATTTCCTTCAACAATTTTGGAATAAATTTTTGAACAAACATCAGTTTACATTAACTTGTTTGAAGTTTTCATAAAAACTGTATATCAATCAGACTAATATCGTGTTGATCCCCTTTGTGTCACCAAAACAGCTCTGAATCATCTCATCCATGGACTCCACAAGACCTCTGAAGGTGCGCTGTCGTATCTGGCACCAAGATGTCAGCAGCAGATCCTTTAAGTCCTGTAAGTTGTGAGGTGACCTCCATGGATCAGACTTGTTTTCCAGCACATTCCACAAATACTCAGTCAGATTGAGATCTGGGAATTTGGAGGCCGAGTCAACACCTTGAACTCTTTATGTTCCTCAAACCATTACTGAACAATTTTTGCAGTGTTTCAGTGAGCATTATCCTGCTGAAAGAGGCCACTGCTAATAGGGAATACCATTGTCAGGAAGGGATGTATTTGGTTTACAACAGTATTTAGGTGGATGATATGTGTCAAAATAATATCCATGTGAATACCAGGAGTCAAGGTTTCAAGAACATTTCCCAGAGCATCACACTGCCTCTGCCAGCTTGGCTTCTTCCCATCGTGCATCCTGGTTCCACATGTACCCCACGTAAGTGATGCACAAGCACTGTCACCTCACAGCAAGAAGGTTCTGGGTTCGAGCCCAGCGAGAGCCTTTTTGTGTGGAGTTTGCATGTTCTCCCTGTGTCTGCATGGGTTTCCTCTGGGTGCTCTGGTTT
Source organism: Cephalocassis borneensis (assembly GCA_027564185.1). Lineage (NCBI taxonomy): Eukaryota > Metazoa > Chordata > Actinopteri > Siluriformes > Ariidae > Cephalocassis > Cephalocassis borneensis. Next base: position 20,442,916 of record JAOPUC010000004.1, read on the forward strand.
TCCCCACAGTCCAAAGACATGCAGGTTAGGCTAATTGGTGACTCTAAATTGATCATAGGTGTGAATGTGAGCGTCAGTTGTTCTTTGTCTCCATGTGTCAGCCCTGCTATGACCTGGCGACCTGTCCAGGGTGTAACCCGCCTCTTGCCCATAGTCAGCTGGGATAGGCTCCAGCTTGCCTGCGACCCTGTACAGGATAAGCAGCTACAGATGCATCCATGGATATTGTATACCAAGACAAAGACCATGGCATTTAATGTAGATGAACCAATCAAAAATCCTTATCTGTGAATGGTATAAATATTAAAAATGTCAGGGAGTTCCGGTATCTGGGTCATTTAATCACCAACACAACAAAGTCTTCAGCATTTTTACACCTCAGAATCATATCCGCCTTCCAGAAGTGGAATTAGTTGAAACACTTTTTGACTGACAGAGATATATCTGAACACTCACATGAAAATGCTGATAGCTTGCGTTCATCCCTGTTTCGTACCCAGTCATATAAATTGTCAGATACAGAACTGCAGAAGGTCAAAGTGATATGGCATGGTTTCTTGAGAAAGATGGCAGTTGGAGGGTATGCCTGAAAAAAAATGCCCCTTCTCACAGACAACATAAAAAAGGTGTTGACCCTGCAACACAAGTCAAAGGACAGCTTGACTGGGCTTTTAAAATATCAAATAAGCAACTACGAGAAATAACTCTGTCAGATTCAATCTGAGACTTTTGTCATGTCCAATATTCGAAATATATGGCACATGTGCCATATGGAAAAGGACGCACTACAAAAGCAGGTGCTCTTTGATAAAAGAATGCCATCGAAGACCTAGGCAAGAGTGGAGGAGCTACTGGAGGTTGACAGGCAGCAGGCCAGAAGAACAATGATGAATAGTAAAGACTTCAGTGTTTGTTAGAACAGCGGTTTCCAAGGCAAGCATGCCCCAAGGCCGGTATAATGCCACGAGGGAAACTATGATGATAATGAAATTGTGTCTAAATTTCACCGAGGCATGAATGTGAGTGTGAGTGGTCGTTTGTCTCTGTGTTAGCCCTGCAGTAGATTGGTAACCTGCCCAGGGTGAATCCATGTTCTCACCCAAAGTCAGCTGGGATTGGTTCCAGTTTCCCTGCGACCCTGAGAGATAAGCAGCAAAGATAATGGATGGATATACAACTCCAATTAAAAAAACAAACAAAAAACAAATTGGGATGCTGTGTAAAATGTAAAAACAGAATGCAATGAGTTGCAAATCCTTTCTGATATATATTCAAACTGAATGCAATATAAAGACAATAGATTTAATGTTCAAACTGATAAACATTGTTTTTATAAATATACACTCATTCTTAATTTGATGCATGCAACACATTCCAAAAAACTTGCGACAGGGGCATGTTTACCAGTGTGTTACATCACCTTTTCTTTTAGCAATGCTCAGTAAGCATTTGGGAACTGAGGACACTAGTCACTGAAGTTTTGAATGTTCCCATTCTTGCTTGATTTACAACTTCAGTTACTCAACCATTCAGGGTCTCCAATGTTGATTTTGGCTTCATAATGTGCCACATATTTTCAGTGGGAGACAAGCAAGCCAGTTTAGCATCTGCACTCTTTTATGTGGCTTGGCACTGTCTTGCTGGAACAAGCAGGGATGTCCCTGAAAAAGACGATATATGGATGGCAGCATACTGTATGTTGCTCCAAAACCTGTATGTACCTTTCAGCATTAATTGTGCCTTCATGGATGTTTACCATTATCTTTACCCATGCCAATGGGCACTAACACACCCACATTACATCACAGATTAAATTTTGAACTTTGTGCTGGTAACACTCTAGATGGTCTTTTTCTTTTTTAGTACAGAGGACACAATGTCCATGATTTCCCAAAACAATTTGAAATGTTGGCTCATCAGACCACAGCACACTTTCTCACTTTGCATCAGTCCATCTCAGATGAGCTCGGGGCCAAAGAATTCAGTGACCTTTCTTGATGATGTTGATATATGACTTGCTTACAATTGTAGATGCATTGGCAAACTGTTTTTACCGACAATGTTTTTCTAAAGTGTTCCCAAGACCATGTAGTAATATCCTTTATGCAATCATGTGGGTTTTTAATGCAGTGGGTCAAAGGTCATGGACATTCAGTGTTGGTTTTCAGCTATTACATGCAGAGATTTCTCTGTATTCTCTGACTCTTGATGATATCATGGATTGTCGATGAAGAAAACTGTAAATTCCTTACAATTTTATATTAAAAAACATTCTTAAACTGTTGGACTATTTGCCCACACAGTTTTTCACAAAGTGGTGAACCTTGCCCCAACCTTGCTTGTGAATGGCTGAGCCTTCCCAATTACCAATTAACCTGTTTACCTGTAGAATGTTCAAAACAGGTGTTTTTCAAGCATTCTACAACCTTCACAGCTTTTTCTTGTCCCCATCCCAACTTTTTGGGTTTTTGGAACATGGTGCAGGTATCAAATTCAGAATGAGTGTATATTTACAAAACCAATAAAATGTATCAGTTTCAGGAGCGTAGCTAGGATTTTTCAAGGGGGGGGGGGGTGTCACACACTGACTGGCAGCCTGAGTACATTATGTAACCAAAAATAATTACCATTGCTAGTTTTAGATAGCTTAGAAACCGACTCTTCCATTATTGCTGTTTCTTCCACGTTTTCTTGATGTTGTGTTCTAGAAATGGCACACTAAAACTTAGCTTCGAAGCAACAAAATGCAACTTTGATGGAAAAAATATATATAATAAATTGCTTACCTCTCTTCATGTCGAAAGAAGGAGGAAAATTTCACTTGTTTTGACATGGCGAATTATTAACACGAGGAAATACTTGTATTTTGCAACTAAAAAGACTGCAGCTACACTGGCAGCTTGACCATGCTTTCGAGTGCGATCGTGTTGCACTTGCACAGAACTGTGTCAGTCCTGCACGCCTTGGCTCATGCACCTGAAGGCACGCCTCCTGCTTGCACGCCTAACGAGCTCCGGCACACGCGCCGTTAACAAAGAACACCTGTCTTTAATCAGTGAACTATGTTTGGGCTATTTAAGGACTGCACCCATGCAGGGATGATGCAAAGTATTACGCCGCATCTAGTGTGCCTTACTGAGCCTTGTTTCCTGTCCCTGTTGAACTCCTGTTTTTTCTACTCCTGTTTCTCGTCCCTTGATCTTGTATAGTTTTGCCTCTGATATTCTGTCGGCGCCTCGATTGACCTCCTGCCTGTTTCTGTCATGCTCCGCCCCGGATATCCACTCCAGAGATTACAGAGCTCTCACGCCAGCGCCAATCCGGATCCAGGACAGGAATTCCTTCTTCCCTGAACTCACTTCCTGGTTTTCACTGCTACTTGTATAAAGGCCATTCTCAGACTCTGTTTTTGCTAGAACGTCTCATTTGCTTCTCTAGCCATTTTTGTGCTTCTCTTGCTCCTCATGGTTTTTCTCTCTAGTGATTTTCTCTTGTCTATGGTTTTTACACTAGTGTTTTTCTGGTTCCTTTTTTTTTGCATTAAGGGTTATTTCTGGTTCATGATTTTTGCACACAGGGTTTTCTGGTTCATGGTTTCTTGCACTAATGGTCTTTTCTTGTTTATGTTTTTTGTGCACTAGCTTTTTTGTCTTTGCCTGTCTCGTGGTTTTGTCAAGTTGTTTGTTCTCATTTTGCCTGGACTATTTTTTCTATTTGTTTTTTGTCCTGTTTATCTTTTGCCACACCCTTTCTTCCTTGTATTAAATCATCTTATTTATTGGATTACTGTCTGTGTTCTGTTTTTGGATCCTAACTTCATACTTCCACCAGCCCTAACAGTTTCCTTGATTACGACTTTTCTTGCTGTTTCGGACTGTTTGTCTGTTGTGTGCGTTTCATGCACTTTATGCTTATATCGCTCTGTGTATTATTTAACATATCTGCACTTACATCTGCCTCTCCTGCACACACTCTGACAAACTGGATTTTCATGCCCAAACCACAGGAAGTCCATACAAGGTTATAGAAACCCTAATGAGGCTGAGGTGACCATCTAGTTTAAAAAGAAATGTTAGAAAATTTACAGTGGGTGCTTTTCTCATATTCTTTTACAGCTACCGAAAAAACTGTATGGTCTGACAAGGGGGGCACCCCAGGACCTCCCCCTAGCTACGCCTTTGAGTTTGAAGCTTAAATATCTTGACTATGTACTGTATTCAAGTGAATATAGTGTGAAAAAGGATTCACAAATTATTGCATTCTGCCTTTTTTTTTTTTTACATTTCACACAGTGCCCCAACAATTCTGGAATTTGGATTGTGCATACATCGATCAGTCATAACATTATGACCACTGACAGGTGAAGTGAAGAACATTGATTATCTCATTACAATGGCACCTGTTAAGAGGTGAGATATATTAGGCAGCAAGAGAACAGTCACTTCTTGAAGTTGATGTATTTGAACCAGGAAAAATAGGCAAGAGCAAGTATCTGAGCAACTTTGACAAGGGCCAAACTGTGATGGTTAGATGACTGGATCTTCTGGGGTGTTCCTGGTATGCAGTAGTTAGTACTTACCAAAAATGGTCCAAAATGACAAATCTTGTGGGGTGTTCCTGCTCCAAAATGGCACATCTTGTGGGGTGTTTCCAGTATGCAGTGGTTAGTACCTACCAAAAGTGATCCAAGGAAGGACAACTGGTGAACCGGCGACAGGGTCATAGGTGTCAAAGGCTCACTGATTTTCATGGGGCAGGAAGGCTAGCCCATGTGATCCAATCCCACAGAAGAGCTACTGTAGTACAATCTGCTGAAAAAGTTAATGCTGGCTAAAACAGAAAGGTAGCCCTTCGTGCCCCATGTGAATCACTGAGTCTTCAATACCTTTTTGGTCCATCGTGAAATTGCAAATGCAGGCACGTTGTCACAAAAATGTGTGGACACAAGTTCCAATGTTAATAGCACAAGACATACTGACTTATGAAAGCTACTGCTTGCTCCGCCTGCACACACATGACTGTGCTGTGCACCATTCATTCGCAAGAGGAACAGTCCTGGAACTTTTTGCACCTTGTAAATGTGTGGGCTTTTTAAAATTTTATTTAACCCTTTTTTAATGCTCAGTAAAACAGTTAAAACCTACATTAACTGTTTGGGGAGGTGTTTGGACACTTAACTAAAGAGACACCAAGGGGCAAAAACACTACCTTATTTTCTTTGTACTATCAACACAAAACCTGACTAACCTGACTACAGTCAGTTCTTGATGTGTTGGAAGTAGGAAAAATGGGCAAGCGCAAGGATCTGAGTAACTTGGACATGGGACAAATTTTGATGGCTAGACAACTAGGTCAGGGCATCTCCAAAATGGCAAGTCTTGGAGTGTTCCTGGTATGCAGTGGTTAGTATTTATGAAAAGTGGTCCGAGTAAGGACAACGGGTGAGAGTGTCATGGACATCCAAGGCTCATTGATGCATGTGGGCAGCAAAGGCTAGCCTGTCTGTTCTGATCCCACAGAACTACTGAAGCACAGATTGCTGAAAAAGTTCTATGATGGAAAGGTGTCAGAACACACAATGCATCGCAGCTTGCTAGATATGGGGCTGCGTAGCTGCAGACCAGTCAGAGCACTCATGCTAACCTTTGTCCATTGCTGAAAGCCCCTACAGAAGGCATGTAAACATCAGAACTGGACCATGGAGCAATGGAAGAAGGTGGCCTCATCTGATGAATCATGTTTTCTTTTATGTCATATGGATGGCCAGGCGCATGTGAGTCACTTACCTGGGGAAAAAATGGAAACAAGATGCACTATGGGAAGAAGGCAAACCGGTGGATGCAGTACAATGCACTGGGCAATGTTCTGCTGGGAAACCCTGGGTCATGGAATTCATGTGGCTGTTACTCTGACACGTACAGTACCACCTACCAAAACATTGCTGCAGACCAAGTGCATCCCTTCATGGCAATAGTATTCCTGAATGGCAATGGCCTCTTTCAGCAGGATAATGCACCCTGCCACAGTGCAAAAATTGTTCAGGAACATGACAAAAAGTCAAAGGTATTGACTTGCTCTCCAAATCCCCCAAATCTCAATATCAATCAATCATCTGTGGGATGTTCTGAACAAACAAATCTGATCCCCACCTCACAACTTACAGGAATTAAAGGATCTGCTGCTAACATCTTGGTGCCAGATACCACAGCAAACTTCAGAGGTCTTCTGTGGTGTCCAGGCAGCATGTCATACTTGTGGCATGTGTCAGAGCTGTTTTGGTGGCACAAGGGGGACCTACACAATATTAGGCAGGTGGTTTTAATGTTATGACTGACTGGTGTATTATTACTAAAAAAACATTTTAGGGGGCGGCACAGTGGTATAGTGGTTAGCGCTGTCGCCTCACAGCAAGAAGGTCCGGGTTCGAGCCCCGTGGCCAACGAGGGCCTTTCTGTGTGGAGTTTGCATGT
>JAOPUC010000004.1:21862658-21874905 GCA_027564185.1 Cephalocassis borneensis
GTGGTAAATAAAAGTGTGACTTTTCATGGAAAACACAAAATTGTCGGGGTGACCCCAAACTTTTGAACGGTAGTGTATAACAACCGACATCATCAGATGTGAAACAACTGACAAGAACAAGTGTTTTTTTCCCCTAAAATCAGGCAATACTGATAACTGATTGATATTAAATTACCCCATACTTCTTACTCTACCTTCTATAAGTGCATCCACATCAGAATAAAAAAAAACAACTTAAACACTTTTAGTTGTAAAAGATGCGACACTGTGTGTTTATCTAAACAAGTTAAAAAGAACGTAATAAACATCACACTTTGTTGTGCAATTTATTTTTGAGGATGTAACTTGCTGGTTTCGAGTGCAGGAATGTTTAGGTGACGTGGAACGTGATGTGAGAACTCTGTATTTGCCATCAGTCACGGCACAGAGTTGTGGTGTGGTGTGGTGCAGGGAAACAAGTTCTCTTTTCAAGGAAAAACAAATCAGGGAATTTCCACAAGATGCATCTGGTCTTCACACTTTTTCATTTCCTTTCCTCTATTATCTCTCTATAAATCTGTGAGAATGTGCTTCTCTGACATTTCAATAGCTCGATGACAAAAACTGCTCAGTGCTTAAAAACAAACAAACAAACAAACAAACAAACAAACATGGTTTGTAGTTTTCAAGTCCAAAGATAAAAATAAAGGACATTACATGTCATAGGAGGTAGCTGAGATCTAATGAAACTGAATGAGCTCGAGCAAGGTTCTTGAAACTTCCTAATGCTGACTGTAAAAAAAAAAATCTGATCTATTCATGAACTGAATTACCTTTTCAGTTCAACCTGCAAATATGCCTCGATGTGTAATTAACACTTCCGTTATGTTTATTCTCCAAATATGAGACATGACATTAAATTAATTATGCTTTTCCTTTTTCCTTAAAATAAATTATTGAGCATTCTTCTTAACGGTCTCCACAGAACAGAGGAAACTGAAGACTGAAAAATGAAAATGTGCTGTATGTATAAATGTGTCCTGTTAGAATTCCTTGAGTGTCCACGTGCCAGGCTTTCAGATCCATCAAACAAGCATGTAGGATACAAACACACAAATCACTGGGAGAAAATGACAGCTAATCTATTCATCTTTAACTCATGATCATTTTAAAAAACATCTGTACAGTTGAAAATGTTTTACAGGCATGCAGTATGAGTAAAGAGACACTGAGTAACTTAGATCATTTAGATCAACTGTCCCTCCTTACACAAATGAGACAGAAACTGAGCGGGCACTGCATTTAAAAATGCTTGGTGATGAGCTCGGATGTGAAGTACATTCAACATCATGAGCTGTTCACCCCACTAACCAAAGTCATAACACATTTCTAAATCTATAATTACATTATCAGCTATGAATATTAACTTTATCAAAAGTTTGTCTGAAGATTCTCAGTCATCCAGATCATAGTAAACTGTGGACGGTAGAAGAGAGCAATGGACTTGTTTGAAGATTCTTGAAAACGTTTCGCCTCTCATCCAAAAGGCTTCCTCAGTTCTGTCTAATAGGGCGTATCGGGTATTTATCCTCTCATGGATCATAATAGAATCCGAATTCTGATGGCTGCATAGTAGGTGGCTGATAAAAGATGCCTTAGACCCCCACCTGTTCAGTGATGGCCGTTCCAGGTTGACAAAAAAAAAAGAAAAAAAAAAAAGAACGATCCTCTCTGGCTAAAATGTCTGCCAGTTTTCTGGAAGTCCTCTCATACTCCCGCACCAGTCGAAGGGATCTCATCCCAAAGTTTACTATGACCTGGATGACTGAGAATCTTCACAGTCGTAGAGATAATGAGATGAGAATGAGGTCTTGTTTTTTTAATCCTGTTCACAAACTATTTAATTTAAAAATGGTTTTCATGCATGCATTTAATTAAAATGGTTATAATTGTGTGCTCCTGATATAGTGCTTGTCTGAAAAAGACTCGTATCTGATATTGACTCGGTTATTCCTTGCATTTAAAGCACTGCCTGGTCTCATTGTTCTTTCACTCACAGATTTTTTCCCCCTTTTCTTCCACTCCAGCTCGTACAGTCAGCTTGCCTGGTACTCATGTACTGCTGCTCTGAACCACGCAGGCAGGCCAGCCTGGGTGTGATCAGGTGGGCAGATTCAGTGCCGTGGCCTCCAGACTCTGCTCTGCTCCTCCTGTCCACAGTCTTCCTTCGAGACCAATCAAGAATCCAAGGACATACCTTATTTTCAATACTCTTACTTCTCCTCTTGCTAGCTTTCCTTTTCTTGCTATTTTTTTTCTTTTAAACAGAATTTTAAAAGTGACCTTGAGAAGGATGCTCTATGAATACAAATTATAAAGACAATGTATGAACATATCTCTCTGAAGAAAGAAAAAAAAAAGAAGCATTTTCCAAGAAAACTGAAGAAACACTTTCAGTTCAGTCGGGTTTCTGAAGTCGCATGTTTGATTCTTTATGAACAGACAGAGCCAGTGCCCTTAAACATTTTATTAGTATTTTCAGTATCATTAAACAAACTATGGGATGCCAAAATTTAAACAGAGTCTATTAATACACATCATGCCATCCACAATAATTTGAAGACGATGCTTTGCTTTGTAGAGTCGAACATCTTCAGTTGATAACGTAGTCCTTGAGTATGAAAATTGGATGGCAATACAGAGCACTGATGTCACTGGTGAACGTGTTGTGACCATCCCAATACTTAAGCGTTTTCATTCCAGTGGTGAGTGTGTATGGCAAAGCAACACAGCTACAATCATTTGCCTTCCCCCAAAACGCCCCGTCTCTTGTCTTTATAAATAGAGGTACATGCAAAAAAAAAAGTTTAAGTATGCTATGGTATCAGTATTAATAACTTACAGTGAATTAATGTCCACTCGAGGCTAACAATAGAATTTATGTTTAATTCCAGAAACATTCCATGTTTTTACTTACCACAATAAATGCTTCTTTACAAATTATTACATTGGTCCTATGCACTACGTTCACACTCCCACACACACAAACATATGTATGCGCACACACCCACACACGGATTATGCCAATAAATGCATACAGACACATACGTACGCGCATATCAAACCGACAAATGCAAACAGACAGGCACTCATGTTGATTTAGAAACGGCTATGCAAATGGTACAAAAGCTTTGGCGTTTTTCTCTACAAGTTGTGCCTGCACACTTGGAAATAGAAGTCACTGTATGAAGATATAGCTTCATACAACTGGCTTTTATTCTATTATAACTATTTCAATCTGATTTTTGTTAATACTTCAGTCTGATATGCACACCCACATAAAACTGTGGAGAAGAGGTCCTGCTTCTAGCTGTTTTACGTAATTATACAACACCAATTTTTCAATGGTGTTGTCTAATTATGTACAATGCTACATGTTCTGATGCCACAACTCCGCTCGATGGTATCACGTTAAAACAAAGAGTTATGTATTTTCTATAATGTACTATTGAATCAATGCTCAATCTAAAGAATCTAAAGAAAAGCCTCATCCGGCCCACTAGGGGGAGTGCGTAACCCAAATCAATGACCCCAAATGGCACTTAAAATGCGTATTTTCAGTTTTTTTTTTTTTTTAATTGACAAAATCTTAAACTGGTGTCCTATAGAGGTCAATAAAGCTTATTCCCCTGGGGAAGTGAAACTCATCAGTAGGTCCTAAGCAGCAGGAATGGAAGAGCACTAGAGTAGTGAACTGAACACACACTGCAGTATGGCCTACACTGAACATCAAATCTTTCTGGAATAAGCATCTTACACAGCAAACACTAACAGTCAGGAGGAGAAACACAGGTCAAAGTGCCAAACACTGAACGGCGTGCTGGCCAGAAGCAGCAAGTTTATCAAGACAGAGATACAGAAAAACCAAGCCATTACCATTAACACCTTAACACATTCTGACATAAGGTTAAGAATGTCGCTGAAGTAAGTTTTATATATGTGTATATATATATTTTTGTAAATATTTACTTGTGACATACAATGAACATTTTTATCTCAGACATTCAGAACATTACAGTTGTAGTCACATGGTCACTCAAGTCATGTTTGTACGAGTGACGCTTTTAGTCTTGCTCTTTCTTTTATGAGTTGCCAAGCAATTAATCCCAGATAGCATACAATTCCAGGCCAGATGTTGGGTTTAGGCACATTAGAGTCAGTTATGGCAACGGGAAGTGTGTTGTAATCCAAAAATCGGTCTGTGAACAGCCACATTTTAAGGTTTTCATGGCATTTAGAGTCTGGATCAAAAAAAGCCCCAATGCAACAAACCGTATCTAAAGTTTTTGCAGTGTTTCAATTTTAGACCAAAGGTGCACAATCCATCATGCCTGAGATACTGTACGGTGTCATCGTGTTCGAGTTGTGGCTGTGATTCCACAGCACAATGTGTGCTGGATGAAAGAGGTATGCGTGGGTTGGCACTGGGTCATCACTCACTTGCTATCTGGGAATTATATCTATAGAAATGAACTGAATGCTTAATGACTAGTAAATAGCAGCCCGCTTTCAGAGGGAGCAGCTGAAAGAGCAAACATAGCAAATCTAAAGTTCAGAGTGTTTTCACCTATTCATAATTAACACACAAACAGCATTCTCATTTCGCCGCCCTTGTCATGTTAACATTCTTACGATAGAGTCCTATTGCTCCGTGTACCATCATGCGTTCTCGGTGCGGCTTGTTAGTTCTAAAACGTCTACTTTACATCATGCTGTACAGATAATGTTGCATAGAAGATTGAGCTTACTCTAGAGGCCATGTAGAGAACGAGAAAATGGAGGCCGTATCGTTGCTCGTTTAGGCAGAGCCCAAACCGTGCTGAGATGAAGGTAACTGGGATGGAGAAGAGAGATGTTTTGGAGCCCTAATGGATCGCACTTTTTGTTCTGGGCGCAGTTAGGGCTTTATAGGCATGGTGAGCGCAGTGACACCTAAGAGACCAGCAGGAGGTGCTGTGCCTGCGGATCTATGAACTGCCCGGAGATGAGCACACTGAGCCGCACATGCTCAGTTTGGAGGCCTCGGGTTCGGGCTCGGTTTCTTCATCCTCTGTCCCGCCCTCTGCCTCTTCTGCTTCTCGGTCAGGGTCGCCTTCTCCTTCCGTCTCTCCCTCTGCTCCCTCGCCTTCTCCCACCATGCAGCCTTCCTCCTGTCTCCTCTTCAACCTGATACATTAAAACACAGAAGAATGGGTACAGTTCCCATATATATGAGAGAACATTACTGTATAGTGTGATGTGCACAAACTCTGGTACATAGGCATTAACACGTGAATACATTTGGTGATTCTATCGTGATGTCACAGAGACATTACATGCAATGGATAAGGATCCATAAATAATGGGGCACTGCAATACTAGAGATAGTAACAAATTGCAGGAGAGGGTGCGAAAGTACAATATGCATCCTCTATTAAATTATAAACCAGGTAATAATTTAGAGCAGACACAATGTCTGTGCTTTATAGCATACAGATTCTCGTGCCAAAAAATAAGAGCTCTATGCCCACAGCCAACACCAAGGACAAGGCTGTAATCTATAATTGAAAGTGTATTTATCAAGATAAATAGGTTCTAAGCTATATATTTCATTTTTGCTGTGGGGAGGGGTACAAACAGTGTACAGTGTCTTGCAAAAATATTCATCCCCCTTGGTGTTTGTCCTGTTTTGTTGCATTACAAGCTGGAATTAAAATGGATTTTTTTGAGGGCGTAGCCCCATTTGATTTACATAACGTCTACCACTTTAAAGGTGCAAATTGTTTTTTATTGTGACACAAACAATAATTAAGATGGGGAAAAAAAATCCAGAAATTTGGAGTGTGCATAGGTATTCATCTCCCAAAGTCAATACTTTGTAGAGCCACCTTTTGCTGCAATTACAGCTGCAAGTCTCTTGGGGTATGTCTCTATTAGCTTAGCGCATCTAGCCACTGGGATCTTGCCCATTCCTCTAGACAAAACTGCTCCAACTCCTTCAAGTTAGTTGGGTTGCACTGGTGTACAGCAATCTTCAAGTTATGCCAGATTCCCAATTGGACTGAGGTCTGGGCTTTGACGAGGCCATTCCAAGACATTTAAAAAATTTTCTTTAAACCACTCCAGTGTAGCTTTAGCAGTATGTTTAGGGTCATTGTCCTGCTGGAATGTGAACCTTTGTTCCAGTCTCAAACCTCTAGCCGACTCAAACAGGTTTTCCTCCAGAATTTCTTTCTGCTGCATTTGACACTCCAGAATTACTTTCTGCTGCATTTGACACTGTTGATTACCCCATTCTCCTGCCATCCTTCTAAGCTCTAGGGATCTGCAGGACAACCCTAGACTGGTTCAAGTCCTACCTCTCTGGTCACTCCTTCCAGATTACCTGGTCTGGTACTGTATCAGCACCACAGCCACTTACCACTGGTGTCCCTCAAGGTTTGGTCCTTGGTCTGCTTCTCTTCTCCCTCTACATCCAGTCTCTCGGCCTGAAAAGATATCCTATCCTACCACTGCTATGCTCATGACACCGACTGTTTCTTTCTTTTCCTCTTTCTGACACACACATCTCTGTTTGCATCTCTGCTTGCCTGTGTGATATCCAGAGCTGGATGGACAACCATCACCTGAAGCTCAACCCAGGCAAGACAGAGATAATCTACATTTCTGCTCCATTCTCTCCACCCCTGGACATTGTTATCTCCTTGACATCTCTAGGTCTTCTTCACCCAGTGCGAAGAACTTAGGGGTTGTGTTCAATGACAAACTCTCCTCCTCAGTGAACATTGCTGCAGTGACCTGGATGTGCAGATTCCTCCTCTACAACATCTGTAGGATACACCTTTTTTTTTACCACCTACTCTACTCAGCTCCTGGTCCAAGCACTGATCCTCTCCTGCTTGGAATACTACAACTCTCTCCTTGCTGGCCTTCCAGCTTCTGTCATCAGACCCTTACAGCTCATCCAGAATGCTGCAGCTCACCTGGTCTACAACCTCCTTTGTTCTTCCCATGTCACTGTTCTGCTTGCTGACCTGCACTGACTACCTATCACAGCTCACATCAAATTTAAGACATTGGTGCTAGCTTACCAGGCTGTCAAGGGTTTAGGGTGAGCACACCCCCAGAGTCTGATCTGCCCCTACATGCCAGCCAGATCCCTATGCTCCACTACTACTGGTCACCTGGCCCCTTTCCCTCTCTGCTCCTGCCCAGCCTGCTCAAGACTGCTGTCTGTCCTAGTTCCCTGTTGGTGGAATGACCTTCCCATTGATGCCAGAACTGCCAACTCCCTGATTACCTTCAAGTGCAGAGTGAAGACTCATCTTTTCAGGTTGCACCTCTCCCCTACTTCCCTGCCCACTGTGTAACTGCATTTCGGTCTAGAACAACCCAGGCTGTGCACTGTCTAGCCTGGGGTTAGCTTTTTTTTAGTTCCCTATTGAGGTATAGTTTATATGTTTAGTTTGTCTCCTTGGCTGTGTAAGTATTGGTACTTCAACAGAATACTACACTAGGTATTACTGTCAGTTGTTCAGTTGGCACCAGAACTTTCTTGTCCAGAAGTTCACCATTTCGTTTTGCACTTGTATGTTGCTCTGGATAAGAGCATCTGCTAAGTGCCATGTAATGTAATTGCTCTGTATTTAGTGCCATCCATATTTCCTTCAATCCTGGCCAGCTTTCCTGTCCCTCCAGATGAAAAACATCCCTATAGCATGATGTTGCCACCACCATGCTTCACTGTAGGAATGGTGTTCTCAGGGTGATGGGACATGTTGGGTTTGCACCACATATGGCGTTTCCCGTGATGGCCAAAAAGTTCAACTTTAATCTCATCTGACCAGAGAATCTTCTTCCATGTGTTTGTGGAGTCTGCTACATGCTGTTGGACAAACTCCAAATGTGTTTTCTTATTTTTTTTTCTTTAAGCAATGGCTTTTTTTCTGGCAACTTTTCCATAAAGCCCCGCTGTGTGGAACGTACGGCTTAAAGTGGTCCTATGGACAGATACTCCCATCTCTGCTGTGGATCTTTGCAGCTCCTTCAGTGTTATCTTTGGTGTCTTTGCTGCATCTCTGATTAATGTCTTTTTTGTGTCACAATTAAAATGAATTTAAAAAACAAACAATTTTTTTTGCACCTTTAAAGTGATCAGCGTGTTGTGTAAATCAAATAGTGCTAACCCCCCCAAAAAAATCAATTTTAATTCCAGTTTGTAATGTGACAAAACAGGACAAACACCAAGGGGGATGAATATTTTTGCAAGACACTGTGTATAGCACCTGGTCATTCAATGCAGTTATTCATTCAGCCAATGCAGCAACAGCACTATGCATGAAATCATGCAGATACAGGTCAAGATTTTAATGTTCAAGAATGGTCTTTTTCCAATTTTCAACTGTCCAGTTTTGATGAGCCAGCACCCACTGTCACCTCAGTGTAGAACTCTGGTGTGTGAGGGTCTGGAGGAAGACTCAGGAGGTCAGTGGAATTTAATCTCCAGGCTCTGGTTTATTCAATCCATGCTTTTCTGGGATTTTTTTTTTCGGGGGGGGGGGGGTGTTAATCCTTTATTCCTCACATGTACATTAGATGACAGTGAAATTATTTCTCTACATTTAACTCATCTGGGGATGTGAGCACACATACCCAGAGCAGTGGGCCATTGTGCTGCAGCACCCAGGGATCAGTTCAGGGGTTAGATGCCTTGCTCAAGAGCACTTCAGCCATGGATGTAGAGGTCCCAAAGCTGCTTCTCTAACCTTTAGGACATGTCTCCCATATGTCTCCCTCTTCTGCACACTATCAACAACTCAACATGAACAGGACAACTCAACAAAAAAACGGTTCCATCCTGTACTCACAGCTTTTGCTCCATCAGTTTCAAGTTCACACTCTTTGGTGTGTGTGTGTGTGTGTGTCACAAACTCCGCCAGCTATACTATGCCCCCCTCCCCCCACCAGTTATGGAAGTCATTGAAAGCACAAAGAGACACAAATTATGGCAGTAATAAGTTACAGGGAAGAATCATCACAAATTACCTGCCTGTTTGACCTGCCATGTCTCCAACCACAGTTGATGCTAAGCCATACCCCACTTGACTCAGGCCAGGGAGCCATCTGGTTTGCAGCTGACGCCGCCCTGGCAGGAGAGGTAATTCACCACCACCATCTGCTTCCCTGCCTGTGGCCCACCTCAAATTTGAATGAGTGATCCATGCATTGGTGTCCTTCATGTGATGGAACCATTGGAGCAGGGCATGATCAGAATAAAATGGCACCCTAGTAGGTAGTACCAGCGAGTGACGACTGCCCACTTGATAGCCAGATTCTTCTTCTTGATTGTGCTGTACCTGGTTTACCTTACCAGCAGCTTCTAGCTGTAAAGCACAAGGGGATCCTCCCCTTCCACCATCTTGGACAAAATGGCCATAGCCCACTGTCCAGTGTGTCAGTCTACAGAACAAAGGGGAGAGAAAATTCAGGAAAATGCAACAGTTGGTACCCCACACATCTTGCACTCCCCTTATAATTTGTTTGTGTACTAGATTCTTAGATGACATCTTGCCATTGCTGTGCCACAACCATTCCCACATCACTCCCCTCACACAGGTCATCCTCAGTGCACTCTTCTCCCTCTCCACCACACGTCAGCAGATGGGCCATTGTCTGGACTTCTCCACAGTCACACTTTTCAGTTTCATCAAATTGGTTTTGCATCATCCTGCACCAGTGTGGAGGCAGTTAAGGGCTTTCCAAGTAACAGAGGGCTGGTGGTGTCCTGCTGCCATCAGTTGCTGGGGTTTTGTTGGTGGTACAATTGGCTCCAGTTCCATGAACCTATGCCGGCTTGTCAATTGTTTCTTAGTGTGCTGGTGATTGTACAAGAGGTGTTGAGGGTCTGTGTCCACCTTGAAACACTCACTTGTAACAGCTCGTCTGCATCTTTCAGATAGTGCCTCAATGCCAGCCAGCTTACAGAGGTGTTGAACTTTTGTTGGTCTGAGGCATCCAGTAATTTCCCTGCTGGTAGTATTATGTGCATGTGTAGAGCAGCTCCAGACATGACTAGCATATTCTGCTGCTGAAAATCAGAGTGCCAGGACAGTAGTACAAATTGTTGGTGGGTCACTTCCAAAGGGACTGTTTGCAAGCTTGTCAATGAAGTTGTTTTTTGTTTTGACCTTTTGCCTTGGTTTTCTTGACATGCCTGCAATAAGATAGTGTGTGATCAAGGACCATGCCCAGGTACTTTGGGGCTTCACAGTGCTTTAGGAGGACATCATTCCATTGTACTTACAGTTGTTTGTGTCCTGATTTTGGAGGTGGAAAGCTGCAGTCTGTGTTTTTGTGTTTTCATTGGGTTTGGTTGCAGAGAGTTCTCTTCATACTATGTTGTCATGTTCTGCAGTGGAAGGTCAAGCACAATCTCAATTTTCCTGAAGTTTGATGCTTGTGTTGCAGTGCACAGGTCCTTAGCTTAGACAAATGACTTGGCTTGGGGAGCGATCAGCTGGCCATTGGTATAGATGTTGAACAGTGTGGGGGCAAGGACACTGCCATGGGGTAGGCTATTTTTCTGGCACCTCCATCTGCTGTTCTGACCATTCAAGCTGATGAAGAAGCGTAAGTTCTCCACTGTTGTCATGATAAACTGACAACAATAAAGGTGGGAGTCTTGTAATGTCTGCTGTAACTTGACTTTCATGATGCTGTGGTTCACAGTGTCATATACTGCAGACAGATCAACAAATGCTGCTCCTGTGATTAGCTTCCTTTCAAAGCCATCTTCATTGTGTTCTGTCAGGTTCAGCAGTTGTCCTGTTGTTGACCTCCCATGATGAAATCTAGCCTTCTCAGGTATCAAAATGTCATCTACATCCTGAACAGTGCAGTTCAGGATGCATCTTTCCATCAGCTTGTATGGATGGCACAGTAGCGATATGGGTCGGCAACTGCTAGGAATGTTTGTGTCTTTGCCTAGTTTTGATAAGCTGATGACCTCTGACTTCTGCCAGACTCATGGGATGGTGTTGGTTGCCAAGCAGGTGTTAAACATATCAAATTGCCATTTCTGTTCCGAGTCCCCTTATAGTGAGGTCATTCAGCTGCCTGGTGATGTCTGAAAAATTAAGTAAAAACCTCTGATGCCAGCCAGCCCTAGGAACTGCCTCAACCACTTCTTGGTCTTGGGTCCACAGAAACAACCTCTCTCCATAGTTTCAGGAGATCAAAGTGGTGTGTTTTAAGTGCATTGCCTCTATCCATTCATCTGACCTCACAGTTAAGTTCTCTGACTCACCGCATCACCTCAAAGAGTTCTTACCACTTTGCAAGTAATTTGAAGCTCAATGTGAGTATTAGTATGGGTACCTTATCTCCCAGTGCAAATTCCCATAGTCAAGTACCCCATCATACAGTTAGGACTGTCATTCTTGAGCTTGACACAAATTGTCCTATGTTAGGTGACAAGGTGTAGAATTTTGCGCTCAGGTCCAGAACATTTTGGGGCCTCTCGTACTGTACATAATAGGGGCTCAAATCACTTATCCCAATTTCATGCATCTTCATGAATGAGTTTAGAAATGATGCTTTTTAGCTCCACCAGGCCGTCTGTTTACAGATGGTAAACAGTATTCATTTTGACAAGAATTTTAAATTTAGCTTTGGTCTTAGTCATGTACTGAAAATTGTAGTTCCATTTTCATCATGTTTTAGTCTTTTTTGTAGTTTTGTTTTAGTCAAGATTTCATCAGTAGAACTAAGTTTTAATTTTAGTCTAATTTTAGTCAATGTTTTAGTCATAATTTTCTCAGACATGTTCGTGATACTTGTAAAATGCGCCCTGTAACTTTAAGGCAGGCTATTACCAGAGGGGTATTGCCTGATATGGTTGGGTTTTTTTTGTTTGTTTTGGTATGCAACTGGTGTTGTTGTTGTTGTTGTTGCTATGCTGTGTTGTTTCTGTGTGGAAGTAATGTGGAGTTAGCCACAACTCTGTTAGTGTTTTGATGCACCAGCAGATTACTTGTAAACATCCCTATGCTCACACCTAACCTTCAACAGTCATGTATTCCTCAATGTCCCACAATGAATCAGGCTTTGATGGATGGTGATCTGGTTACATCCTGAGTCCACCAAGGCCTGGACCCTGTACTACGAAGCGGGTTTTCTGGCTTACCAGGGTAACTTCGAGAGTAACTTGATCATGTGCAGCGTAACTTCC
>JAOPUC010000004.1:22337508-22347841 GCA_027564185.1 Cephalocassis borneensis
TTCTTCCCCATTTATTTTATGTAATTTTATTTTCTATTGTTTACTGTTTTGCTTTTACTTCTGTAAAGCACATTGAATTGCCACTGTGTATGAAATGTGCTATATAAATAAACTTGCCTTGCCTTTTAAAAGTGGAGCTACATTATCTAAATCATTGAACGTTGAGTAAGCATTCAGTTGCCTGATCAAGTTCTGTGGGGTCTGACTGTGAGACAAAGTTGACAACTCCGAGACTATTTATAAAACTTTGTGAAGGAGTCGACATGAATGGGTGTTTAATACAGTAGCGTGACAAGGTGCATATTATTGCTCACACACATTTGAACAACATAATTCGAAGTAGCTTCAGACTGTAGAAGTGTGACTATTTTCTATACTTAACTTGAATGTTCGCATTAGATCAAGAGTGTGACCATTATGAGTAGGTCCTATTATGTTCTGATCAACCTCTACGGAATCTAGAATGGACACTCAAGTCTCCAACTAAGCCTTTGTCTAAGGAAATAACCAGGTCAGAGAAGAAATCTGCAAGTTCAGAAACATTCAGAATATTGAATTTATAACCAGGCGTGTTACACCTCGATAATCAAAGAACCGTGATGCCTCTTCCTCTACCACTTAGAGAAGGCTGGTGTTTAATAAAAGCTGCACAATTACTGGATACAATAAAATTGTATCCAGCAATTGTGGAAATGTATCTTTATACAAGGCTCCATAATCATTTGGTTTAATCCATGTTTAATATAAACATGTACCGACATTAAATTCATCGGTAATAAGTTCATTAAAAATTAGTGCTTTAGATGTAAGAGATCCAATATTAAAAACAGTACTACCTTTAGGTCAAAAGTGCTGGCAATGGCTGTACAGTTAAAAAAAAAAAAATCTAATTTTATATTCATTCATTCACTAGAACAAACTTTTTTTTTTTTAACTAGCTCGATGAACTAGTTAAAAAACTTATTATAAACTAGCTCAGGGAACAGACAGTGTCTATATAATCCCTCAGGTTCCATGACTCTGTGCAGCAAGCAGGCAGTTGTTTTAGCCTGTTCGTCTGCTCCCTGGCTTTGGCTCTGGTTGGTCACAAGTTAACTAAGCCTGTTCTGAGACCATGAAGTATGCTGCAAGAAATAAGAGCAGCACCTCCCCGAGTGGGATGGATACTGTCCTGCCCCAACAGGCCAGCTTTGCCCTTAAAGCTATTCTAATTATTTATAAAGCCCACATTGTTTTCAGAGCACCACCTGAACAACCAGCAATTCAGCGACCATAACCTACTGTAAACTACACCACCTTTGGGATAGGTCCAGCATAAAATTGGCGAAGGCAATGTAATAACACTTCTACGAAAGGTACCCTTGGCAATCTCAGACTGACAAAAGGCGTATATCATTATTCACATAAGTTTTCAAAGACTGCTCCTATGTTTGCCTAAGACCCTAAGATTACCTACTATGTCCGGCACCCTAGCTCCTGGTATACACCTAACTAAACCTGCTGGTGCCCCTAAAGGCCTAACCAATTTCACATACCGTAAGACAGAGCATCCTATAACCAAAGATCTTACACATCTCAGTGGGTGTTTCAGAACAGCAATTCAATTTCAGTAGTCAATCAGATCTTGAGAATTGTGACACTGATGAGCGGTGCCTGTTTTCACTTTGACTCAATCCAGCCATAGATCAACTCAAGTGCAAATTATTTTTTATGAGCACGTCAGTTGTTGTACATGCAGACGTAGGAAAAAGTGACTGAGCAATTTTTTCAGAGTTAAAAGTATTTCACAAAAATATTCATTTTATTTTGAGTTTAGAGTAAAATTTGGAGTTGGAGCAAAATTAGAGTAATTGTGTAACAGCAAGTGTAACCAGTGGTCCTTGGCGTCCCCCCCCAAAAAAACAGTAATTCTGGCACTGAACTGAGTAAAGTGTTAATTTCAAGACACACTGAAGAAAGTAAAACTTAAACCAAAAAAAACACACAAATGAAGATGTAAAAAGTTTTAAAATGGTGTTGGAAAGTGAAAAACATACCTTGTCCAGGTGATCACCTGACCTGATGGGATTAAGAGCTGGCAGTGGGAGGGAATGAAGTTTACTCTTCTCACTGAGAAGACCCCCCTCACTGCCAATCCCTTCTCCCAAAACAATGATTTAAAATTTGACTGCCAGTTAATTGTCCCAATCAATAAAACAGGTCCAAGTTTTTGTGCCGGATACGTTCCTAAGACTGAACAATCACCTCAAGTGACCGAAACGGTTCATCACAGTGGATAATGTTTTTTCACACAGTCCAACAGTTCTAAAACTGCTTTTTACAACATTTAACCACTTTTTTTTTTAAAAACATACATACTACATAGATATTATTGTCAATGAATTTGTGCTGAATATAAGTCATAACTTTGACAGAGCATGTCAAAACTCATTAGTGCCATAAAATACCTTCAGACACGAGAGGGTTAAAAGATCTGTTGATATTAAAGCAACATGGATGGCTGCCACTTGCCATCGTCTTTGCATGGGAAGGAAAAACTCGTGGTCCCTGGCGTTCCCCCCAAAAAAACAACAAAATTGTAGATTCAACAGTGACACCAAAAGGAGGGGGGGGTGGGGTGTAAGGGGAAAAAAAAAAAAAACCTCACGGCAGACAATTCAAAAATTGGAATTACGTTACAGGAAACTGCATCACCAGCATCCACAACTTGATCCTGATCTGAGTCATAGTGACCCATAGGTCATCCATAGTCATACAATCACATCCCTTGAGGTGTCCTGTGGGGGATGCTTCAGGAATATAGGGGGTACCCAGGCTTGCTGTAATGGGCCATTCGGGCCCCATTATAACCAGAGCAACACCTTGGTTCACACTGCTGGCAATAAGTCACTCATTCCCAGTGGGTGTTGGTCTCTGTCAGGGCCACCCTTTGTCACAGATTCTGTTCATAACTTTTATGGACAGTATTTCTAGTCATAGCCCAAGGGTGGAGGATATCTGGTTCAGTGTGATCAGGATCACTTTTTTTTTTTTTTGCTGCACATCCTGTTTGCTTCATTGAGCTGCAAGCAAGGGAAAAATGGCATGACCAATGGATCGGTGCAGCTTCTGCAGAGATTTAGAAGCTGTACTGGTCAATCATACTGAAGACAGCACTGAGCCTAAACGTAAAGCTATCGAGTTACTGGTCAATCTACATTCCTACCCTCACCTATAGCCACAAGCTGTGGGTAGTGACTGAAAGAACAAGATCACAGTTACAAGTGGTGAGCTTTCTCCAAAGGACGTTTGGCCCAACCCTTAGACATAGGGTGAGGTGCTTGGACATTCGGGAGGGACTTCACATCCAAAAGAAGGTCAGCAAAGGTAAGGTGTTCTGGGCACACCCACCTGGGATGAGACCCTGAGGCAATCCCAGGACACACAGGAGAAATTCTATCATTCAGCTTGCTTGGGAAAGCCTTGGTTCCCCCCTCCCCAGAAGAGCTGAAGAAAATGGCCAGGCAAAGGGAGGCCTGGGCATCTATGCTGGAACTGCTGCCCCCGTGACCCAGACATAGATAAGCAACAGAAAATAAATGAAGTCTGATCCATTTAATTACAGGATACTATGTGTACACACTGTATAAATGTCACTAGAATCATTACAAAAGCACCAGTTCTGCTCTTTATGATTGTGTTTCATATCTACACAATAGAGTTCATCGGCAATTCAACCAAGAATAATGATTGCGGAGATTGCAGGGCTTTGGGCAGATTGGAACACTGATGTAAACTCAAAATTACCCCTCCCTCCTCACCAAGACTGCCAGACAAGCAACTAGCATCGTTGAAAAGGCAGTCATGCAAATACCACATGAAACTGCTTCACCGCATTGTGATAAACTTCCTGAAGCAACTCAACTGAGAATGGACAGTGTGTCCCCATCGGGTTCTAAGGGTTAATACTGTTCAATTAGATGCATAAAAATGAGAACATGAGTTTATGCAGAACTCACTTTTCACCCAGCTCTTCAATAAACACGGTCACAGCACTGGGATGAGTTCCTACCTCCTGGATGAAAGCATTGTAGTACTTCCCTTTTGGATCCAAACGTACCTAAATGACAAAACATGCATTAAAACATGACAAATTTTGCCAAAAGTCTGGACACCTGACCACCACCCCACATCCACTTTACATCCCATTCTATGTTGAGACCTTGCTGCAATGATGACAAATCCACTCTTCTGGAAAAGCTTTCTACTAGATTTTGCTACATGGCTGTGGGGATTTGCCCAGTGAGCCACAAGAGCATTAGTGATGTCTGGCACAAGTTGGCATTCCAAGTCATCCCAAACGTGTTCAGTGGGGTTGAGGTCAGGGCTCCATGCAGGACACTCAAACGTCTAACCTTTGGAAGTTTTTCAACCTTCAAAGGGGTATTGTCATGTAGGAAAAAAAGTTTAGCCCTTTTAGTGCCAGTGAAGGGAAACTAAAAATAACATACAAATAGATTCTATACAATTGTGTGATACCAACTTTGTGGCAATAGTTTGGAGAAGGTTTAGATATGGGTGTGGCGATCAGGTGTCCACAAACTTTTGGCCATATTAAAATACTAATTAAAAAAACAAAAAAAGGTCAGCAAAACCAAGATTCAAAAAGTGTTACCCCAGTCATACTGTACCTGGCACTTGTCCCCCAAGAAATACTGACGGCCAGCAAACACCATATAATCAGTCTTCTGGAGTTCTGCAACACCAAATTACCATCCTATTTAATAGTGAAGGCAACACGTACTGTACATGTAATATTAAAAAAACAAACATTATACGATTGCGTGAACACACAAGTTTATGTTCAAGTGGTGAATATATTCACAGTGAATGAAGCAAACTAGTTGAAATATTTTTTAGACAACGTATGACTAGATGCCATTTTGAAAACTCCTGTCTAGTCAGCAGGAAAACACGAAGTGAAGTCATCTGAGTGAAATATCAGAAAATAGTCATCCAACTTATGACACTGTATTTCGTATGAAAAATTAGTTTAACACAAGATAAACCATCTCCCAGCCAACGTGTGATCTTTTAGTATACATAGATACAGTCACACCAAGTCCCTACATTGATCAAATTAATTCATTGATTTCCTCATGAGTGACAATTGCCACAGTTTTGGATCTCTATGTCCAGGATGTATTTTTCATGAGGTACAAGTGGTACATTTCCCAGTAAAAGACTCATGGTCTTTTTATACATGTAAATACACAAATTATACATAACCCCCCCCACCACACACACACACACACACACACACACACAGTCGTTTTATTTACATGCACAAATAATGTCTCACACACAGTCTACTCGATAGACAAGCAAGACCATCGCTGACAAGTTGACTTATGGCTGATTATTCCTACACACAAGATAAACAGTGACTTTCAAAGCCAGTGAGTGATTTACAAAGTTTGCCACAAACAATGCAAATTAGGTCTGGGGTTGTGGCCTGACCGTTAGTTCTGTCAGATGGAGGATCTTTAGGAGTTTTGGAACATCTTGTAAGTCCAGATCAGCTCTTGCAGACTTTGCCGCAGACATGACACATAAGTGGGTCTGCCGGAACGAACTGAATATATTTGTGTGTGTGTGTGTGTGTGTGTGTGTGTAGCCATCTCAGAAGTGCTTCAAAGCCTTGCATTTGACAAGCAAATACAGCCACACTCATTACAGCAGAACTGAGGCACATCTGTATCTACTTCCTCTCCTTTGCAGGCAGCTCTTCTGGTTTTGGCCCAGCCTATTGACTTGGCATGGAATGAACGACAGCCTCCATGTATCCATTTCCTTCAAGTATTCCTATCACCAGCCTGTTCTTCCCCGTTTATGATAAAGATTGAATTTTAACAGGGAATCTTTAACACAGTCTTCAAAACACTTCTTAGGTTTTTGTTAAGGTCTCCTTCCCTCAGCTAGCTCGCCGTAAAAACATCTGCTTGTCGGCCATCATCCAGCCGAACCAGATGTCCTGCCCAGCAAAGGTAGTGCTTGTGTATTTGAGCTATGCCGAGTGTATCGGCTAGCTCCAATACTTGTGTCCGGAACATGTGCAATGCGCCGGATGCCAAGGATTGATCACAGGACAACGCTGATGAAAGCGCTCCAGAAGATCAAAAATGTTTCTTATAAGGTCACCCATGTCTCACAAGAATATAGAAGGCTTGTCAGAACACAAGCAAACATTATAGACCTCTAGTTTTGTTTTCTTCAAGCCTTTCTGAGACCATTACATCGTCTTGGAGCAGAAAAGGAATCAGTGGCTTTCTTCAGCCAGAGGGAGATTTCATTGTCAAGGGAACATTGATGATTTATCACGCTAACGAGGCAGGCAAAGTTATCAACGACTTTCAGCTTCTTCCCATCCACATAAATGGAAGGTTCTACATAGGCTGAGCCTGGAGCTGGTTGAGACATCTTATCCAAACTGATTATCAGACCCAAAGCTTTGCATGACTGACAACCTGTCCATGAAAACACTGCATATCAGCAGCAGTGTGGGAGACCAAGTCGCAGGTCATCAGTGTAAAGGAGATTATGGACAACAGAAGGGAAAAAAAAAAAAAACCCACACAGTTTTTCAGCTAAAATCGAATGTTGAAAAGCTTGCCTGTACTACGATACCGCACATACACACCATCACAGTTCTTGAAGGCATCCATAAGAATCATGGAAAAGATGGAGAACAAAAGCCAGTGCAACTAGATCTCCCTGCTTAAACACCATTCTCCACTTTTATGGGTTCAGACATGATGCCGCCAACAATTACAGAAGCCTCCATGTCATCATGGAAGAACTTGACCAGGTTTATGAAGTGTGGGGGGCAGCCAAGCTTTCCAAGAATAATCCAGAGTGTTTCCCTGTTGACCGTATCAAATGCCTTTGTGAGTTCAACAAAGACCAGATACAAGCACTGGCCCTGCTCGACACACTTCTTGGATTTGGTGTGCTGTGAATATCATGTCCGTTGTTCCTCTGTTTGCTCTTTTAAAAAAAAAAGGGCAGCACTGGGATTCTGGGAGGACAAACACCCATATGGGTATTCTGGAAAGAATTATGCCAGACAAGATCTTTCCAGCTGCACATAGTGCTATGCCTCTATAGTGCTCACAGATTTTCAGACACCCTTGCCCTTCTACAGAGGAATCAAAATAGCATCTCTTCACTCTTGGGACTACTCCACAGGTCCAGATGTATAAAGATAACTCTGGACATGATCAGTTAAGTGCCCTCCTCCAAACCAAAACATCTCTGCAAAACAATCCATCTTGACCAGCTGATTTTCCATGATTTCGCTTCGCAATAGTGTTACCTCTTCCATAGTGGGTGGCCTTTCCATTGTGTAGGCTATAGGCTGTTAAACTACAGTATCAAACTGCAAAATCCACAGGTGATTCTCTATTCAAGAGCTCAGAGAATTGTTCCTTCCATCGACTGATTTTGTCCATTGCCATCTTTTGACCTCTGAGGAGTAATTCTTGTCACACAAGGCCCAAAGGCTTGCTTAATTAGACTGTACAGCTCCTTGCCATTTTCTGAAATCAGCAGTGGCCTGCATCTCTGCTGCAAGATTTGACCATGTGTCCTACATTGTCTGCAGAGTGCACTGAACATCAGCCTTAGCGTGCTTAAACTCCTCGTTCAGCTGCTTTCTCGGAGTCCCCGATAGATTTTTCTGCATAATGCGTTTACATAAATTGTTAGTAGAAAGAGCGGCATGTATGGCTTCATCATTTATCAAACCAGTCTCGGGATTTGGAGAACACTGTCTCAACAACATCCTTAGTGATGGTGTAGATTTGCTCATGGGTAACCTTCCAAGAGTTGGAGTAAGTCACTGTGCCAAGTTTTTCCTGCAAAACAGCCTGTGTATCTGAGGAGTAAAGTTGGGGAACATCTAGATGTTTAGGAAGCTTGACTATCTTACGTGACTGAGCAGCAGGCTTTACAACCAAAAGTATCTTCGATCTAACAAGAGGATGGACTGTTCAGCACACTGCTCCACGCAGGGAATGGACATTGCAGACATCTTGCATGTCACGTTTATGCAGGATTACATAGTCTAGCAAGTGCCATTGTTTAGGTCTTGGGTGCATCCATGTTACATGGTCGTCCTTATGCTGAAATTGCATGCTAGAAATACAGCTGAAAAACACTGCACAGTTCAAGCAGCAGCAAACGGTTTACGTTGCCTACACAACACCAAAGGCAACTCCATGTCCACCAATCCTTGCCAACTCTGGCACTTAAAAAAAAAAAAAAAAAAAAAAAAAAACACCAAAGACAATCCTATCAGAATTCGGAACAGATCGTGATACAGTTCGCAGGGCTTCATAAAAGGAGGTTCTTCTCATCCTTGACATTCACAAAGGTAGGTGCATAGATGCTGATCAAGGTCACTTATCTACCTCCACTTAGATGAAGACAGAGTGTCATGATAGTCAGTGATACCACGGTGCAGTTCACACAGCCTGGAGACCACGGTGTTGCGGATCACAAATCCAACACCTGCTTCTCTGCGATCTTCTCACTTCCTTACTTTCCAGAAAAAGGTATAACC
This sequence comes from Cephalocassis borneensis, assembly GCA_027564185.1. Taxonomy (NCBI): domain Eukaryota; kingdom Metazoa; phylum Chordata; class Actinopteri; order Siluriformes; family Ariidae; genus Cephalocassis; species Cephalocassis borneensis. Next base: position 22,346,111 of record JAOPUC010000004.1, read on the forward strand.
CCCAGCAGGTTCCTGAATTTGCCCACAGTCAGAAAGCTGGGTCTCAGAAAGCAGCTATAATCAACAGAATACTTTGAGTTCTTTGTAAATCAAGGCAGTTCATCGTGCAGGTTAGGATTCCTCAGGATTGTCAAGGAGGGTCCTTACATTCCAACATTTGATCTAGTGTTTCGAGCGCAAAGTGGACAGCCGTCAGCCATGCTAAACTGGCCAGATGGAAGAGGAGTAGGCAATGTTTGGGTCACCTTTTCCAGAGCCCTCTAAGTTTACTGGTGAGCAGTGCTCTCCCTGAAAAGGGCTACTCCGTCACCCTTAGAGCAACCAAAAGTCATCTCTGCCCCATATCGATGAACTAGTGACTTTGTATCTGCCATGGGCTGCCAGTGTGCAAGTTGGCAGCTAGGTACCTCCAGCCCATCAGACCTGTACACGACACACAGTTTGGGCACCCTTGCTGAAAATGTCTTTTACTGTGAATAGTTAAGTGAGCAGACGATGAACTTATCACCAAAAGGCATAAAAAATGTAAAGACAAGACTTTTTTTTCAGTGTTTTATGCAAGGTGTGCATTTTTTGTTTTGTACAATTGGAGAGTGAAAAAAGAAAAAGGAACACCATGTGAAAATTTGGGCACCCCAATACATTTGAGTTCTCGGGTCACTTTTACCAAGGTTCCAGACCTTAATTAGCTTACTGAGCTGTGGTTTGTTGAAATTCTTCATTAGAAAAAAGGTCAGATGATGCAGATTTCAAAGCTGTATAAATTCTGACTCCTCAAACTTGTCCCCAAAATCAACAGCCATGGACTCCTCTTGGCAACTCCCTAGCATTCTGAAAAATAAAAATTGATACTCACAAAGCAGGAGAAGGCTACAAAAACAAAAGCAAAAAAAGTGTTTGCAGGTTGCCGTTTCCTCAGATCGTAATGTTAAGAAATTGCAGTTAAACAGTGGAGATCAAGGGGAGGTCTGGAAGATGAAAACTTTCTGAAAGAACTGCTCATTGGATTGCTAGAAAGGCAAATAAAAATTCCTGTTTGACTGCAAAAGACCTTCAGAAAGATTTAGCAGACCGTGGAGTGGTGGTGCACCGTTCTATGCAGCGACACCTGAACAAATATGACCATCATGAGAGAGTCATCAGAAGAAAACCTTTCCTGTCCCCTAGCCACAAAATTCAGTGCCTGAAGTTTGCAAATGACCATCCGAGCAAGCCTGATGCATTTTGGAAACAAGTCCTGTGGATTGATGAAATCAAAATAGAACTTTTTGGCCACAATATGCAAAAGGTATGTTTGAAGGAAAAAAAGTGCTAAATTCGAGGAAAAGAACACACCTCCAACTCTTAAGCATGGGTATATATAGATTATGCTTTGGGGTTGTGTTGCAGCCAGTGGCACATTTCATTGGTCGAGGGAAGCATGGATTCGAATAAATACCAGCAAACTCTGGAAGCAAACATCAAGTTAAGGAGGATGGGTCCTACAATAAGACAATGATCCAAAACACCTCAAAATCTACAATGGAATACCTCAAGAGGCACAAGAAGGTTTTGCCATTGCCCTCACAGTCCCCTGACCTAAACATCATTGAAAATTTGTGGCTAGATCTCAAAAGAGCAGTGCATGCAAGGCAGCCCAAGAAACTTGTAGAACTGGAAGCCTTTTTGCAAGGATGAATGTGCAAAAATCCCCCAGTTAAAAATTGAAAGATTATTATGAGAAATTGGGGG
>JAOPUC010000004.1:22385073-22397068 GCA_027564185.1 Cephalocassis borneensis
ACCTACCTCTACTAACACTGTAGCACAAAATAGAGAGTCTACAACTTTTCATTGTCTTTTTCAAAAGAATCAGTATCAAGAATGCACGCCACTGCAGAGAATAGTATAAAGTCTGTGTGGACACAAAAAAGGCATGTTGCGGTTTTTGAAGAGTGTTTGGAACTCACTTATCATTCATGGATTCTGGTTGGGAAACACTGTGATGCATTTTTAACAGTAACATTATCAGCACAATTTTTGATGTAAAAAAGCACAGTCTCTGCATATTCCTCCAGATTCCCTTGATCAAATAAATCACATTCTGTGCAATCAGAGCAGTCCTGCAGCTGTGAAAGGGGCTCCTCAGGCCAAGTTGTGATGGTTCTAATACTTGGCTTTGTTGTTCTTCTGAGGGGGGTGTATGCAGGAAACAGGAGTAATGACAGGTGATCTGACTGTCAGAGGTGAGGGAGAATAATAGTTCTGTAAGCATGTTTTATATTGGAATAAATATGATCCAAAGTAGTATCCCCTCTTGTTGCACATTTCACATGCTGATGGAAATTAGGGAATACTTTTTAAAACATGTTGACTGAAATCTCCTGCTATAATGTGTGCACCCTCAGGATGGGCTCGCTGCTGTTTGTCAACAATGGCTAGCACTTGTTCGAGAACAATGCTAATATTATCATCAGATGGAATGTAGACAGTAGTGATGATTATGACACTTAGCTCTCGGGGTAAATGAAAAGGTCTGCACAAGACTGAGAAAACTTGAAGATCAGGAAAATACTGTTAACACACCAATAATTAACCAGTTATTGTGGATATACACACACAGTCCTCCTCTTCTGCTCTTATCTGAGTCCTTGGTCCTGTCTTGCCGGTAGCTAATGTGGCTTGCTAACTGCAGCACAGCATCAGGAATCAGTGAATGTAACTAGCTTTCAGTTATAACCATCATACAGCAGTTCTGGAAGAAGCTGTTTGAAGCAATCAGAAGCTCCAGTTCATCAATTTTATGCATGACGGATCTGGCATTTATGAGGAAAATACTCAGAAGTGGAGGTCTGTGTGGTTGCTTCCTTAGCCTAGACTGCACACCTGACCAATATCCTCACTTCTGCTTGTGCTCTCTCTGCTGCCTACATCGCCTGCTGGTCCAGCTGACAATCCATGGTGACCCCAGTGATTTAGCGATTTCCTCTGGTATGCTATGAGCCCTCTAGAAGTCACTTGTGATGGCTTGACTGTAGCTTAATCCAATGTCAACTAAGTTTTGCTGACTTTACACACAGTTTGGAAACAAATATTTACGAGCATAAACATGAACAGACAGGGAAAAAAACCCATCAAATCAAACATCAAACTAGAGAGCATACAGCCACTGCACTCTCATGTGCCACCATCATCATCTTCAAAGTGTTCCTCTGATGAAACAAGGAATATTGAGGGATCATCTTTAGAGCAATATTGTGGAATATCTGTGTAAAAAGGGCTTTAGCTTGTGTTTAAGATACATACAAAGGGGACTCAGAATGGAAACATTGCACTACTTGCATGCATATCATACTAAATTAAGTAAAGATTTTTAATGTAGAAATATTCTGCAACCCCTTATCTGGCTCTGCCATGTAAAAAAATTGGAAAAGATAAAGTCGCCCTTTATGAGGCTCCACAAGGAATAAATTAGGATCATTTGATCCAGATAAATAGATTTGTGTGAGGGAGAGAGGGAAGTCCTGTTTTGAAACAACCTCCACACCCACTGACCCAATATTCAAGTCATCAGTTTATTTGTGTAGCACTTTTAACAACAGACATTTTTGCAAAGCAACTTTACAGAAAAACAAAGACTTTAAACATATGAACTAATTTTATCCCTCATAAATTTATTTATCCCTGATAAGCAAGCCAATGGCGACAGTGGCAAGGAAAAACTCCCTCAGAAGCAATCTCTCAGACAACATGAGGAAGAAACCTTGAGAGGAACCAGACTCAAAAGGGAATCCATCCTAATTTGGGTAATAACAGACCGCATGATTATGAATAACTTGCTTCTATAGCTATGACCTATACAACTACACAAATAAAAAGTACAACTGTGTAACCAGGAAATTCATTATAGTTTTAGCATGAAGTCTATTTTGTTGAAGTTATCAACTGTCCGTTAATGGAGACTTAAGTGCAAAACTGTTCATGACAACTGCAGTCATAAATGCATGGCATGGAGCATGGCAATTGTAGTCCTCAGCCATCATAGCAAAATTAACTGTCCAGAGCCACCTTCTAAGTGTGTTTTTAGACTGTCCATATGGAGCCATCCCCCAGAGGAGCGATGTGATGAGACTCAAGACAGACATAGGGCATCAGGATGGATCAGGCAGTTCCAAAGAGCAGGAGAGGTCATTATCACTGGGGTCTCAGAATCGACATGTAACTCGATAGAGAGAGAACACAGGTTATGTATGCCCATTGTTGCCTAATGGTTAAGAACAGTATACATTTTGCACCGAGTGCAAGCAGGGACTCCAGCAAGACTAACTATGCCAGCGTAACTAAAAGGAAGACTCAGAAGGTAACACAGATACGAGGGAGCCCTGGGACACAAAGCAGCCAGCCACTCTCCTGTCAACAAACCTGAGTGACTGTGTGTGTGCATGTATGTGTGAGAGACAGCATCCATACATCCCAGTTTACCAAAACATTCTATGCCTTGAGGACCCTCCAGATCTACACCATTACCTAATAAAAAGCTATTAACAAAATGCTTGACTAAAAAGATGTGCTTTCATCTTAGCCTTAACCATTGATAGTGTCTGAGTCCCAGACATGACTTGGAAGGCTGTTCCATAGCTGTAGGGCTTTGTAAGAAAAGGCTCTGCCCCCTGATGTAGCCTCCTCTATATGAGGTTGTGGCAGTGGGGGCGTGGTCAAGCATCGGTCTGTGACCGGAGGGCAGAGTCAGGAAAGGTAAGTGGCAGAATCACTACACCTGTCGTTAATTAATGTTTGTCTTCCCAGTGACTGCGCCCTATTTAAGGAGAGAGAGCGAGAGCAGAGGGAGCTCTCTCCCCAACCAGATGACTTATGTGTGTGTATGCATGTGGCTGGGAGAGTGTTCAGTTTGCTACTGAAAAGTGCAAATAAAAAGAGTTTTTGTGAACTCAGTTCTGGCCTGCTGTCCTTCTGTCGGCAGTCCTATACGAACTGTTACAATCACATCTCGGCTGGACTGTGGCAACTTATTATACTGTATTTGGGTTTGGTTCAATCTGCATGATCTCAACTATCTAGATTTTTAAATAAAGCTAGGTAAAGGGAGCATATTTGACCTGTGCTAGTCTCTTTCTACTGTTTACCAGTGAGGATCAAGTTTAAAATCCTGCTGTTTGCTTATTAAGCTGTGCATGGTCTCACTCCCTGATATATTTGTGACCTTCTTCATTCCTACTAGGCACCGAGATCACTTAGGTCATCCAGCCAACTACTCTTCATAGTACTCCTCCAAGATCATGGTCAAAGTCTCAGGGCCACAGGGCTTTCTCAATTGTTGCCCCTAAGATTTGGAATAATCTCCCTCTCCATATTAAGTCTTCCTTTTATTGTGTGTTGTTATATGTGGGGACAGCATGGTGGTGTAGTGGTTAGCACTGTCGCCTCACAGCAAGAAGGTTCTTGGTGCGAGCCCAGCAATCACCAGGGGCCTTTCTGTGTGGAGTTTGCATGTTCTCCCCATATCTGCATGGGTTTCTTCTGGGTGCTCTGGTTTCCCCCACAGTGCAAAGACATGCAGGTTAGGTTAATTGGTGGCTCTAAATTGACCATAGGTGGGAATGGTTGTGCAGCTCTATGTGTTAGCCCTGCGATGATTTAGTGACTTGTTCAGGATGTACCTCACCTCTCGCCCATAGTCAGCTGGGATAGGCTCCAGCTTGCCTGTGACCCTGTAGGACAGGATAAGCGGCTACAGATAATGGATAGATAGATGGATACTTACTTACGTACTTACATTTACCTGGCTTTCATGCTTTTTTTTGGTATCAAAGTGGATTAAACCTGCAAATGTCTTACTTCCTTTAACCCAAACTACTAGAAACAATATTTTTACTTCAACAACTACAAACAGGTGACAGTTAATTTCCAAACTCTTCTGTCTCTAGCTGAAAGAGTATGAGGCTCAAAATCGTCAGTCATGTACCACAGACACAACTGAGTGGACGGATTCCTCCAGTCCCACTGCAAATGAGCTCTCTGTGAACTTTAACGTGAGTAACAGCTCTGTCTTGGATAAAACTTTACACTGGGTTACACTTGCACACAGCTTTGACAGCTTTATTTTATCAAATCTTTTCAATCCTGAGCCACTTTAATGAGTGAATTAATCGCAGCTGTGTATAATTAGCTCTGCCACATCCTTGTTTGTTGTAATGAGTTTATTGGCTGCGCCACATCCTCCCATCTCAGGCATTCTCCCTGCAGGAATGTCGCCCACTCTGTCAGGCATTTGTTGATGTCGCTCCCCCCTTCACGGCCTGGATGTGAACCACTGCTCTCCCCCATTACAAATCCATCAGTCCACCATGGGGCCATGTCCCATCCCCTTTTAAGCTCTATTCATCGTCCTCAATACTTTAACCCCCCATTGTGTCACTTTGGCTGTATGCAACACTGGGCTGAGTTCTGCAGGATGCAGCTTTTTCAGATAGGGAGGGTGTGATTAGAGACCTCAGTTAAAGGGCCCGTTAGTCTCTCTGTGCATCTTTTCCTGACTTGTTCCCTCCTATTTTATTATGCAAAACTCAGGAACATGACTTGAGGGTACTAGGACGGCTAGTCCAATATAATATTAGAATGTAAGTGTATTGTTAGTAACTGTATTGTTGTTATGGTTATAGTATGAAAGAGCTGTTGTTTTATTATTATACCCCTGCTCTGAAGGGGGGGGGGTATACTGGTTTACCTCTGTCCGTTCGTCCATATCTCTGTCCATCCGAAATATCTTTTTTTTCAGCAGCCACAAATCATAGCCACTTGGTACCAAGCTTCAGCTTGGGGTTCTATACCGTGTATACTGTTTTCACATCTGTTGCACATCAACTTCCTGTTTACCAACTGAATGTATTTACAAAACGTGGCGTGGATTTACAAAATTTTCATAACATTTTTCTCAGCAACTACAAATCACAACTGCTTCATATTTGGTACCTAGCTTCAGCTTGGGGTTCTATACCATGTAAACCATTTTCATGTCTGTCGCACATCAACTTCCTGTTTACCAACTGAATGTATTTACGAAACATATGGCATGGATTTACAAACTTTAAGTAACATTTTTCTTAGCAACTACAAATCACAACTGCTTGATGTTTGGTACCAAGCTGCAGCTTGGGGTTCTATACTGTGTATACCATTTTCACGTCTGTCGCACATCGACTTCCTGTTTACCAACTGAATGTATTTACGAAACATATGGCATGGATTTACAAACTTTAAGTAACATTTTTCTCAGCAACTACAAATCACAACTGCTTGATGTTTGGTACCAAGCTGCAGCTTGGGGTTCTGTACTGTGTATACCATTTTCACGTCTGTCGCACATCGACTTCCTGTTTACCGACTGAATGTATTTACGAAACATATCTGGTGGATTTTGACACTATTTCAAGAAGCAAAATGCTGTTTCAAAATGACAGTTTATCAGGATGCTATTTGAAATCCCTGGGGAGAACACTGCTCTTTACTTATTTTAGGGTTAATTATTTGTTGAAGTCAACATTCATAATAAGTGTCCTGTTCCTTCGATTGCTTGCATTCTGATATAACCCTTCCAGTGACCTCTGGAGTACCACAAGGTTCAATCCTAGGACTTCTTCTTTTTATCGTTTTCATCAATGATCTCCCTCTGCATGTAAACCAAGGTAATCTCTGCATTTATGCTGACGATACGACTCAAGTGGCATCAGGAGACGGTATTGCAGAGGTGAGATCTACGTTACAGGAGGGGCTCAACCACATCAACAAATAGGCAAGGGATAATATGATGGCACTTAACTCGGACAAGACTAAAATAATGCTGGTCTGTAGCAAACAGAAGATGCTGAAACTAGAAAGGGAACATCAAAGTCTGGAAATAACCATCGAGGACAAGCCTATAGAAACTGTTAAATGTGCATAGCTTCTAGGACTGTACATTGACAGTAACCTCTCTTGGGAAACACATATCGATAAAACATGCAAAAAAGTTTCAAAGAGACTGGGTTTGTTAAAACGGGCAAAAAAATTCCTGACTCGATCAGCGAGATGGCATTTTTTAATGCGTTAGTCTTGCTCGTGATGGACTATGGATGTTCCATCTGGGGAAATGTCACTGCATCACATACAACCAAGATGGTAAAACTTCAAAAGCATGCAGCCAGAATAATTATGGACGCTAAGTGGGATGCCCATTCACAACCACTTCAAAAAGAACTCAACATTATGGAGTTTCAAGACAGAGTTGTGCATTCTAAACTAAAATTAGTCTTCAAAGCACTTAATGGACTGGCTCCACAATATATTAGAAATAAGTTTACATTTTTTAGTGAAATTCATGAAAGAGATACTAGAAATAGTCATCATAATTTAATTTTACCTAAAGTTAAGCATAGTTTTGGGCTGCACACTTTTGCGTTTAGTGCAGCAAAATTATGGAATAGTCTTTCACTGGATCTGAAAACCTGCAGGTCACTTTCTAGTTTTAGTATTAGGTTAAAGGGATTTAGTAGTTTGTAAGTTTTAGCCCTCAAAAGTATTTTATGTTATTTGTAGGTTTTATATACATTTTATGTTTGCTTTGTTAAGTTTGAGGGCCACATGTATATTATCACTATGATATTTAAGTGCAATCCTCAATAAAAATGTTATTTAATTAAATTTATTTAATCATCACTGTACATCTGATTGATATCTACACTGGTGATCATGCGGTGTTCTTGGACAGCGATTGTGTCAGTGGGAAGGGATACTGCCTGCCTGATAAGTTGGTAAAATTTCCTGGTCTGAGGTAGGGTCTGGACATTGTATGGGTTAGGTGGAGGGCAGTTGAAATGGCATCATCTGTGGTGTGGTTTCAGTGGTAAGAAAACTGTAGGGTGGTCAAATTCCTGTGGCAGTTATGTTTTTATGTGCCTCAAGACCAGCCTCTACAGGGACTCTGTGTGGAGGAGGCTGTCCACCAAAAGGCACTGATTGTGTAAATAGGGGATCATTTCCCTCATTTTAATATTATGGACAGTTTTATGTAGATTCATGATATATAATCCCAGTTCAAAGGGGAAAGCTTATATAAGCCACTGTGTATATGTGGTAACAACATAATTTATTATTTTTTATTTGTCTTGGTAATGAATTGCACTGTAGGTGATATGTGTTGAAACAATTTGGGCATTCAAATGTACTTTTTCAATAAATATCGATAAATGAACATATTTAAGATGAGTTATTTATGTAGTGTTGCTCAATTAACTGTTTTTGTTTGTTTATTTTTTGTCATGTCCACATGCCATTAGACAAAATTTAATATGGCCTGTCGCCTAAAATGGTTTTGACGTCCTGCTTTAAAGGTTTGATATGCATGCAATTTATGGCTTATACACACTCTGGTCTCCAGAAAATCGGGAAGCAAATTGATCTAATAAAACTAGTAGTGGAAGTGATTAGTGGAGGTTTGTTACAGTAGGTTTCTTTCAAACTGGAACTACGGAGCGGGGGAAAAGAGCACAGAAGGCGGCTGCTCGCTGAATGACTGAGTCCCCACTTGGCTTGAGGGTTTGTAGCTCGTTTATTCGCGGACTGCGGAGTGGAGTTTTGTTCTCGGTGGTGGTGAAAACTAACAAACAAACAAAGCTGTCGGTATAAATAGCTAGCATTAGCGTTAGCATTAACATAGCCTGGAGTGAGAAATCTATGAGTATATTGGCCGACGGCCTGTATAGGTCTGGTATACGATATCCTTGCAAATTCTCCGCCATGGCAGGGAGTCAAGGGGGGGAGGAGAGTATTAGTATGGATGGCATTAAAGATGATGATAATAGTTGGCAGTTTAGGAAAAGGTTTAAAACTATGGTGACGGGAGAAGGGGGGAGAGACAGGGAGAAGTGCTCTTTTGTGGTTGTAAGGTTTGAAAGTGGTGGCATCAAGAATATGGATCCTATAAAACTGACGAATGTGCTTAAGAATCAGGTTGGAGCTATAAATAACGCCAGAGTGTTGGATGATGGTAATTTGTTGATTGGGTGTATATCTGAAGAACAGGTTGCGAAGGCTGAAAGGTTGCAAGTTGTTGGGAAGGCAAAGGTTGTGAAAGTGATAAGGGTTGGTAATGAAGGGAGTAGAGGGGTGATATATGGAATTCCTGTTTCGATGCAAATGGATGAGTTGGTTAAGAATTTGAAAGAAAGATGTGGAGCCATTCAGAATGCAACGCGATTGACCAGGGGAGTTGAAAAAAAGGAGACGGAGTCAATTCTGATTAAGTTTAGTACTAGAGACATACCCTCCAAACTTTTAGGATATTTGAGGTATTGAGTGAGAGAGTTTGTGCATAAGCCTTTGAGATGCTTTAAATGTCAAATTCGGCCATACAGCCAAGGTGTGTAAAGGGGTACAAACGTGCAAAGTGTGGGGGAGCTCATGGGAAGTGTGATGTTGGAGCGAGACCTAAATGCTGTAATTGCGGAGGAGCGCACAATGCAGCATGCTGGGGTTGTGAAGTTATGAGAAGAGAGACTGAAATCCATAATGTGAAGTTGAAAAACAAAGTAACTTGCGCAGAAGCTGTTAAAAGTGTGGACTAGTCTAGAAATAGTGGAAGAACTGTAAGAAGAGACTTAGATGTAGCTACAGACAGGGAGGTGGGATGTGCATCTGTTAAAGTGAAGGAATATGGGTGGAGGGAGAAAAGAGACCTTGTAATATTTATTGCAGGGGTAATAAATGCCACCGTGGAAATGAAATCGAAGACAGACAGGATCCAAATTATTACAAAGGCAGCGGTTCAGCATTTGGGTATGGTGGGATTAAAGTGGGAAGAGGTGAGGGATGGGCTCTGTGTGATGCAGCCAAGCCAAGATAGTGTAGGATGATTATTCTGTGTATGATCATTTTACAATGGAATGCAAGGAGTCTGCTGGCAAATGGACAAGAATTTAAAAAGTTTGTGGATGATATGACCGTGAAACCGGATATAATATGTATTCAAGAAACAAGGCTCCAACCTCGGTTTGATTTTGTTTTGTTTAATTATATAGTTGTTAGGAGGGACCGAGTGGGAGGAAGTGGAGGGGGTTGTGCTACCTTTGTTAGACAGGGGATACCATATAGAGTACTGGGTATGGGGACAGAGCAGGAATATGTGGTGGTGGAAATATGGGTGGGTTCAAAGAAAATAGCTGTTATAAATTATTATAACCCTTGCAAACGGCTAGAATTAACTGAGCTAGAGAAGATAGAAGGACAGGATAGAGGAAATGTGGTGTGGGCTGGAGATTTCAGTGCTCACAGTTCATTGTGGGGTGGGGATAGGTTTGATAGAAATGGTCAGGTAGTTGAGGACTTGCTGAGTGAGGGGGACTTGGTTAGCTTGAATGATGGAAGGGAAACTAGATTTGATGGTAGGATGGGGCGAGTCAGTATTAGATCTGACACTTTCATCATCTAGATTGGCCCCAAGGTGTGAGTGGGAAGTACATGGAGTCAGTGTAGGGAGTGATCATTACTCTATTTGTACTGTGGATATTGACATTGGACTCAGATCAGGAGTGAGGCCTGGGAGGTGGGTCTTTGAAAAGGCAGATTGGGAAAGGTTTAGGGAATTCAGTGACCTGTTTCTTAGGTCAGTTCCAAATACAGATAGTGTTGAAGGGCATGAAATAGAGGTGCGCCAGAGGATTTATATGGCTGCAATGGAAGCAATCCCAAAAAGCTCCGGGAAGCTGGTTAGTAATGCAGTCCCGTGGTGGAATGAAGAATGTGAGATGGCTGTGAAAGTCAGGAATAGGGCTCTTAGAAAGGTGAAGCAATCACATAACTTTCAACGCTATATTGAATATAAGCAGGCACAGGCAGTTGTCAGGAGGGTCATTAGACAAAGGAAAAGGACTTACTGGAGAGAATATTGTAGCTCAATGGGTAGTAGTGTTGACATAAATGAAGTGTGGGGTATGATTAAGAAAATGAAGGGTAACAGAAGGGAGTGGGGTTATCCTATTCTTTCAGATGGAGACCAGCTGGCTGTGTCTGACATGGAAAAAGCAGAAATGATGGTGAATACTTTGAGCAAGGTCCATAGTTCTGATAATCTGTCAGAAGAAGAAAGAAGTGGGAGAGAAGAGACAATGGATATATTTGGCGGGGTCATTCAAAAGAAAGAGAAACCAGAGGATAAATATAATGTTCCTTTCACATTGTTGGAGCTTAAAAATGCTTTGGAGAGGTGTAGGAATTCAGCCCCGGGGCAGGACGGAATCTGCTATCGAATGTTATCTCATTTGAGTGACACGAGTCTGCGGACAGTTTTAAATCTGTACAATAGGGTGTGGGAGGAGGGACACATTCCAGCAGGATGGAAAGAGGCGGTCATTGTGCCTATAAAAAAACAGGGAAGGATGCTAGTAACCCTGTCAATTACCGGCCTATAGCTTTGACCTCACAGTTAGGTAAGTTGATGGAAAAACTGGTCAATGGACGGCTAAGGCACTTTGTTGAGGAAAAGGGATTGTTGACAAGGTATCAAAGTGGTTTCAGGAAGGGGCGGAACACAATTGACTCTATTATATGTCTTGAAGATGAAATCAGAAAAGCTCAGACAAATAGAGAAACTGTAGTGGCAGTGTTTCTGGATGTAGAAAAAGCGTATGATATGCTTTGGGTGGCGGGTCTTTTGATTAAGTTGCACCTGTTGGGTATTGGGGGAAATATTTTTAATTGGGTGATGGATTTTTTGAGAAACAGAAGCATTCAGGTCAAGATAGGGACGGGCATATCAAGTCGATGTTTGGTTGAGAATGGAACTCCACAAGGAAGTGTGATCAGTCCTTTATTGTTTATCAATGATATTTTTTCTGATGTTCAGCCTGATATTGGACAGTCCCTGTTTGCAGATGATGGTGGATTGTAGAAGAGGGGGAAAAATATGCGACATATTTTGAATAAGGTCCAGGAGTCTCTGACTCTTGTAGAGGACTGGGGTAGGAAGTGGGGTTTCAGATTCTCAGTTGAGAAAACAAAAACAATGTTTTTTACAAGGAAGAGGGTCTGTGATAACCTAAAGCTATATCTTTACAACCGTCCTGTGGAAAGGGTTTCTTGTTTTAAATTTCTAGGAGTGTTCTTTGACACTAGACTTACTTGGAGAGTACATATCTCAAGAGTGGCGGATAAATGTAAAAATGTATTGAACCTGATGAGATGTCTTGCTGGAAGGAACTGGGGAGCAGGTTTGACCTCTTTAAAACTGATTTATGTTTACCTGATCAGAGCCAGGACTGATTATGGGTGCTTGGTTTATGCATCTGCAGCGGCATCTGTACTGGCTAGGCTGGATGTAATCCAAGCTACTGTGTTGATATGTACTGGAGCGGTGCGATCTTCCCCAGTTTGTTCTCTACAGGTTGTGACAGGAGAAATGCCTCTTGGTCTGAGGAGAAAACAGCTGCAGGCCAATTATTGGGTTAATTTGATGGGACAGAGTTCCGGTCACCCTGTTAGAAGAGTGAGTGAGCCAAGCTGGGAGAGGGAGGTGGTGAATCTGCCCAGTTTTGGGTGGACTGTAGAATCTGTTGCCCAGGAATTGAATATTCTTCAGAGGACCTTTTGCCCAGGAGTATTGTGGCCGTTGATCCCTATGTGGCAGCTGGAGGTCCCAGACATTGACCTAATATTGCTTAAAATTAAGGAGTGAGATCCTGAAGCAGAGTTGGTTTATAGCTTTCATTGCCATGTAGAAGACAAGTATCGTGATTATGTATTAATATTT
>JAOPUC010000004.1:22660798-22673865 GCA_027564185.1 Cephalocassis borneensis
ACCCCTCCATGATTTCTAAGTGGAAGAACTTGCAATATCAAAGGGTGATCAAATACTTATTGACCTCACTGTATGTACAGAAGTGTTTATAATGATACAGTGCAATCTATACAAAAAGGTGCATGAAACACACACAAAGCAAACAGTCTAAATTGGCAGGCAAGGTCATGAATGAGAAAACGGATAAAGGGTTGATCAAGGTGCAAACAATGTCGTAGGCAAAACGAGGACAGAACTAGGAACAGGAGTTGAGAGACCAGGAAAACCACAAACACGGAGAAACAAGGCTCGGTTATGCGCAGTGAATGTAGCGTAATACTTTGCATCATCTTAGCATCAGCGCAGTCTTTAAATAGCCCAACACTTCGTTCACTAATTGAGAACAGGTGCGCCTTGTTCATGGTGCGCGTGCTGGAGTTCACTCGGCGCGTGCGCAGCCCGAGGCGTGTCTTTTGGTGCATGCGCCACAGCGTGCAGGACTGACACCATTTTTTTTTTGTAATGGGGGGCACGCACTGGGTGCACCCCCTCCCTTAAATCTGTGCGATGGGAGTCAGCATGCAATTACTGTTTATTTATTACTAAAATTCAGATGCTGTAGTTGAAGGAAAGGGTGGAAAGGCTGTTTGTGCCAATGATGCAGTATTTGAAGAAGGAGGAGCTGCTATTTGTATAACAGTAGATACAGATGTTTCGGCTGTTTTAGCTATAGCACACTTGGATGAAATACCAAAAGGCGAAGAGAATGGCTGTTTAGACAGATTTTGTTTACAAGCAGTATTTGATGGACGATGGATATGATGTTACTAGTACCTGAAGATGGGTATTAATTAAACAGCATACATTTTTCTCATGTTGCTCTTTCAGAGCCTATAAATATAGGGAAAAAGATAAGTTAGTTGAGAGAGAAAACAGGATGGTGTGTCCATTCATTTGATATTGAAATCATGTTTTTAGATGCAGTAGAATATCGCACGTGTTTCAGTGGACAAAAAGGCAATGCCAAGATTCAGAAATACACAGGGAAGTTTATCACAGAGTGATTATAAATTATTCTTGCAATGGCCTTTTCTTTTGCTCCAATCCTGTATTGTAGGAACTTTACCATAAAATTTCAAACCGTTTCAAGTCACCTTAAAATCAGCTCTCTGTAAAGTGATACCATAAGAAGATCATAGGTTTTGAAATTTTTAAAAAATATTTTATGCTTACAGAGATATGGTTATTTTGGTAAAAAATAATGGTAATTGCACGCTGACACTCCACCCTCCTGCCCCACCTCCCATGCGCGCGCACACACCCTTCTACTTCATGTTGTAGCACAAAATAGAAAGGGTCTACATGGTCCTAATAGGTACTGTTAGAACAAGAAAAGGTTATAGTTTTATGAGCAACTTAGTTGTGGAGGTGAACCCTAATAATTTTCTGGCTGCTACACGCTTGCTGCACACAATGCATATGGCACAACATTCCACCCGCTCCTGCTGGCTCCAGTGTTGAAAGTGAAAGTGCCTAATTACTGCCATTGTGCCTACCAAGTGAGGCTACAGAGATGGCAATTATAAAGAGACACTGCTTTATCATAACTGTGAAAGTTGAACACCAAATCAGTAAAAAAAAAAATGAATAAGCAAACTATAATTTGTACAATGTATTAACGTCCTGGGTTCCAGAAAACTGCTTGAGCAGTTGTTGCTCTTCTTCATGAGTGACTTGGCTTGCATATTCATCCACCTCTTTCTCCATGGCTATAGGCCCTAAATCATCCTCAGACAACCAACCGAAGGTTGAGAATGAATTTGCAGAGCTTTGGTCGCCTTTTTCAAAAGAATCAGTATCAAGAATGCTTGCCATTGCAGAGTATAGTATAGAATCTGTGTGGACACAAAAAAAAGGCAGTGGTGCATATGACATAACACATGCAGCGCCGCTGACCTGTAAATTGCTTTGATCTAATAATGGCGGACAAGCTTTTAGTGATTTTTGGAACAGAATTCAGATGAAAAATTAAAAAAAAAAAAACATTATATATCGGTGACCTTTACAACCTATTTGAGCATATCACACACAGAAAACCCAGGATTTTATGATGTAATTTTCGTTAGACTAGCACTTTAAATAAAGTAATTCATTCATTTATTCATTCATTCATTATGAGTTGGAAAATTATCCATCCATTGAGTTCCCCGACATCTCAGACTACCTGGTGCTGCAGACATCGTTCTACATGGATACACAGATGAAAACCCAGAAGAGCATGGAGGCATACAATTTTTTATATGTGGCTGGGTTAAAGCTCTTCGGCTTGGGACACAAGATAAATCCTGTACCATTTTTGCCCAGGTAAGGAGAAATTTCTGGGCTTTTTGTCCACGTCTTTGAGATGTTTGCTAGGATGTTACAAGTTTTAGTATCAGGTGTAAACAAATAACAGCCGCTTGATTCTCAATCCTCCATGCTCGTCTCTTCCAGCAGTCATCACCGATCCATATAATTTACCCACAATCATATTTATTCTGCATTTTCTCTCTCTCTCTCTCTCTCTCTCTATCTCTCTCTCTCTCTCTCTCTCTGTGTATGAGAATGCAAGTTAAATGGAGAGGAGGAATGTGACAAAAATAAAGGCTTTCTGTTCTTAATTTACCCACAAATGTATTTATTTCACTTGAAAAGTGTATGGCATGTAGAACGATGTCTGCAGCATTAGGTAGCTACTGGATCTGGGACACTACGACATCCTGAACTATTTTGTATTTGGCTTTAAACTTGAAAATACTTCACAACCCACTAGATGGCACTTTGTGGCCCACTAATGGGCCACAAAGTGGTTGAGAAACACTGGTCTTCAGCATTTTTTTTTTACATGTGCCTTAGATTTTTGCACAGTACTATATTTCATATGGAAAAATGCAAATTTTTCAACACATGAAAATAAACTTCATACCTTCAAGCCAATGTGTGCTTTTCTTTTTATTATAGAAACACATTCACAAACAAAAATTACCCAACTTTATCAAAACAATTCATCAACTTCCTAAGGAGTGACATATAGAGATTTATGTCACGGTTTTGCATCTCCATGTCCCGGATGTAGTTCTTATGAAAAATATGAGTGGCATGTTTCCCAGTGAAACACTCATCTCCATATAATACATCATCTTTCAGCTGCTCCTGTTAGGTATGCCTCCAAACATGGCTACAACTCCCAAGCACCACAGCACCCTCCCTTTCCCAAATTGTCATCATTGCTACAGCTGTTCCTCATTACTCCTCATTTAACCTGCACTACTTAAGGACCTTAGTCACAAACACCCAGTGCAAAGTATTGTTCTGTGTACTTGTACTAAGCCGTTTTCTTCTCTAATTTAACTTTAGTGACCTGACCCTGTTTTCTGTTTATATCCAGACTCTGAACTTTGTTTATTCCTCTGATATGTTTATAAATCGATTGACCCTTCACTTGACCCTGACTCTGCCTTCAGTCTCATGTTTTAGATTTGGCTGCCAGTTTGCGATGCACCCGGCCTCCTCTGCAACTGCTTCCATTAGTGCTTGCACCCTGACAAGATACTTTGTTACCATGGATAACCATGGATCATTACCATTTGCAAAGCAGGTGAAACAAACTGCTCTTAATGTGCAGGGATGATTATTGGGACATCAGCAAATGTCCCAACAAGTGAGCTAAACACCCATATGTCAGAACTAACTGTCATCTCACAGGCCCTCCTGACACATCCCATGCCCCCTGTGAGTGCTGCCACGATGGTTCCTCAACTAGATTAGTTTTGCAGGGAGGTATCTGAATGCAAGGGTTTCCTCCAATGCTCACTGTACTACATGGCCCTCATGGGAGCTACTGAAGGACAGAAGATGGCTCAGTTCATTACTCACCAGCAGAGCTATGAAGTGGGCTAGCATTGTATGGGACTACAGTGGCAAGCTTATATCATCCTACGATCACTTTATTGAGCTGTTCAAATGGGTTTTTGACCATCAACCTAAGTAGGAGAGAAACTACTGATGATCCAGCAAGAAGAGAGGAGAGTGGCTGAGTATGCCTTTGAGTTCCACACACTAGCTGCAGGCAGTGGGTGGAGCAAACCAGCACTGAAAGCAATGTTCCATCAAGGGCTAAACCCAAATATTTTAACAGAGTTTGCATGTCAGGATGAACAACTCATTTTGGACTCTCATTGACCTGGCCATTAGGCTGGATCATCTTCTCCATAACAGGTCTTCCTTCCAGCACACTCTTGTTTGTCCTCAACCTCCCCAGTCTCCCATGCCTATGGAAGTTACCAACACATGCATACCCCGTTCAGAGAGGGAAACAAGGCTGTGTTTTTACTGTTGCAAACATGGCCATCTATTGGCACAATGTCCTGTTTGACCACCCAACCCCAGAAAATAAGATCATCTCTGGAAAGAACCCAGCTCCGCCAGCCCGGTGAGTCACAAACCTACTTCTCCACATCCATTTCTTAGACTCTACATATTGTTAAACCTCTTAGACTTGTCCCATGTTATTTCTACCCTAATAGACTTTAGGACAGAGATCAGTTTCATTGACATTGAGGTCGTCCAGAGGCTGCAGTTGTCTCCCGAGAAGATCCAATGACCAGTGAGCCTGAAGGTCAAATGAAGTGCCCCAACCTGAATCGTCAAATGAAGTGCCCCAACTTTGTGAAATGCCCCAACCTGAATCGCTACTGGTGTGGTGCGAGTCGTGATGAGCCCCTCCCCAATGGGCAACCTGAATCACTACTGGTGTGGTGCAAGTCATGATGAGCCCCTCCCCAATGGGTTTGCCAGTGAGCCTGGCAAACCCATTGGGGAGGGGCTCATCACAACTCGCACCACACCAGTAGCGATTCAGGTTGGGGCACTTCACAAAGAACTCATCTCACTGTTTGTCACCCACACTGCACATCAGATCATAGTTCTGGGATTTCCTTGGTTACAACTCCATGACCCCCTTATTTCCTGGCAGCACCAAGAAATACTATGATGGTCTCCCTCATGTCTTCAAGACTGGCTACAACTGACACAGATCACCCTGACTTCCACCTCCGTGGAGAGCCCCTCACCTGGGGGTGTCAAACATGTTCCTGCATTCTACCATGAGCTTAAGGAGGTATTCAGCAAGGGTAAGGCCAGTGGTTTTTCCCCTCACCGACCTTATGACTGTGCCATTGACTTTCTCCCGGGCACCACGCCTCCATGCAGCTGTATATACCCGCTCTCCATCACAGAACAAGCCGCCATGGAGGAATATGTTTAGGAGGCACTGCAACAAGAATATATCCATCCATCTACATCCCCTGCATCTTGGGCTTCTTTTTTGTGGAGAAGAAATGAGGGGGTCGCTGGCCCTGTATTGATTACCAAGGGCTGAAACAAATTACAATAAAGTACCCTTACTCACTTCCACTAGTACCATCTGCCCTAGAACAATTATGATCTGTGCACATATTCACCAAACTGGACCTTAGGAGCACTTACAACTTGGTGCGAATTTGAGAGGGGGATGAATGGAAAACTGCATTCAGCACTACTTCATTCAACTTCGAGTTTTGTGTAATGCCATATGGACTTTCCTGCATGCTTAGTGTCTTCCAATTCCTCATCAATGACATCCTCAGGGACATATTGGGACATTATGTAATTGCGTATATCGACGACATTCTGATCTACTCCCCAAATGAAGTCATTCACTGAAAACATGTAAAATCAGTACTAGCCCAGCTCCTAGAGAACCAACTTTACATCAAGGCTGAGAAGTAGGAATTTCACACAACGCAGATTTTGTTCCTGGGACATAGTGCTGAGGGTGTAAGCATGGACTCAAGTAAAGTCTCAGCTGTGACCACCTGGCCCACACCCACGACTGTCAAGGAACTTCAGCATTTTCTAGGTTTTGCCAATTTCTATTACCAGTTCATCAGAGGGTTCAGTGCCATTGCCACCCCCTCACCACTGTGCTTAAGAAGGGTCCCAAGCAGCTCCAGTGGAACCAGGCTGCAGATAATGCTTTTAATCAGCTCAAGTCAGCCTTCACCACAGCACCAATTCTCAAACATCCAAATCCTTTGAAACCCTTCACTGTGGAGGTGGATACTTCTGAAACTGGAGTAGGAGGGATGTTGATTCAGTGCTTTGGGGGGAAAGCCCAAACTACACCCCATAGCCTTTTTGTCTAAGAAAATCTCATCAGCCAAACAAAATTATGACATAAAAAACCAGGAACTTCTCACAATAAAGCAAGTCCAAGAAGAATGGAGACATTGGCACAAGGGGGCCACACATCCATTTGTTATCCTCACTGACCACAAGAACCTTGAATATTTAAAGACAGCTAAATGGTTGACTCCACATCAGGCACAGTAGGCACTCTTCTTGTTGGCATCCATCTGTCTCAAAAGACAATGGAATGTGTGCCAAGGATTAGTCTGCAGTTGGGTTGCAGCACCTCCTGTGGCTGTACAACCCGATCCTGGAATGGCAGGCTCTGTTACAGTTGCTGCAGATGTAGTCTGCATCTGGCTCTGTGGGTGCTGATGCTGCCCTCTGTCATCTGTGCTTTCTCCTCTCTTCCCACTGCCCCCTTTCCTCCGCTCACTCATCTGAATGTCTGCCTTGACGGCAAGCCTCCAGCTGCTGCAGTCTGCAGCTACAGCTTTGCAACCTGCTCAATTAATGTTGCCTGCCTTCAAGTCACATTTACAAATTTATTTTTAGTGAAGGACAGGCCTTCCTGCCAGTCTGGAGTCAGTGGCAAGCTTGCCATACAGCATGTCCTTGGGGATTTGGCCATCCTGCATGTGACTGACATGGCCAAGCCAGCACAAGTGCCTCTGTGTGAGCAAGGTGAACATGCTTGGTATCATTGCCTGTGCCAGGATGCTCTTGGTTGGGATGAAGTCTTGCCAGCTGATGCCCAAAATCCTTCTAAGGTAGTGCAGATGGAAGGCATTGAGTCTGTGCTCTTGACGGGAGTACAAGGTCCATGCTTCACTGCTATAGAGCAGAGTGCTGAGCATGCAGGCTTGGTACATCTTCATCTTGGTGTTAATGGTCATCATAGAGTTTTCCCAAACTTTCTGTGCAAGGTGAGCCATTGCTACTGCTGCTTTGCTGATACATGTGTTCAGTTTAGCATCCAGGGAGAGGTTGCTGGTGATGGTAGAGCCAAGGTAAGTAAAATTCTCCACCACTTCAAGGGTGTAGTTACCAATGGAGATGCTAGAAATGCTGCTGATGCCTTGGCCCAAGATTCTGGTCTTCCTGATGCTGATGGTGAGGCCAAATTCTCTACATGTGCATGTAAAGCAGCTGATGAGATACTGTAGAGCTTCCTCAGTGTGTGCAGTCAGTGGAGCATCATCTGCAAACAGCATCTCCCTGATCAAGACAGTCTGTACCTTGGTCTTTGCATGGAGGCAAGCAAGGTTGAAGAGGTTGTCATCACTTCTGGTGTGGAAGTATACACCATCTTCTGACTGAAGGTAAAGGACAGCAGCATGGTGAAGAATATGCCAAAGAGTGTTGAGGCAAATATGCACTCCTGTTTTACTCTGCTCCTGATTGGAAATGGGTCCCAGGATGAGCCATTTTACTGGATGATACCTTGCATGTCTTCATGAAGACATGATCATCCTTAGCAGATTGGGGGGGGGGGGCATCCAATTCTTTGCAGCAATGCAAACAGGCCTTTACTGCTGATGAGGTCGAAGGCCTTTGGCAGATCAACGAAGGCAATATACAAGGGTTGTGTCTGCTCTCAGCACTTCTGTTGCGGCTGTCTCAGTGAAAAGATCATGTCAACTGTTGATCTCCCTGCTCTGAGTCTGCATTGTGCCTCAGGGTATACATGTTCTGCAAGTGCCTGCAACCTGTTCAGTGCTACCCAGGCAAAGGCTTTCCCAACGATGCTGAGGAGGGATATTCCATGGTAGTTGTTGCAGTCACTACGGTTGCCTTTGTTCTTGTAGAGCATGATGATGTTGGCATCACAAATATCCTGGGGCACTGCACCTTCCTCCCAGAACTGTAGCAGGAGCTTGAGCAGATGGTGCAGAAGAATGGACTTCTTGCCAGCCTTGATGACCTCAGGCCATCCTTTCCTGGAGCTTTGCCACAGGCTAGGGAGTCAATGGCTTTGCTGAGTTCCTTTAAAGAAGATGGAACATTGAGCACCTCCATGACAGGTAGTGGATTGGCACACTTAACTGCTGTGTCTGTGACAACGTTCTCCCTGGAGTACAGCTCCTGGTAATGCTCTGCTCATCTCTCCATCTGCTTGCTTCAGTCAGTTATGACATTGCCAGAAGTGGACTTCGGGGGTGTGATCTTGGTGGCACTTGGACCTAAGGCTTTTTTCATACCTTTGTATGTGGCACGAATGTTGCTGCAGTCACCACACAGTTGGTTGCTCTGGCAGAGGTTCAGCCAGTATTCAATGGTGCACTGTCTAGCGAGCCATTTGGTATCATTCCTGGCGAGTGTCTTCTCTGAGAGCTGTCTTGTAGTTGAGCAGTGCTGCATACTTGCCTGCGATTACTGGCTCAGTTTCAGCAATCTGGGTTCTGCCTCTTTCTGGGTTCTGCCGAGGGTGTTCAAAGCAGAGTTGTAAATGGCATCATGGACATAGTGCCATCTCTCTTTGATGTTGCCTGTGGAGCAGTCCTTCAGGGCTTCTTCAGTGGAGACAGTGAACAATTCACACAGGTCCGGGATTGTTGTCCTGGCTGTGTATGCCTTTCTGCTTGGAGTGGTGGATTCATTTGGGCTGAAGATGCACTTACTGCTGACCAAGGAGTGGTCAGTGTCACAGTCAGCACTGTGATAGCTGCAAGTAACAAGGATGCAGTTCAGTGAGGGTCTTCATGTGATAAGATCCAGCTGGTGCCAGTGATGGGATCTGGGGCACCACCAGGATAATCTGTGGTTTGGCTTGGTGAAGAACATGTTGGTTATACAGAGGTTATGGTAGGAGCATAGCTCTAGAAGCCTCTTTCCATTCTTGTTGAGCTTGCTGACACCAAAGTGGCCAATGCTGTGGAGCCAGGAGTCATGAACAACTCTCACTTGGGTGTTGAAGTCCCCAAGCAGGTACAGGTGTTCTGTGGGAGGAATCCTTCTGATGATGGAATCAAGCTTCTCATAAAACTCATCCTTGACCTCAGCTGATGAGCAGAGTGTAGGAGTGTAGATGCTCAAGATGTTCACTTTGTCAGAGAAGGTTGAGAGACAGAGTAAGAGGATTCAGGCTGTGCCTTTGGATGGCCATTCCACTGATGACTGGAGAGAGTTTCTCACAGTGAATCATCCAACACCATGAAATCATGGTGTTCCATGCAATCATTTAGTTCCTTTCTCTGCCAAAAAAATGTATAGTCCTGTTCTCTGAGGCTGCCATTTGAGTGGAGTCTGGTCTCCTGTAGCATGTCAATGTTGAGCTGTTTGAGCTCTTGGTTGATGATAACTGTTTTCCTGGATCCATTAATATTCCAACTTGCTAGTCACAAGAGTGATGGTTTTCTCTCTTTCCCTAGTGCTAGGTTTACAGTCTGCTTATTGCTTTGTTACCCTTAGCGCCAAGCACCCAACGAAGCAGGCAGACTGTGGTGGGTCAGCACCTTGCTGGCTGGGGGCTGCCCAGCTTGAGGCAGGCAAGTGCTGATCCGTGAGATTATGATAATCCCTCCCACCATCAGAGACAGTCCGTAATGCCTGAACATACACCAATTGGACATGCAACTCATAACTGTTGCCTCCTGTGTTGTTTCCAATGCTGAGAACATTGGAAACAATAGAATCCCCCTCTCGGCCTCACTGATGTGGTCCAAAGGAGAGCAGAGCAATATGCTTGGCATCAGCTTGGTTGTAGGAGCTGCTAGGTAATGAGGTCAGTGTTGATGAGCCAACCGCCTTAGGGGTTCCACTCCAGATTTTTCCTCGAGGTTTGCTCCTGAAGCCTTTTCCATAACTGGATATGGCCACAAAACAGTTGGAGGTTTGAAATCAGAATTTACCTTCTCCTAGATGGACTGCCCTCCCAGGCTGACAAGTTCCACCTACCCAAAACAACTGGTTTTAAGGCACCAGAGGCCTGCCCTCATCCCTTTTCCTGTAAGTAGAAGCAGTCCCACTGGGTTTAGAGATGAAGCTGCATGAGCTGGCCAGGAGTTGGACTTGGCTGTCAGAGGCTGTTTGAGGCATATGCCATGTGGGAGCACTTTTTATTCAGTAGTAGCTTCTCCCCACTGCCACCCCTGGCTATGACAATCTTGGAACCACTCTTCGCATGCCAATTCACCACCTCCTACCATCCCAGCTCTAAAAACACTAAAGCTGAGGGTTGAGGGTTGTGGATGTGTTATCCAGAATTCACACGTCCACAACCCTCAATTAAGAACCCACTCTTATCCTGCCATGCAAGTGCTTTAAAACTATCACATGCAAAATTGACAAGGAAATAGCACAAGCTCAACCATGTAACCCTCCTTAAGTATGCCCTTCGGATCTCATGTTCATCCCACCACAGTTCTGAGGCCAAATCATGACTTGGGCTCACTCATCTCCTGCCACTGGACACCGCAGTAGTCATCGCATCTATCAGCTCATCCGAACTAAGTATTGGTGGAAGAACATGATGTCCAAAATCAACAAGTCTGTCTCCTCCTGTTCTGCCTGTGCCCAAGCCAAAGTACCCTGGGCTCCCCCCATGGATAAGCTCTTGCCACTGCCTACACCTCAAAAACCCAGGCCCATCAGACTATGGATTTTATCACAGATCTACCCAAGTCTCAGAATAACAGTCATCATAGTAGTCATTGGTTCTCCAAGGCATTGAGGCTCATCCCTTTGCCTGGCTTGCCTATTGCCTTTGAAACCACTGAACTCTGCTTCTCACATGTCTTCAGGTACTATTTATTTATTTTGTTTATTTGTCAGGGAACATACACAACAGACATTAAACTCAAGTATATGAGAAAAGATGTATTGCACTGGAGTGTAGCTTTTAGCTAACTTCCATCTATAGTCCCTGCAACAGGTAGACACAAGAACAATAGGTAGGATAGGGCAGGTAGACAGAAGCAAATTACTACACTGGGAAAGGTAGGTAAACATAACATGGCAGACACACAAAACAACTCAATGCAACAACACAAACCAATACAGGATCCCCAAGGGTATTGTAAGCGATTGGGACCCCCAGTTCCACTTCCAGGGTGTAGCCAAAGTTTATGAAAACACTAGGGATGAGGCTCAGGACACCATCCACAGTCTAATGTCCAAATGGACTGTGCCAATCAGGAGATTGGTTGCTTCCTGAGGGTGTTCTGTATGGGAAATCACAAGGACTGGTCTCAATTCCTCCTCTGGGCTGAATATGCCCAAAATTCCATTAAGCACTTAGTCATCCAGCTCGCACCATTCCAATGCATCCTTTGATATCAACTGCCATTATTCCCATGGGAAAACTCACATCTTGGCAGTGGACTCATGGTTTCAAAGGAGTAGACTTATGGTTTCACAAAGGGTCATCACAGCAGATCTGTTATGCATATTTGATTTGGCATATTGTCTGCATGGGTTTCCTCTCACAGTTCAAAGATTAGGTAAAATACCCAGCCAGTGGGGTTGCACAAGCCAGTGCATACTTAGTGCTGGTCCAAAGCCCAGATAGATACATCAGGAAGGGCACCTGTTGTAAAACCTATGCCAAACAAATCAAATATGCAGATCATAAATTGGGAAGGACATGGAGTGAGCAAGACATGGAATAAGATGCATTTTTCAGAGCTCCTGCAGAATCAACAATACCTTTCCAATAAAAACAGATATTTTTACACAAAGACCAGCCCAAAAGTTCACGAAGGACAACATAGGGACATGAACAGTCAAACTGTATGCATAGAGTCAATTTAAATGGTGGAAAAGCTCCAAAAAATATAAGTACGACAGCAGGGCTAGCACTTCACAGACTACAAGAACCATGAGGCAGTGTGCACCAGGTGATTCAGACCAACCCTTGCCCACCTAGACTGAAAGTTTAGATATGGCTACTAAAGAAATCAAAACAGACATCTTGTCCTCCTTGAGGGGAGAGAGATTATAAGGGCCAAACTTAAGTGTGCTGGCGGAGGACTTCAATGCACTTAAAACAGAACTACAAGGGGTGCGCTATGAAATCACCAACAGTATGAAAACAATCCAATCCAAACAGAAGTTGACTACATGAAAGCAGACATTCACGATATGAAAGGCATGGTCAACATGGCATGGTCTTTGTGTATCAACATGGTCCGACAAAGTAGTTTCGCTGCAAGCCACAGTAACCAGTCTTCAAAAATGGGTGGTAACTCTTAAGGACCGATGTGAAGACATGGAGGGGAGAATGAGATGGAGCAATATCAGAATAGCTGGCATAGAAGAACAACCAGACTCCAGCTGCCCCAAAGTGGTTGCTAAAGTTATCAAAGAAGTTCTACAGATGGACTGAGACATAAAAGTAGATCGCTCATGCAGCACACTTACCACTAAAAAACCAGGAGACTGGGAGAAGCCACGGGTAACTATCATTAAATTACACTACGATGAAGATGCAGTGGAGATCCTGAGAAGAGCCTGGGACAGAGCTCCACTGATCTACAATGGGAATCGGATTGCCATGTTCCCCAATTACACTGCCAGTGATACTAAGGCCAGGGCTGCATTCACAGATGTACGGAAAGCACTACAAGGCTGGAAAGGAATCTGCTATGGTTTACTCTACCCAGACAGACTTTGGATTTCACACCAGGATGAGAACAAGGAGTTTCTAGATCCCAAAAAGGCTATGGAATATTTCAAGAACATTCTCCCACCAACAGATCTGGAAGAGTGAGTGTATCCTTGCCCATATTTAGCCAAAACAGTATGATCCAGCAGGGGGTTTTCTAGAAAAATTTAGTATGAGGGCACTCACCATGGTGAGGGCACTCACCATGGTGAGGGCGCTCACCATGGTGAGGGAGCGAAGTGATGGGGAGGATGGTGCCGGTTGTGGGGGGGGGGGG
>JAOPUC010000004.1:26448028-26458186 GCA_027564185.1 Cephalocassis borneensis
ATAAAGTTCATGTTCTGGAATGGCCAAGTCAAAGTCCTGACCTTAATCCAACCAAAATGTTGTGGAAGGACCTGAAGCAAGAAGTTCATGTGAGGAAACCCACCAACATCCCCGAGTGGAAGCTGTTCTGTATGGAGGAATGGGCTAAAATTCCTTCAAGCTGGTGTTCAGGACTGATCAACAGTTACTTGGAAACGTTTAGTTGCAGTTATTGCTGCACAAGGGGGGGCGGTCACACCAGATACGTAATACTGGATAATTTTCCTCAATAAATAAACGACCAAGTATTATAATTGTCTCATTTGTTTAACTGGGTTCTCTTTATCTGCTTTTAGGACTTGCATATTTATGCAGAAATCTAGAAAATCCTAAAGGGTTCACATACTTCAAGCACCACGGTTTTAATCCATTTGTGCCATACAAGTCCAGCTGTAAGAAACAATACTGTATTAGAATGAGCATGTTAATACAATCTTGTGATTTGTGCCTGCACTACTCAAAACTGTTATACAACACCTGACCAATCAGAATTGAGAATTCAGCATTGCTGTGGTGTAAAATTATAGTCCCTTCTGAAAGTATTGGAACATCAAGGCCAAGGCTTTTGCTGTATAGTCATGGCCAAAAGTTTTGAGATTGACACAAATTTTGGTTTTCACAAAGTTTGCAGCTTCAGTGTGCATCTTTGTCATGTTTCTATGGTATACTGAAGTACAATTATAAGCATTTCATAAGTTTCAAAGGCTTTTATTGATTATCATGTTTATGTAAAGAGTCAATATTTACAGTGTTGGCCCTTCTTTTTCAAGACTCCTGCAATTTGCCATGGCATGCTGGATATCAGCGTCTGGCTAAATCCTGACTGATGGCAACCCATTCTTGAATAATCAGTGCTTGGAGTTTATCACAATTTGAGTGAGGTTGTTTGTCCACCCGCTTTTTGAGGATTGACCACAGGTTCTCGATGGGATTAAGATCTAGGGAGTTTCCTGGCCATGGACCCAAAACTTCAATGTTTTGTTCCCCAAGCCACTTAGTTATCACTTTTGCCTTGTGACATGGTGCTCCATCATGCTGGAAAAAGCATTGTTCATCACCAAATTGCTCCTGAATTGTTGGGAGAAGTTGCTCTTGGAGTATGTTTTGATACCATTCTTTATTCATGGCAGTGTTCTTAAGCAAAATTGTGAGTGAGCCCATTCCCTTGGATGAGAAGCAACCCGACACATGAATAGTCTCAGGATGCTTTACTGTTGGCATGACGCAAGACTCATGGTAGCACTCACGTTTTCTTCTCTGGACAGTCATGTTTCCAGATGTCTCAAACAGTCTGAATGGGGCTTCATCAGAGAGAGAAACTTTTTGCAGACTGCAGAGAAGCAGCAAATTTTGTGAAAACCAAAATTTGTCAGTCTCAAAACTTTTGGCCACGACTGTACACTGAAGACATTTAGGGTTTGAGATCAGATGAATATGAGCTGATGGGGCAGAAGTTCAGTTTTAATTTCCTGATATATCTGTGTGTTAACTTCAAACATGGCACCTTTTTATTTGAACCCACCCATTTTTCAAGTGATCAAAAATATTGGAACATGTGCCTGATGGATGTTTCTTGTCCAGATGTCTCCTTTTTAGTTTGTTTGATTAGACAATTAATAGGTCTGAATGTCTACTCTTGGTTTGAGCCCTGGGTTTCTCCTGTGAAGACAGCATTTGTTCTTGAAATGATAAACCACTATGAAAATCAAAGAGCTGTCTATGGGAGAAAACAATTTTGAAGCTGAGAAAAGAGGGGAAATCTATCAAGTGTTTACTTTAATTTAAATTTAAGACAAGCTGTTTGTTGAAGACATTTGGGTTTACATATAGCTAAAGCAAAATAGTTGGTCTTGTTGTTCCAATACTTTCAGAGAGGACATTTGCATAAACCTAGATTGACCAAACAACTGCTAATTGTGACAGTAAAATGCACATTGCTGTAAACTTGGACAAATTTCTTCAAGAGTGTGTGTGGGTGTGTGTGTTCTTTTTCTTTATTAGGAGCTGACCAGGCTTCAGCTACGGCACAGACTAACCTGCAGCTAGCACAGTCTCATGTAGCACAGGCTCGACAGCGCTTCCTTGAGGCAGAGCAGGAACTAAGAGTCAGCAAAGCAGGAGTCAGCCAGAGGCTCCAAAGCACTTCACCTGCAGTGGCAGAAAATGAGGAGGAAATTCCAGAAGCTTATTTGAGAGAAGACTAGTGATGAGCAGCATTTTGTAAAGACACATGCAGCTCATCTCCACTACTCCAATCTTAAGAGCTGCTTCTTCTGTGTCTGCAATGGACATGTTTTTGCTCAATTTTTAAAATAATTCTCATGAGAAATAAAATTACACAAGAGAGCATAAAATACAATGGCCGAGAGAAATAACATTAAAAAAGCACACTATGCAAGCTATTCCTAGGCATATTTGTACATTACTTTTTCTGATTATTTATTCCTACTAATTTTGATTAGACGTGTAATTATTTTATTTTTTTGCAGTTTATTCCCTAAAGGTGCACTTTAATTTTTAACTGTTCCACTCTATAATATTCCTGCAATATAGAAGAATCCTTAAGTTGTGACTGATTTGCAATAGTGCCACACAGTGGACTGTTTCAGGCTTCTGTTTCCATTTCTCTGACCATTAACTCTGCCCTTGGCTCTTTACCTCTGCCCCTTTCCTTTAAAGGCAAATGTAGTTTCCACAGAGTGGGTTTGGGGGTGGTCAGTTTGGGGAAAGTGGAAGCCTCATGCTTTCCTTGCAAAGCAGTTAAAGGGCTCTAAAATAGAAAACTGCTCCTTTAATGTGAGTCCATGCTTAATCTTTCATACTGTAATGTTAACTAAAGCCTCTACTACTTTTACCTGTTCTGTGGCTGGAAATACATTGTTGATGTGAGAGAGGAGAATGAACAACTGTTCAAGGTGTCAGGAAGGTTACAGTAACTTAAATAACCACTTTTTACAATAGCTGTGAGCTGAGAAGCCTCTCTCTAGTTTTAGAATGGGGTTCCTAATAATTTGAGGTAGCAAGGAGGTATTTGAGGAGGTAGCGATAGAGGTTTAAAAATCCAGTTATATTGCACATGGAGACTTTTTTTTGGGGGGGGAGAAAGAGTAATCAACGAGGTCGTTAGCTGTCCAGAGTTTGAGTGGGTTGTGGTAAGAGGTACTTTATTCCCTCCTTAATGTCCTGTGCCACCAGCCTAACAGTAGAAGGAAAGAAGCTGTTATACAAGCGGGCCCTGTGAGTGCTGATGCTTACAGGCCTGTGGTGTCTCAGGTTGTAGCCTGCGTTCACCCACTTGAACAGAGCATAAGCCGGGTGGTGTTTGTTTTTGAGGATGCCCTGTACGTTCCTTCTGCAGTGCTGGGTGTATATAGTGTCAGTGGAGGGGAGATCAGAGCCAATGACTTTCTCAGCTGTTTTAATTACCCACTGCAGCAATTTCCTCTCAGCCAGGGTGATGTTGCTATACCACACTGTGATACCACTTGTAAGGATGCTCTCAACAAGTCCTCTGTAGACTTGGATGAGGGGCTGGCGTCTAAATCCGGCCTTCTTCAGCAGTCTGATGAAGTACAGTACAGCCTCTGCTGGGCTCTTTTCACTGAAATTGCAGTGTTTTTAGCTGAGGCTTTCTGAAATGTCCATTGGTTCCTGACTTTTCAGACACCCTGTATAACATAAGTACTGTTGTTTTATAGAAGACATAACATCACATGTAAACAAGGCCATAAGCTACAATACTAAATCAAATCGTGCCATTTTTTTTAGTGCAAGCTCATTATTTTTATATTGAGATTGCCTCTTGGGACAAGTTGCGTAAAACCTTTTTTCCCTGTTTGCCCTGTACCTGTAATTCCACTTCCTGAATTCTGATTGTGAGGTGTAGACCTACATTCTTTCAGAGCTTGCTAACTGCTAACAAGTTACTGACTATCAGTGTTGGCTACTACATTGTGTGCATTAATTATAGCTGCTAGCTAGTTAGCCCCAGTCTATGTGGGGATGTCACAGCACTTATTTAAGAAAGGGTTTCATTTTATAGTGAGGTTTCTTAGAGACAACTGAAAATTATTAACTGATTTTCAAAACAAATTGCAACAAAAATGTTCATTTGTATATAATTGCAGTCAGAAGTTTACATCAACTCATTATGAACATGAATGCCATGGTAATACTGGGCTTTGATTTATTTGAACTTTTTATGGGGAAGAAAGATTGTAAAACATGCATCTTCAATAGAAAAAAAAAACAAGACTGGGTTTAATTTATTTTTTTTCTGAAATCAACTCAAGGTCAAACTTGTACATAGATGGCCAAACATATACATACACCCTTTTAGGTAATTAATCCAGTGATGCTGAAAGTTACACAAAGTCTTTTAACTTGCTAAAGCCTCTTAACTTTGTTTGTGATGATTAACTATAGCTCGTAGCTTCTCTGTGCCAATATAAAATGGTCTTGCTTTGTTTAACAAGCACAAGTTGTTGGGAGGTGTAGCCACTTTGCCAATGTTTGGAAGAAAACAGTTTGCCAAAAGTGTCACCCTCAGCTGAAAGGAAATTCGTTTGGATGGTCAGGAACCACTAAGGCATAGGTCTGCCATAAACTGGAAACTGTTGGAACACCAGTGTCACTGGCTATAGTCAAGCAAGTTTTACAGAGCCATGGACAAAGAGGTTGCCAACTAAGAAATATGTTTGGAGGAGGAAAGGTGAGGCATTCAACCCCAAGAACAATGTCCCAACTGTTAAGTAATTGTTAAGCATGGTTTAACAAAGAGGATGGCTAGATGGTTTAATCCCGGACACTGTCACATAGGTTCTTAAATGTGACAATGATGGACAACAGCCAAAAGATAGAACTTTTAATACATGATGTTTTATTGGATCCAGTTTCCAGTGGAAATTTAACACAAATTATAATAATAAAAGATCAAGTAATTATTGCAACAACAAAAAAATACTTTGCCTACAAAACAGAATATTGTATTGCACTATGTTTGCACTGCCTGATTACATGCACATTACAGGACTACTACATAACAGACAGTGCCCATAACCCAACTAATCCACCTCCCTTCAGAGGGCTAGATATAGTGACCTGTCCCCACCCACTGGAAGATACCAGTTACTTTATATTACCAACATCGCATAAACCATACATTTACATAATTTCAGGTCTAAGTGCATGCCAATAATCTCTATAATTCATAAACAAAATACCCAATTACAATAAATGCATAAATTTTTGTAATACACAAAATGCAGCTCTCGCCTACACAATCACAGATATGTAAAATAAAAGACCTGAACTTAACTAATGTGTATGTGTGTGTGTGCTGTTATATGATTACTGTAACTGTGTATGGTCAGAAAATATGATAGATAAGTGTAACCGTTGCACAATAATGCTACAAACACCCGCAAAGTTATTTAGCTGCTGGCTAGCTGCAACTTGTAGCTTCCAATATTACTATGTGTCAGTATAGTGTAATGTGGTGCGGTGTATTGTAACGCAGGGATAGACCTCAATCTGCAGATCTCTGTGTCACAATCTGTATGCAGCCGGCCGGATGTTTTTCTATTGCAATCACGTGGCCACTTCAGGTAGCCCCGTATGCATTCGTTTAATGGTCTTCTGCATGTTAAATAGTTACAAAACTATAATAAAGCGAATACTTTACGATTTATTTGGAGTATACTGATGAAGTAAGGGTTTTATTCATTTATTTATTTTTTATTAATTAAAAAAAGATTTACAATTTTTTATTTATCTATTTACTTATTGGCCACAGGAAGGGCAGCAGGCCAGAATTATAATGTGGTGGTGCATCACTTTAAAAGCACCGGTGGAGAACACTGATCTTACCCTGGTCAACCGATGCAGATCTCTCTATTCTTGTTGTCTTACTGCTCATCAGCCAAAATGTTTCGAAGTAAAAGGCGTTATGGATGATGAATGGCAAAGATGTCAACGATCTTGTCAATGTCGATCGCTCTGCCATAGTGTATGTTCATCATCGCCAGTCCCGACTGCCGCTCTGTGGTCATGGTGCTTCACAGGTACGTCTTCAGGCATTTTAATACACTGAAGGACCTTTCATACTCCGCCGAAGTAACTGGCAGAGTACAACGGATGCAAAGGAGAATGTTTATGTTGGGGTAGAAAACTGGATCACATTCTCTAAGAGTGGTTGAGGTGCTGGTTGGAAGGGCTGATTTTGTCAACTTGTGATCATTTATTATGCCAATGAAGAAGCTCCACATCAACCACATTTGGCGAAACTAGATCATCTTGATAGAACTTGACTGCCGCGTCGACCGCAGTGTCAGGTGAATTTATTAGTACTTGAGGTATCAATCAGTTTGGAGACATTCATCTGGTCTTCACTGAAGGAGTTGTCCATCTGGGTTATCAGGTGATCCATAAGAGGTATGCACAGTGAACGCTGAAAGTACTGAAAAGGTGTTGTGGCAAGAACATTATCACAATGACCCTGTATGTTGGTGGTTCTTGGCATTGTTGGCTCAATATCCACGTCTTTCACCAGTTCAACGCTTGCCTCGTACCATCGTCTAAAGCTGGCCTCGGTCCAATCTCTGATAGCTCTCAAATCTGATTTAACGGCACCAATTTGTGTGCAGGCCTTGTAAATGTCACTGTCTCTTTTCTGCAGTTGTACACTGAGTGGTTTAAGCATGGACAAACACTGTTATCAGGGTAACTATGAACTGAAAGTTTGTGATGGCTGTAAGAAAGCCGTTACACTTCGCACGTCTTTCCTGGTCCCATTTCCAGGATCCATACTCCTCGAAGTAGATCTGCTCATTGGTCATAACCTCCGTTGTCTTTACAATTGCCTTAAAGAGGCTGTAGAACATCTCAAACATCTCATGCCTTTCAACCCAATGAGTCTGGCAGAGACTAATTAACGTGGTTCTTTGCAAGTCGGGGCATACATTGTTGATCACTGCTGCCAACAACTCATTTCATTTGGGAGAAAACTTGAACAAACAACAGATTTCATTTAGAGTTCCCATCATGTTCTTAATCATAAGGATGTCGCAAGAGTGAACAATTGCAAGATTTAAGCAATGTGCATTACAGTGTGTATAGATTGCTTTGGGACACTTTTCCTTGATAAATGCTTGAGTACCCCTTACAGCTGAAAACATGCTGGATGCTCCATCATAACCCTGACCTCTGCAGTTGGTTACATCTAATGACCAGTTCTACAATGCCTCAAGGATTGAAGTTGGTACAGCTTCTCCAGTGGTTCTTTCTAATGATCTAATGAAAGCTTCTAATCCAAGAAACTCTTCGTGTATCTTACAAGTTTCATCTATGAAACAAATTGATATACAAAGTTGCTCGGTATTTGAAACAACAGTAACTTTATCGGCAAGGATCGCAAAAAAAGGGTGCATTCTCGGGAATTTCACTAGTTATCTGGTTTCTCAAGTACTCCATTATTATATTAATGAAATCATTCTGAATAGTTGACGATGTATAGGTGATAGGTACAGCTGCTTAAGTGCTTCACAATAACTTCATCCCCAGCTTCTGCACAGAAGTTTAGAAGTGCATGGAAATTTCCTTGATTGTTGTTACCTATTGTTTTAGACTCGTTATGCCCACAAAGAACAATATTTTGCTTCCCACAAAATATTAAACAGGATATAATGCTCCTCAGAACTTTGTGGTTGTAATCTATTTGTGCGACTCTTGACGATTCCAAAACATAAAATATCGCTTTTTCTGGATTGCACATTCTCTTGATAAGGTTTTCGGTGTGAAACAAAGCATCATTGTGATATTTTGTTTTTTCATACTCCTTAATATCTTGTTTGCCTTATGAAATTTGGTCATAGCAAAACTGACAAGCGCCCAGTGTTCGCAGTGTTGGAGGTTGGTAGGAATGCTAGACATACGGTACTCTACACAGACCCCCCTCTTTTGAAGGACTGTACACAAGCCATTTGTAATCTTTCAGTCAAGACATTTGAAAGCGCCTGTTTTTACCATAGACTTTTGTCTTGGGGAAAACAAATTTTTCTGATGGGGTGTAGTCTTTGGTCAACAACTCATATTTTTCATTTTAGACAGCTTTTTCTCTCTGGTAAGCAGTCCCGCAAAGTCATCATCAGAAGTCGCTTCATTTATTGAATCTAGAAAATAAATTTTAGACAGGCTTTCTGTCAAGGAAATACTAAATACATCCCTTAAGTCTCTCTGATTTATTGTTATCAATTTTATATAGATATTTTGCTAACAACACAGCATCAGGAGCAACCAACAACATGGATCTGATCTCTGAGCGTTTTCTCTTGCAAAAATTATAGATGATATTTTTTGGGAAAATCCTCAAGGAAATAAGGCTCCTAGCTGGCATGTTAAAAACATATTTTGCCAGCAGGCTGTTGGGCTGCTTTATACACTCAGAAGTTAATACTCCATGGAATATAACCATGGCTCATGTCAGAAGCAAATGTTTGACATGCATGTTAAGTTTGGACAGCACTACTGCCCATTCCAATTGTTTAGCACAGTCTTAATTCCTCAAACATGTTTTCCCTAAAGTCCATTCTTGTAAAGAATGACGATCTAAATTTGGCAAATCATGAAAGCCTACATCAACCAAAAAGAATGGTTGAGCTTACTGACTGTACTAATTTGGGCTAATTCTATCAAACCAAACAACAGTGACCATAGCATAAGCAAACCAAGCTCACTCACCAGCAACTGCTGCTTGGGCCAGTGTTTCTTGATGCTCTGCTGAAGGTGATGATGCATCTTATTTTGAGTCTGTTTTATCATAAAAAAATTGACTTAGTACTAGAATAGAACTATGAAAAATATGTAACAAAAAATAATTACCATTGCTGGTTTTAGGTAGCTTCGAAACCAGCTCTTCCATTATTGCTGTTTCTTCCACATTTTCTTGATGTTGTGTTCTAGAAACAGCACACTAAAATTTAACTTCGAAGCCACAGAATGCAATTTTGATGGAAAAATATATAATAAATTGCTTACCTCTCTTCACGTCGAAACAAGGAGGAAAGTTTCGCTTGTTTTGATATGGCGAATTATTAACACAAGAGGAAATACTTATAATTTGCAACTAAAAAGACTGCAGCTACACTGGCAGCTTGACCATGCTTTCTAGTGCGATCATGTTGCGCTTGCACAGAACTGGGTTTTCGCATCCAAACCACAGGAAGTCCATACAAAGCAGCTATTGAAAAAATGTATGGTCCGACAAAGGACAGGCACCCCAGGACCCCCGAGCTACGCCCCTGCTATTTACTGTATTTTTATTATTTACCAGAGGTGGACAAAGTACCAAAGTTCATTACTTAAGTCAAAGTGCAGATCACACTGGTCAAATGTTACCCCAATACAATTGAAAGTTGTACAGTCAAATTTTTACTTAAGTTAAAGTACTTGCTTTTAAAAATGCTTGAGTATTAAAAGTACATTTTCTGTCAGCGTGTTGTTGTATTATTACCACAACACTTACAAAACCTAATGCCTCTGAAGCAACCAACTGGATTTACTGACTAACTTGTAGAACCTGTAGAATAAATGCCTGGTAGAATGTTACAAAATGAAAAAACTGAATTGACAAAAAAAGATCCATTGCGATTATTTATTTATTTGTTTTATTTTAACACTCTTACCCACCCCCATAAAGTAGCATGGTAGTGTTCTGACACAGCTCTGGCAGTGTCAGAATCATCAATAAGATGCTAGCTAGTTTTTCCTTGGGCTACTGGTAAAAAATGCATAGTAGCTATCGTAATTATGCAAGGTCACTGTGAGGGAAATTTAGTGAATGAACATTCCGTGTTTCTTTGTGTTGAGCTCAAATGGCTTAGCTCAAGTTTACATTAGACCGTATCTGTCTCGTTTTCTTCGCGGTTGCACTGTCCGTTTACATTAAAACGCCGGGAAATCGGCAGAAACGGGAATCCGCCAGGGCCCACGTATTCGAACCAGTTCGTGTCTGGTCTAGTGCTGTGTAAACGTTCAGGATACGCGAATACGCTGTGCTGAGCTCTAGCTGACGTCGTCATTGGACAACGTCACTGTGACATCCACCTTCCTGATTCGCTGGCG
>JAOPUC010000004.1:26458286-26468894 GCA_027564185.1 Cephalocassis borneensis
AACATGCAAACTCCACACAGAAAGGCCCTCGCCGGCCCCGGGGCTCGAACCCGGACCTTCTTGCTGTGAGGCGACAGCCACAAAGTAGCTACTATGACTGCAGAAAGCTATCATTAAAATCTTGGCACTGTTTGGCCTCGTCGTGATTTTTTTCTTCTTCTGCATTTGCAGTTGGCATTTAGGACACATGAGCTGTGTGGGGCGAAAAAAAGAACAGCTGTCAGTTCTTGGTGTTGCTTTTATTAATGTTTGTGTTGGGATAGATTACATGACATTCATCTGAAATATCTCCTGTATTAAATATCACTGTGTAGTAAATGGAACTGAAACTACTTAGCCTTGCAGAGAGAGGCTCGCTAAGCTGTGTAGCAAATACATTTTCGTACATCCGCACCGCTGGGGCATGACGTCAGAGAGGGAGGCTTAGATCAAGCTGCTTGAAGCCGTTCCAAAATACATCCACTCCCTCCCTTCCTCTACCCGATCTCTCTCTCTCTCTCTCTCTCTCTCTCTCACCGCCATCATCTTCATCTGCTGTTGTTGAAAATCCGAAACAGTGCGAATTGAATGCGGACGTGAGACGACAGATACTTCCGCTGTCTTTGGAGCTGGACCAGACTGGTGTCCATGGAGCGGTCGCAGGATCTGGTGATGGTGGTAGCTGGGTGGATGTGAACCGTTCCTGTCGATCTTAGCCGACATGTACCGAGTCTCTGCTGACACCGGCCCGGCTTTATCATGCTGTTCAGACTCTTTGCGAGGTGAGTGTGAGCAGTAGGCACGCCTTCACGCACTCAGCCTGGCTGTGAGTGTTACCATACCATTATTGGAAACAATGTAGCTACGATCAAAGCAATAGTGGATATGCGAATCAAAACAAAGGCTGTTTCGTCTCCTTGATCCTCGCAAACTCTTTTCTTTCAATGTCCCTTCATGCATTATGCATGCCGTAGTCTATAACATGCAGTTTTCAGCCATTGCTACTGCTTTGTGCATCAGTTTACAGGATAAAGAGACGTTTGTTTTTGTCAGTTCTTGAGCCAAACAATCCTCTACTTGTGTGTTTATACACTCAGTACTGTGTACGCAAAATTGTTTGTGCGCATTTGGCTAAGAAGTCATAAGATTCAGCACAGCTGATTAGTCAATTCAGATTTAATGGTCTGTCTATTCATTTGGCTTTGCACAGACATTTTGGAAGAAAGAGCAGCATTCTCCACCCACCTCACAGACACATCATTCCTCCTAATCCTCTCTGTTCATGACATGGACCATTTTCAAAGTCTGCTCAAACATTATTCTTTGAAAGTATGTTTTTAGTGTTGATGTGCTGAGATCATATCTCTTGATGACAAGAACAAGTCCTTTCTTGTTTGCCATAGTGATGGATAGCTTGACAGACGAAGTGAGGCAAGAGTCACCATGGAACATGTTTGCGGATGATATTGTGGTATGTGGTGAAAGTAGAAAGAAAAAAAATAAACCTTTTATTCGTCACATGCACACTTCAAACAAAGTTAAATTCATCCTCTGCATTTAACCCATCTGAAGCAGTGAACACACACGCACACACCCAGAGCAGTGGGCAGCCCCGAGCGCCCAGGGAGCAATCAGGGGTTTGGTACCTTGCTCAAGGGCACCTCAGCCCAAGGCTGCCCCACATCAACCTAAGTGCATGTCTTTGGATTGTGGGGGAAACCCACGCAGACATGGGGAGAACATGCAAACTTCACACAGAAAGGCCTTCGCCGACCGCTGGGTTCGAACCTGGAACCTTCTTGCTGTGAGGCGACCGTGCTAACCACTACACCACCGTGTATAGTATAGTGTAATGTGGTGCAGTGTAGTGTAATGCAGGGATAGACCTCAGTCTGCAGCGCTCTGTGTCACATTACCTTCTCCCTTCCCAACAGTGATGCTATCAGGCAGCCTTAACAGGTAGTCTGCAACCACGTTCTGTTTACCTCACTTGTGATGTACACAAAACTGGAATGGCTGCAGCTCTAAGTACCATCTAGTCACCTGGGCATTCTTGTTCTGCATTTGATGCATCCAGGTTAAGGCCTGATGGTCAGTGTACAGGTCAAACTCCCAGCC
Organism: Cephalocassis borneensis; assembly: GCA_027564185.1. Taxonomy (NCBI): domain Eukaryota; kingdom Metazoa; phylum Chordata; class Actinopteri; order Siluriformes; family Ariidae; genus Cephalocassis; species Cephalocassis borneensis. Next base: position 26,460,384 of record JAOPUC010000004.1, read on the forward strand.
TAAGAGTTAATACCAGAGATTGTCTAATGCCCACTTTATTGGAAGGCATTCTTTTTCAACCATAGAATACCTTGACTCTCTTGGGAGAAGTTTTTAGCTTAAGTATAGGACGGGTCTCTCTTCTCCTCATTCTTTTTGTGCAAGGACTGCACCAAGTCCGGTTCCTGAGGCATCTACCTCCACCAGAAAATGTTTGTTGAAGTCTGGAGGACAGGAGAGGCACACAGAAAATTCTTCAAAACATTAAATGCTACTTTATATTTATCACTCCAAACTATAGCGTTACTGGCATATCTCTTAGTCAGGTTGGTTAAGGGAGCAGAAATGGCAGAACATTGGGGAATAAACTGCCTGTACCACCCAATCATGCCCAGGAAAGATTTTACCTGAGTCTTGGTTGTTGGTCTTGCACTCTCCCTGATGGCTTGTACCTTGTCAACTTGTGGCCTGATGTTTCCTTTCCCCAGCTGATAGCCCAGGTACTTGGTCTCCTCCTTCGCCCACTCGCACTTCTGCACATTCAGGGTGAGGCCAGCTCCCTGGATTCATTCAAGGACATGATGGAGGTGCTTCAGATGTTTAGGCCAGCTGTCACTAAAGATGACAACATCTAAATAGGCAGCGTTACAGTCGCTACAGTCCTGAAGTACGCAGTCCATCAACCTCTGGAAGCTGCCCGGTGCTCCATGAAGTCTGAACGGTATCATTTGGAACTGGAAGAAGCCCAGGGGTGTGCGGAACACAGTGTAGGCTTTGGACTTCTCTTCCAAGGGGACCTGCCAATATCTTTTACATATATCGAGAGTAGTAATGAAATTGGCATAGCCCACCTTTTCCAGAAGCTCATCAATGCATAGTATAGGATATGGATCTGAATCAGAGATGGCGTTCAGCTTCCAGAAGTCCAGGCACACCCGTAATGAGCCATCCTTCTTCGGCACAGTCATGATTAGGCTGCTCCAGTCACTGACTGACTGTTCAGTCACTCCTAGATCCAACATGACATGGATCTCTTTCTTGAGAGCATCGACCAGTTTTTCAGGAATGTGGTATGGCTGCTGTCGGATTGGAAATGCACCATCTTTCAGGTGGATGGTGTGTTCCAAGATTGTGGTCTTCCCCAGCCTCTGTTGGAAAAGTGCAGGATAGTGATTGAACACTTTAAACAAGTCTGCCTGCTTCTCACCATCCAAGTGTGGTAGGGTCACTAATATTCCACCACTCCATGCCTCCAACAGCTCCTCTGGTTCGGCCTCATCTTTCAGGTACCGCACAAGCATCACCGTCTTCTTGGAATCTGCTCGCTCATGCTAGGCTCTGAGAAGATTAACATGGTAAGTTTGAGAAGGTTTGCCTTTGTCTAGATGATGGATCTCATAGGTGGTTGGGCTCATCTTCCTCAGACCAGTGTATGGCCCTTGCCATTTGGCCAACAGCTTACTAGTGGAGGAAGGCAATTGAAGAAGCACTTTTTGCCCTGGCTGGAACTCCCTTGAGTGTGCATGTTGGTCATACCATCGTTTTTGAGTGTATTGTGCCTCCTGGAGGTTTTCTTGGGCTTGCTGGTGGTATTTCTCCAGTCTCTCCCACATCTGCAGGACATACTGGACAACGCCCTGGCTGTTGGACTCTGAGGTGGCACCCTCCCATGAGCTCTTCAGGAGATCTAGTGGTCCCCTCACTGGCCACCCATATAGGAGCTCAAATGGTGAAAATCCTATTGATGCTTGGGTTACCTCCCTATAAGTGAACAACAGGAATGGCAACCATTTGTCCCAGTCTTGGCCTGTGCCTTCCATGAATTTACAGAGCATCATTTTGAGTGTCTGGTTGAATTGCTCTACCAATCCATCTGTCTGGGGATGGTAGGGCATGGTTTTCAAAGGACAAGATACATTCACATTAGCACAAGTCACCCCTTCATTACAGGAAGTCCCCAATAGCTCATCCCACACTGGTACATCCCTCCCCAGTATGACATCGTAAGGCAAGTTCTCAACCACCACCATTCTCAACAGAAACTTTACGCCATCAATTTTAATTGTAAGTTCAGCCTGGGGATGCTGTTTTCTATCTCCATACACACACTCAATCACTGTCTGTTTCTGATAACCAACACAATTGAGGGGAACATGACATTTCTTAATCAAAGAAAACACTACCTGTGTCCACCATTGCATCAAGAATGACCTTGTTAACTTTTACTCTCTGTTTAACTGGCTCCCCCTGGTTAACTTCAGATTCCTCATTCCCCTCTCTAGGAACATAACAAAAACTTATTAATTTAGGTTTTCTTAGAGGGCAGACTGAGGCCTTGTGACCTAGCTGTTGACAAGAGAAACAAATGAGCGCTGACTTACTGACTGGTTTACTTTCAACTTTTTCAACGCCAGTTCTGGTCGCACTCCCAGAGTTACCACCCCCCTGCTTGTAGTCTCAGGCTGGTCTTTGGGAGAAGACTGAATGAGTTGGTGCCCCCTTGTGGGCATTGATATACTGCAGTGCCAGCTTTGCTGCAGTCATTCTGACTTCTAGTTCATGCTCATGGACCCAGCTCTGCACCTCCGGAGAGAGGACATTCAACAACTGCTCCAAGATGACCTCCTCCCTGATCTCCTCCTTGGTGTTTAGCTCTGGTTGCATCCAGCGGCGGTAGAGATGCTTCAACCAGTAGTAAGTCTCTAAAGGTGTTTCTCCTGCTGGTACAGTGCCCCTCCGAAATCACTGCTGATATGTCTCTGGAGAAATGTCGAACTTCATCAACAGCACCTCCTTGAGCTGCTGGAAGTCACCTGCCTGCTCTTCATCTATCACTGAGTAAGCTTCCAAGGCTTTACCAGTCAGCAGTGGAACCAATCGAAACGCCCACTCACTCTCCAGCCACTGCCAGGTACGTGCCAGATGTTCAAACCACAGGAGGTAATTTTCAATATCCTCCCCCTGCTGGTATGGTAGTAACTTTGGTTCTTCTCATCGTACTGGTTGGCTTGGCACCCGAGGGTACACCGGACCTGCTAACAGGTCTGCTGGGCCTGGCGGGTACGCTGGCAGGTATATGGGGCCTGCTGGCGGGTACCCTGGGCCTGCTGGAAGATATGCTGGGCCTACAGTGTGACGTGCTGGATACACTGGACCTGCAGGATGGTGTGATGGGCCTTCTAGATGGTGCGCTGGAGCTTCCAGGTGATGTGCTAGACCCTCTGTGTGATGTGCTGGAACATCTGGGTGGTTGTGGTCAAGACCTGAACTCTGCAAAGGCCTTAATAGTGCAAGTTCTGATTGCTGGATACCTCCCGGGGGCTGGAATGGTGTTGCCAGAGGAAAGTCAAGTCTAGGGCTTTCCTCCACAAGAAGGCCGTCTGATGTGAGAGGGGATAGTCTGGGCGAGGACGCATGGATGTGAAAAACTCTTGCAGTTCCCTCCACATGGCTTCATCCCTCCTCACCTGTGCCTCTTGTTGGGCATCGTCCCTCATCTTCTGCACCGTGAGGAAATCTTGGACCAGTTAAGTTAGTGATGTGGCTGGAACAGTTGGCCATGCCCAGGAGGCTGCACCTTCCACTCCCTTTGCAGTCTTCAGTCTGGTTCCCTGTTTTCCGTAGTCCTGGGTGGCAGCTTCTGCTGGGTCCGGCTCTGCTGTGGATTGAGCCATCTCCCAGTCATCATCTTTCAGTGTGGCTGCCTTGGCTGATGATTTTTGGGCAGCAGCTCCTCATTGGGTTGAACAAGTCACTTTTCTTTGGCCGGCCATCCCACTTCTGACACCATATGTCATGTAGGTTCTTACTTGTGGCAATGATGGACAATGGCCAAAAGATAGAACTTTTAATACAAGATGTTTTATTGGGTCCGGTTTCCCAAAATGGCAGCAGAAATTTAACACAAAATAAATTATAATAAAATAAAAGATCAAGTAATTATTACAAAAAAATACTTTGCCTACAAAACAGAATACTGTATTGCACTATGTTTGCACCGCCTGATTATATGCACATTTACAGGACTACTACATAACAGACAGTGCCCATGACCCAACTAATCCACCTCCCTTCAGAGGGCTAGATATAGTGACCTGTCCCCACCCACTGGAAGACACCAATTACTTTATTTTACCAACACCGCATAAACCATACATTTACATAAAAATAACAGGTCTAAGTGCATGCCAATAATTTCTATAATTCATAAACAAAATACACAATTACAATAAATGCATAAAATTTTTACAATACACATAATTAATGTTAATTGGGTGAAGCCACTACAATCCATGCACGAGCTGGTGCACATGCCCAAGACTGGCACTACAAAGCCACACCGGCCTCTGTAGTTCAGGTCCTTTGGCCCAGGAACCCGGAAGTCCTGCAGTAAACAAACACAGTGAAGCAATGGAAAAATACAGCTCTCGCATACACAATCACAGATACGTAAAATAAAAGACCTGAACTTAACTAATATGTGTGTGTGTGTGTGTGTGTGTGTGTGTGTGTGTGCTGTTAAACGATTACTGTGTATGGTCAGAAAAGATGATAGCTAAGCATAACTGTTGCACAATAATGCTACAAACAACCTTTCATGTGCACCTGCAAAGTTATTTAGCTGTGGGGTGTTGTGGCTCAGGTGGCATGCCATAAATCCGGGGACATTTCCCGATCCCTCCCCGTCTCTCTCCTGCTGATTTCCTGTCTCTACACTGTCCTATCCCATAAAGGTAGAAAAAGCCCAAAAAAATCTTTTTAAAAAAGTTATTTAGCTGCTAGCTAGCCGCAGCTTGTAGCTTCCAACGTTACTATGTGTCAGTATAATGTAATGTGGTGTGGTGTAGTGTAATTCAGGAATAGACCTCAATCTGCAGAGCTCTGTCACAAATACAGTTGGTTGTTTCAACAGAATAATGACCCCAAACCCATCACAGTGGGTTATGGAATGGATAAAGTAGGCAAACATTAAGCTTTCCAAAGTACTGACCTCAACTTTATTAAAAAACATGTGGGTTGTGCTTAAAAGTCGGGTCCATGCCAGGACAACAAATTTATTTGAACTCTACCAGTTCTGCTAAGAAGAGTGGTCAAATATCCAACCAGAATTCTGCCAAATGCTTGCCGGCTACCAAATATCCAACCAGAATTCTGCCAAATGTTTGCCGGCTACCAAATATCCAACCAGAATTCTGCCAAATGCTTGCCGGCTACCAAATATCCAACCAGAATTCTGCCAAATGTTTGCTGGCTACCAAATATCCAACCAGAATTCTGCCAAATGCTTGCTGACTACCAAGTATCCAACCAGAATTCTGCCAAATGCTTGCTGGCTACCAAAAGCATCTCATCAAGGTGAAACTTGCGAAGGTACATTTAACCAGACATTAGGTGTGTTGTATGTATATTTTTGACACTGTATATATAATTTTGACTGTGTTGATTTCAGAAAACCCCAAAAAATTAAAACATGCACCAAATTAATTTTTTTTCAATTAAAGATGTCTCTTGTACAATTATTCTTACCTATAAAAAGAACAGTTCAAAATCATTGAATGCCCAATATTGCCATGAGTTTCATGTCCATGATGAGTGTACGTAAAACTTTGACCTCAACTGTAGTTTAATCATGTCAATTATGCAACCAGTTGCGGTTTTACTTGCTAGATGGTGATACTGTAGTATTAGGGCTACAGCTTATTTAGATAATGTTAACTATGAATGTACTTCAGAAAACATATATTTTGTTTCACTTTGCAGCATCTGCTTGGAGATCCCTTTTCTTTTTTGACTGCATTTGACTACAAGTGACACTGCACTGGAGGCACCACAAGCCAGAAAAAAAAAAGGGGGGGGGGGCACAAAACAGGCCATTAGGATTTCTCCAGAATCTCCCAGATGCCTGGTAGTGTCTTGGATAAAAGTAAAACTCAAATAATGTAAAAATAACTAAAAAATGTACTTTGTTACCTCTCACTTCTTGGGTTTACTATAAATTCATTAGCAGATACCAACTGAATAAATAAACTGCAAAACAAGAGTATGACGCCCCTAATTTAAACTGCAATAACCTATTTAAAACCATATTAAGTTCCTGTGAAGTGACTAATTCAGCAGTATCACATGAGCAAGTGTGCTGTTATACTGAAAATCAGCATGGTTGTGATGTGGTCAAAGGTAATCACAGCCATGCTGATATTCAGTACAACACCAAAATTGTGAGTGTGAAATTGCTTTTATACAATAAATTAATATCCAGTAACTGACATTTAAGACATGGCCAAATATTTTTTGTTTTTTTCTCCATCCACAAAAAGAATGCCCAGAGAAGCCACAGCTGGAGATCGCACTACATGTTGCCATACTAATGTACACACTGACTGACAACCCATAATAAGCGTAGTAACATTTTTAATGTAACAAACTATTGCTAGAATGGGAGTATTGTGTAGCAAACACAGACAAATGGAACGATACAAACAATGAAATGTACCAGCTATTTTATGCTAATTATCATCACTCTTAGAACCCTGCTTTTCCAATCAAATTAATGGACCATTGCAGTTTACAATTATTTATACAACATAAAGCCCAGAAAACCACCTATTGGATATAATATAAATGTCACATGTTTGTTGTCTTTTATGACTGTTCACATATTCATTGGTATTTTCATGATGAATTTTATTTTTAGATATTTAATTTCTTGTGCATAATTATCAACTCCATATACTTATTTACTTCTGGCCTTTTACAAACAGACCATTGTGTAGCCTTTTAAAGACATTACAGTGATTCTTTTCAGTCCTGCACACCCACTACTTGTTTTGGTCATATTCGTCTGTCCACACATAATTCCTCTTCTTTTTCTATTTTCCTGTCAGGTTCTTAGGGAGCTGGACATCACATTGTCAGTCCATTTATCATGTCAGAAGTGCTGTCTGTGTACATTTGTGTGGTCCTTGGTTATCGCATTCCAAAGAGTGTTACACCCACACTTAATGCCATGCACACCTTCATCCTCAAGGTTTAGAATGTGTGATACTGCTTTTATTTGAAATTAGATTAACACCAAAGGAAATGAAAGTCAAATGAAAGACATCAGTTCAAATAATTTTGTAACTGAGCATGAAATTAACTCTACTATAATAGAATCTTTATTGACTGTTGTAATGCTACATACTGTTGGACTTTTTCTCAGTGCTCCTTCTCACACACAAATGGAAATATAGAGAAATGTGGTGTTTGGAGCAGTTATGGGTGAAGGGCCTTGCTCAGTCCTTTATTTGTGCTTGATTAATCCTTGCTAACACCAAGGAAGTGCTTGTGATACTTCGTGATGAATTTGTTAAGAGGAAAAAAATGGAGGAGGTGATTAAAACACTGGCATGTTGAACCTTCTTAGGAGGACTCTGAAAACCATTATAAAACAGTGGAAAAACTCTGGTGCAATCCAGACACTACCAAGGTTTTTTTTTTAATCCCATTGTGATAATGTTAAATTTGACATCACAGAACAGCAACAAAAAAATAATAATAATCATTATCTTTGGGGCGAATAATTTATTGCGGTACTGTACATAACTTTGACAGCACAGATAACTAACAGCAGAATGGGGAAAGTCCGTGTTTCACACATGCGAGTCACTCCAGTGAAAGCTAGCCATATTTAATTTTATGCCAATATTGTGTCATTATTAAATTTTAATAACTGTACTTTTATAATGTTGAATGTTTTTTTTTTATGAAAATGGAAACCTAAGGCACATATTCAGGAAATGTTTATTTTTGCTGCATACAAAATGGTTTTGAGAGACCACCATATTGTCTCAGTTTTTTTGGAACATTACACCCATAGCAAATCTCACTAAAGAATTTTGGGGCAGCCATTAAATTCATTCAGTGTTTAAAAAAAAAGCAACTATATAATGCAAATCGGGTGGCATGGTGATGCAGTGGTTAGCAGTTGTGTAACAACAAGAAGGTTCTGGGTTTGAACCTATTGGTTGACTGGGGCTTTTCTGTGTGGAGTTTGCATTGTACCTGTGTGCATTTCTTCCCACAGTCCAAAGACATCCAGATTAGGTCAACTGACTACTCTGTATTACCCATAGATTTGAATGTGAATGATTGTTTGTCTCTGTGTTAGCCTTGTGATAGACTGCTGAACTGTCCAGGGTGTACCCTATCCTTTGGTCTGGGTATGTCTACTATCCTAAAAGTTTTGTGTTGTTCATACACATCAGACATGCACAACCAGAAGTTAGTAATCAGATTTTGTCATTTCAAATCCTAGAATAGTACAGTACTTCAACCAAGCCATTGCTGGTGATTTCTTCCTCTCTCTTTTATATGAAACTTCTGACAAATTCAGAGATCTGGAAAAAGTAGCCCCAGCTCTAAAACTACAAGTAATATAGATTTAATCAAATCAAATCAAGTTAATTTATATAGTGCTTTTAACAATAAACATTGTCGCAAAGCAGCTTTACAGAATTTGACGACTTAAACATGAGCTAATTTTATCCCTAA
>JAOPUC010000004.1:27717401-27729632 GCA_027564185.1 Cephalocassis borneensis
GTAACAGGAGGACAGAGGACGGGAAGGAGCAGTAGCCTTGCCTAACAATAAGCAATACCGGACAATGTGCAATATAAAGTGCAATATCTCTCCTGCTGCCCCCCTTTCCCCGTTTCCCCCTCCTCTCTCTCCCCCTTCCTCTCTTCCCCATATCTTATTATTTTTATATTTGTATATGTAAATACTTAATTTATTTTAATTTATCTAGAAGTTTTCTATATTTCTTTTCTCTGTTTATCTGTAATGATGCTGCTGGAATCTTAATTTCCCTGAGGGAACCTGCCCAACGGGATCAATAAAGTTTAATCTAATCTAATCTAATCTAATCTAATCTAATCTAATCTAATCTAATCTAATCTTTACTGTGTTTCATGGTTTTTTGCACTAAGGGTTTTTTTCTAGTTCATGGATTTTGCACTTAGGTTATTTTCTTGTTTTTTTTTTCTGTAACATTTTTGTCCTTGTCTGTCTCGTCTTTTGTCAAGTTTGTTGTCTCTTTTTACATGGACTATTTTTGCCATTTGTTTTTGTCCCATTTGTTTACCTTTTTGCCATGCCCTTTTCCCTGAATCAAATCACCTTATTTATTGGATTACTGTCTGTGTTCTGCTTGTGGATCCTTCTCACCACACCTCCGCCCCCCTAACATTACTACCCCCCCCAGAACATACAACTAAGAATCAACTGTCCAAAAGTGTATGTTAAGATATGAATAATGATAAATAAGAAAATTGGATGGATTCAAAAGCATGAAAGTGATATAAATATTTTATAACACTTTTCTAAACCATTGCATTAAAGAGCCTTGCCAAGGAGTACAACAGCAAGCTGACAAACTGAACATCAGTATAGGTAGCCTGCCAGGAGCTGGACAACTGGCTGAAAGCTGACTGGTCAAGACTGCCTGGTAAATTCAAAACGTTTATAAACCAGCACAGGATCCTAACAAAAATTGTGTTGCCATTGCTGTTGAATGAATCCCCAAGTTCACAAATTGAGAGGTTAGAGAGGAAGAGAAGTCCAAGGTTACTCAAGCAAGAGGGGATGATGCAGTATAGGGAGTTGAACTACCCCAAAGTCCTGACTGTGCTAAGAGATCCCAGCGGAAGTGTCTCAGAACTGAAGAAGCCTTTCAGATGAGAGGTGAAATGTCTTCAAGAATTTCAAGCAAGTCCAGTTGCCTTCTTTAGCACCTACGGTATAAGTGGGGAAGCCATGGCCTAATGGTTCGAGAAGCAGCTCCTGGACCAGCAGGAATGGCTGAAGTGCCCTTGAGCAAAGTACCTAACCCTCAACTGTTCCCCAGGCTGCTCTGGGTATGATGTACATTGCTCTGGATAGGAGCATCTGCTAGATGCCTGTAATGCAATGGAATGTTTTAGACCTGACTATTAGAGAAGGATGATTCTGGATCTTGAACTTCCATTCATGCCATAATGAAATCAAGCTCAAGCACCATGTTTGAAAGAGAAATAGGTCTTTAAGATCACTGTGTGGGCCACATGTGTTGTACAGGGCTATCCATCAAATTTCAGGTTCAAATCAACACTACTTTCTCCTAGATTAGATAGATTAGATTAGATAGAACTTTATTGATCCCTTTGGGAGGGTTCCCTCAGGGAAATTAAGATTTCGGCAGCATCATTGCAGGATAAACAGAGAATAGAAAATAGAGAAAAAAAAACCCTTCTAGATAAATTAAGTTAAATAAAGTATTTACATATACAAATATAAAAAGAATAAGATATGGGGAAGAGAGGAGGGGGGAGGGGTCGGAAGGGGGGAAAGGGGCCAGCAGGATAGATATTGCACTTTATTGCACATTGTCCAGTATTGCTTATTGTTAGGCTAGGATATATAATGTTTAGCCTATTTCTTATCTAGAGTTGTTATACTGTTTATATTGTTTATTTCAATTATTCTATTTTTATTTATTGCATTGCCTGTTTGCACTGTGGGTCAGAGAGGACTGAAATTTCATCTGTGCTGTATGTCGAGCATGTATAGCATACTTGACAATAAAGTTGACTTGACTTTTTATGTTGTGCAGCTCTCAGCAGCAGTCATCATCACTAACAGAAAGTTAAGAGCTTTGGCAAGTTAAGATATTTTGCAACTTTCAGCACCACTGAGTTAATAATCTAAGTGTATTGCACCCAAAAAGTGTGCGACCACATTTATGTTAATTTAATAAGCAATGTCATCATTGCTGCTATATTTCTGTTTTTACAGGTCAATAACTGGTAAAAATTAATGATTTCAAGTCATCAATGCTTACTCTTACCTGAATAGGTGTTAGCAGGAAGCTGTGATATTGTTTGAGTGTTTTTGTGAATGTTTTGGAAACTTTGGAAAACCTGCCACTACCGCAGATGGCACATACACACACACACACACACACACACACACCGCGTCGTGGGTGTGTCGGGTTCTTGTTCTTACTTTGTCCAGCAGGCAGGTGCGCTTTGCACAGAGGGTCATTTAGGCACTCACGTTTTTTCGCACTTGTAATTGGTAAAACCAAACAGGTATTTTGTAAAGTGTTTTATATGAAAAGATATCTTTATTATTGAAAACTGTAGTTGTTTAAGAAGGATGTGTACATTTGAAAATATATTGTTTAAATTGTTTAAATATATTGAAAATATATTGTTTAAAGGTGGAAGTGTTATTATATATGTTTACAGCCTACAAGTCCCACTTTGTAAATGAGTGAAAGTAATGTGTGAATTAAGTGTGTACATCCAGTAGCATAACAGATTACTAGAGACTGCTTGGTTAAAGTACAGTCAAATAATACTGTCATTTGCACTATATGTATGTAGTAGCCCTTATGCACTTACAGTACAGTGCACCAGAAATATGAGTTATGCTTTTATTGTATTATGTAATATGGTATGGATTAATAATGGATGTATATCGAACTTACCTGAAGCCATAGTTAATATGCACTGTGTCAGAGTGCAGGCACTTATGGATATATGTGCAGATGAAGGCATGAAGCAAACTGTCAACAAAGCCAAAATGAGAGACTGGAATTGTGGTCAGTAACAAGCAAGGGTCAGGCGATCGGCAAACAACATAGTAAAGAGAAGGCAAAGGGAAAAAACGTGAAAGAGTCAGAAATCGAGAAGCAGACAGAGTAAACAAGGCATGGTATGTACTGAATGGAACAGAATGATACTTCGCACTGAAGTAATCTGTGTGAGCGGCTTAAATAGGGAGAGCGGTGATTAGAAAAATGAGTGTCAGCTGAATTCAGTAATGGGAAAACAGGGCACTGTGAATCTTGGGAATTGTAGGTCGAGATGTCCATATTTGTAGTCAGAGTGTTATTGGCAGATTCACTGGCAGAACCCCCCCCAAGAAGCTCCCTCTGGGAGCTACGTTCTTCCTGGGATTCCCCCTATCTCTGGGTGCTGGCTTGTCAGGATGTAGAGTGTGGAATTCTTCCTTGAGGAGTGGGTCTAGAATGTCCTTGGCGGCGACCCAGCTCTGTTCCTCAGGGCCGCACCCTTCCCAATCTACCAGGTACTCAATTTGTCCTCCTCTTCATCTAGAGTTGAGAATCTTATTTACCTGGTAGACAGGTTCACCCTCTATGTTGAGAGCTAGGTGCTCCTGGACCGGTGTGTTCTCAGCAAGGGGCCCTGGAATGGCAGGTTTCAGACTGGAGACATGAAATGTGAGTGCTAACCTGCTGTAAGGGGGGAGTTCCAGACAGTACGAGACCTTGTTTATGTGATAGATGACCTTGAATGGTCCGATATATTGTGGTTGGAGTTTTTTATAGGTGTTGGGTTCTCTTAGGTTCCTTGTAGCCACCCATACTCTGTCACCCAGGGAAAAGTCTGGATTGTTTGCACGATGTTTGTCAGCATACTCCTTATACCAGGCATTGACAGTTTCTAGACGTTGGTGGACCTCCTCCCATATTGTCTGGCTGAGTGAAAACCAATCTTTGACTGCTTGTACTTGGCTGGGTGCATCGTCCCAGGAGAACAAAGGTGGCTGGTAGCCAAGTATGCACTGAAATGGTGTCAACTGAGTTGCAGAGTGTTTCAGGGAATTCTGTGCATACTCGGCCCATGGGAGGAAGCGTGCCCAGTCCCCTGATTGCACATGCAGAATATCCTTAAGAAGCAGCCAATTTCTTGATTTGCTCTTTCTACTTGGCCATTTGACTGGGGATGATACCCGGACGTGAGATTCACTGATACCCCCTTTCACAATCTGGTCCAGTCCATCCATGCCTGAGTCTGTGGGACTTCCATGCCAGCTCCAGGCCAGATCCAGGAAAGGAATTCAGTCCTGCCCTGCTGGAGGCCATCTTCCTTGAAGCGGCACTCCCACACCTGCTACCACTCCTCTCCCATCAGCCAGGGCCTACTTAAGAGCTGTTTGGAACTACTCCAGTTGCCAGACTGTCTCTTGCAGACTTTCCTCACCTAGCTACAGCCCTTTGGTATTGTGACTTCTCAATTCCCCCTGCCTGTATTGTTCAGTGGTTTTTTGCCTAGTTTTCTGTACAGTTTTTGCCCCGTTCTACCTGCCTGTTCCTTTGGATTGTGTTTTTTGCTTCCTCTGCCTGGGTTTCCCTTGTCCCTGTTTTCTTCAGTTTTTGTGAAGATTTTTCTGCCCTGTTTTTGTCCCTGACTGTGCCTGCCTGCTCTTCTGTGTTTTGACCTCTTGGCATGTTCTTTGACCACTGATTTTGCCTGAGCCCTATTGTACCTCTGCCATGTACTTCATTAAAGAAGTTTCTTTTTGTATACTGCTTGTCTTGAGTCTGCTCTTGGGTCCTCACTTCACCATTTCTGACAGAGAGGTGGGGTCACCTGGACAAGTCACCAAATCATCGCAGGGCTGACACAAATAGACAAACAACCATTCACACTCACATTCACACCTACGGTCAATTTAGAGCCACCAGTTAGCCTAACCTGCATTTCTTTGGACTGTGGGGGAAACCAGAGCACCCGGAGTAAACCCATGCAGACACAGGGAGAGCATGCAAACTCCACACAGAAAGGCCCCCATTTGCCACTGGGCTCAAACCCAGAACCTTCTTGCTGTGAGGCGACAGTGCTAATCACTACACCACTGTACTGTATTTACAATATACAAACTATAGAACCACTTCTACTAATGTAGATATTTAGGCACTGCCTAAAAGTGGAACTCCCGATGAGTGTATAAGCAAAATTTTTGCAAAGGCACAAAATCAACCTGAATAGAAAATAATGCTATTGCATATGAACCACTGAACTGTGTAGTGTATTTCAGATCAATAAATTGCTGCATTATCTTGTGACAGTGATACCAATAATGAGATATACATAGGAATTTTGAATACATATTTACACCTTTCTCTGACACTGCATGCCATGTGCCAGAAATAACACTATGACATTTATTATGGTGTGACTCTGCTGGGTGCATGGTGGACAGCAGTGAACCAGTATTTTCACTTTACATCATTACTATATAGTTATGATCGAATATCAAACTTGATATGTCAGTCAGTTGTCTGGTTACATCTCTCATGTACATGCACATTGGAACTCGGCACACGCAGCCACAGATTGTGAAGTGAACACATTATTTGGAGTAAATAGCATGCACCTGTTCCTGATTAGTGCTCAAACATAGTACATACATATAAGGACTCTCAGTAGCACATTGACTTTGCCTTGTATTTTGTATTGCTTTTCTGGTTTTGACCCTGTTTGTATTTTTGGACTTTGAGTATTGCATTACTTCTGGTCCTGGGTATGACTTTAAACTGCAACCGGTGGTGAGTCTCAGGTCCAGGAGGACTTGTGTATTGGGGAAAGTGGAGTTACTCCTTAATCACCATTGCTCCCAGGTCCGTTCTGACCCAAAGTGGGAGCACCTGCCTGGGTTCCAGCTATGGGTTAAAGGCAGACTGCCTTTCAGGTTTTTCAAGTTTAGGTCATAAAAAGATTTTTCCCTGACACCCAATTATTTTTGGTCAGTGGACTGAAAGCTACTGAATTTGAATCACAGACTTCCAATTTTATTAGTTTTAAAAAAATATATAGGGCCATGTGGCCCTAAATTCTCCGCTAATTTTTCTTGCTTCACTATGACCCAATTCAAGCTACTGTCATGGCCAAAAGGCAGTAGGAGTAGACTAGACACAAAAGCAGACTCATGCGCACTTGGAGAGAAGAGGGCAGATTCTTTATTCTAATTGTGGAGGACTGGAGGGGAGGAGGGAATGAATATCCAAGCGGTAAAATATAGAGCTGTGGCTGAGCTGATGAGAGACAGGTGTGCTGGCTGCAGCGTGGGGAAGGCTCAGGGGAAAACCAGGGAATGGAGTAAAAGATCGAATCAGGACCTAGATGTTCCTGGTTGGCTTGTGACAGTATCCCCCTTCCTACGGACGTCCCAGATGTGGCCTCTGGGTTCTTGCGGTGGAAATCCCTGATGAGTGAGGGGTCCAAGATGAAGTGTGCTGGGACCCAACACCTTTCCTCTGGGTCATATCCCTTTCAATTAACCAGGTACTGCAACCCCTGACCTCACCGACAGACCTTTAGCAAATTCTTGATGGTGTAGGCCTCACCTCCATAGATGAACCTGGGGGGGAGGGGGCCTGGAGGGAGGGGAGAAGGAGCTGGAGACCAGGGTCTTTATTGAGAGACATGGAAGGAAGGGTGAACATGACTCATGGACCTAGGTAACCTCAGCCTGACAGTCATGGGGTTGATACTTTTGAAAATGGAAAAAGGACCAACAAACCTGAGTGCCAGCTTACAGGAGGGGGTTTGTAGGGGAAGATTGGTGGTGGACAACATAACCCTCTGTCCAATGTCTTATATAATTGACTGGAGTGTAGTAGACAACGCCTGGCATGTGCCCACACCCTTTGACAACATCAGATGAAGGCCTGGGCTGGCTGAAGGGACAGATGCTTCTCTGTCTTGCTTGGGAAAGAGAGGTGGCTGGTATCCAAGATAACACTAGAATGGGGTCAATCCAGTAGAGAATGATGGGAGGCTATTGTGTGCATACTCAATCCAAGGCAGGGCCTAGCTCTAAGAAGATGTGTCATCCAAGGTCAAACATCATAGGGCAACTGCTAGGCTCTGGTTTGTGTGCTCAGTCTGACCATTTTTCTGAGGGTGGTAAGCTGAGGAAAGGCTAGGGGTGGCTCCAATTAGTTTACAGAAATCTTTCCAAAAGTGAGCAGAAAACTGAGGACCTCTGTTGGACATGATGTCCAGTGGCAGGCTGTGGATCTTGAAAACATGGTTAATAAGGAGATCAGCAGTCTCTTTAACAGATGGCAGCTTGAGGAGAGGGACAAAATGAGACAAAATGAGCTTTAGAGAAATGATCAACAGTAGTTTGTGGTGTTTCAAGATGATGGCATGCACAGACACAGTGGCCCAGAGCTCCCCATGCAGAGGCAAATGTTTTATTTTTTGTATGTTTGTTAGTTTACTTCTAGTTACAGTGAGCTGCTGTTTACCATTACGACAGGATTGTGTAATTTAGAATTTAGAGTCCAGAGGAAATTCGGAATATTGGCTTAAAAAGCTTCATTCCACTGCCACCTCCTAACATCCCGGAGGAGTTACTCAGCACATTGGTGCCTACCTGGATTACCACCTGGAGAAAGAGGCAGCACAGGCAGAGACAGAACAGGAAGCAGAAGCAGAAGCAGGGCAAGAAAGCCAGCATTAATTTTAGGCTAAAGAACTCCCCAAATAAACCTTCTCTCCTTAGCCTGTTCATTGCAGACACCCAGTCCATAGTGAACAAGATAGATGAGCTGAGGCTGAGGATTTAATCGCAAAAGATGAACACCTGTGCTTCACTTTTCATGGAAACTTGGCTAAACTCTAACATCCCCAACTCAGCTATTGAGCTACCAGGCCGGACTTTTTACCGGGCAGACCAGACTGCTGAATCCAGAAAGGATAAAGGTGATGGAATGTGTATTTATGTGAGTAACTCCTGGTGCACTTCCACGTTCATTACTAAACAATACTGCTTACTGGACCTGGAATATATCACATTGAAGTGCAGACCTTTCCATCGACTGAGGGAAATTACTGCAGAGTTTTTCACTGCTGTTTACATACACCCTCATACTAATGTTAAATTAGCACTTGCTAAGTTGCATGATGCTACAGCCAGACTGCAAAACACTCATCCAGATGCTGTGTTCATTATTGCTGGTGACTTTAATCATGCCAACCTTAAAATTGTGCTCCCCAAATTTTACCAGTTTGTTGATTTTTCAACCAGAGGCGATAACACACTGGGCCACATATACTGTAATGTAACAAACACATGCAAAGTGTCCCTCTCCCCCCACCTCAGATGTTCTGACCACATTTCTTTGTTCTTGACCCCAGCATACAAACCCCTCATCAGTAGAGCAAAGCCCACTGTGCAGACCATCAGAGTCTGGCCTGAAGGAGCCATGACAAGACTACAAGACTGTTTTGATGACACAAATTGGGATTTGTTCATACAGGAATCTACTCAGGTCAACCACACGTACTTAAACAACTATGCCTCTTCAGCTTTATCCCTGTCCCAAAACAGGCAGTGGTCAGGATCCAAAACAACTATCGCCCAGTGGGCGTGACCCCAATTGTCATGAAGTGCTTTGATTGGCTGGTCCAAGCACACATCAACCCCCCCCCCCCTCCCCGACCAAAACCAATTTGCCTACAGGTCAAACAGGTCAATGGAGGATGCCATTTCACTGGCCCCTCACACTGCCCTACAACACCTGGAGTGGTGGGACAGTTATGTGCGAATGCTGTTCATTGACTACAGCACTGCCTTTAACACCATCCCCCCATTGAACTGGCCATCAAACTGAATATCTTTAGACTAAACACACACCTATGCAATTGGATTATGGACTTTCTTACCAGCAGACCATAGATTGTGCACATGGGTAACACACCTCCACCTCCATCAATCTGAACACTGGAGTACCACAGGGTTATGTGCTCAGCCCCCTCCTCTACTCTACACACATGACTGCAAACCCATACATGATTCCAACATCATTATAAAGTTTGCAGATGATACAACTGTGATAGGTCTGATCTCAGATAACAACAAGTAAGCCTACAGGGAAGAGGTAGAGAAACTGGAGTGTTGGAGTCGAGACAACAACCTTGTTTTGAACTCCAAAAAGACAAACGAACTCATCATGGACTTCAGGAGATGGAAGCATAGAGGCCACCATTCCATTAGCATCAGTGACAAGAGTGTGGAGGTAGTCCAGAATTTCTGATTTCTTGGCATACACATCAGCTAGGACCTGCCATGGACCACAAACACTTCAGCACTGGCTAAAAAAGGTCTTTAGAGGCTCCATTTCTTGAGGATCCTGAGGAAAGCACAACTGCCTCAACAGCTGCTGATGAACGTCTACAGGTGCACCATAGAGTCACTGATCACATACTACATTACTGTATGGTACTCAGGCTGCACCTTGGAGGATAAGAAGACCTTGCAGTGCATCATAAAAACAGCCAAGTGGATCACAGGCACGCCACTTCCATCACTGGAAGAAATCCATCACACCTGGTGCACCCACAGAGCCAAAAATATTATCAAGGACTTAACCCATCCTGGACATGGACTCTTTACCCTGTTGTCATCTGGTAAGTGCTACAGAACTCTGTATGCCTGCACAACCCAGCTGAGGAATAGTTTTTACCCCACAGCTATCACACTGCTGAACTCGCAGCACTCACTGCCCCCTCCGACTAATCCACAGGTCTGAACAGCACACCTCCACTCACTCACTGCTGCTATGCTACTGTGCAATACAGACCATGGCATTTGACCGATTCTATATATTACTGTATATTCTGTTTTGTATATTACTATATCAACACTAGTGCAATAACATATTAGTACAATATTCCTCTATGTGCAATACTCATGCACTTTATCATATATATATACACAGTAATCTTACTCCTTCATTTGTACATATTATCTCAAAAATTCTATTTTATCGCAATAACTCTGTTCTACCTCAATAATTTTACTGTATATATTTGTGTTTATATTACTTTTTATTGAAGTACTTTTATACTTTAGTAAGTTTAACTGAGCATCTGCTGGCTTGTTCTAAACAACATCTCACTGTACCTGTACAGTGACAATAAAGGCATCTTGTGTATTTTTCTATAAGTAATATTCTTTCCAGTGTCTAGCTTATTCGCTTGCTTCTTAAGATGTTTCAAAAGAGCACCATTCAATGCACATAAAATCCATCAGTGCATCATTTAGCCATAGATGTGGGTGTTTCACACTGCCATTAATGCAGCCATTATATCCTTTCTGTAACATTGAGGATTCAGAGGGATCCATGTGCAAGGGTTTATTGGTACAATCATCAAAATCGAGAATAAAATCCAAAACAGTCCTAGGTCAAACACAGTAAAGGTACACAATAAACAAATCCCAAGAGCAAATCCAAATTGTAGTCCAACCCCAATTGCATAAATTTGGGACACTGTGTAAAACATAAATAAAAAACAGAATGTAAAAATTTGCAAATCTTGGAAACCCTATATTTCGTTGAAAATAGTACAAAAACAACACATCACATGTTGAAACTGAGAAATTTTATTGTTGTTGTTTTTTTTTTTAAATATATGCTCATGTTGTATTTGATGTCAGCAACACATTTCAGGAAAGTTGGAACAGGGACAGCAAAAGACTAAAAAAGTTGTGTAAAGCTTGGAGTCAAGAAGCTGGTAGGTGGAAGGTGGTATCTCTAGCTTATATGCTACTACATTCACTCATTTTGCCATCTTGAAAGGACCAATAAAATGAAGATTTAGATAAGATAAGGTGATAAGAGTTTCACCTTCAGACCCCATGTAGACAACCAGACCAGCTAACCACATTAAAGTGGTATGTGTGGGTGGTGACATTTGCCTGCCTGATTCTTCTGTTGATGTATGGCTCATTGAAGACAGACATGTGCTGATTCCCAGGTGTTTGCACCTTCTTATCCAATTGGGATGTTCAGGGTTCCCCATACCAGGGGAAAAGCAGAGGTTGGTAATCCAGTACACACTGAAATGGACTGAGACCTGCAGATGAGTGGTTAAGTGAGGCTTTGAGCATACTTGGCCCCGGGGAAGGTAGCTGCTTGAATCTATTTTGATTTTTGAAGCAGTATGTTCTTAGGAACCTCACCATCTTTTGGTTGAAGCATTTGGCTTGGCCATTAGATTGTGAGTGCTACCCTAAGGGCAGACTGACATTGATGTTCAGTTGTGAACAAAAGGCTTGCCATACCTGAGAGGTGAACCATACTCACCAATCGGTCTTTGAAAAGGCCATCATGCCAAAACATTTCTGTGAAGATGGTCTTCTCTGTCTCCATAGCCATGAGAAATCTGGGGAGATGTAACAAATGGCATGCCGTAGAGAACCTGTTGATTTTGGTTGGTCTCAGGCTGCATCCAGTGTGTTTTTACAGAGCACTCTGCCTTTTTTCCCGCGTTTTTTTTTTTATGTAGTTGAAAATCTCTGAACTTTTCAGAAATGCACTGGTGTCATCACTGTCGCTTGTATTTGGGCAACTAATCATCAATCCTGATATGTTCTCCAGATATTGATGTCATAGAAAATGTCACAGCGCCATGCCATTTTCTTTTCCAATGGAGAAAAACACTGTATGGACACACATCGTAAAGCCTTTCACAGTGTTCAGAGTTGAGTGATTTATTTTATTTCCATCAGACACAGCACATTATGCATCATATCTATCTCTTTTAATAGCTAAAACTTCTGTCATAAAGCAGCTTGCATGGAAGTAGGCTAAAACTTTATCATAAACCGAAAAACAGCTTTTATTATCTCTTCTTTTCTTACAATTCACCCTCACTCACTTTCCAAGCTGAAAGGTGTGGAGGGCAGAGAGGGCAACAACGACATTCCAGACTGACAGGCCATTAATTTTTTACAGCAGGGTGAGGGACTATGACAGGTGTGTTGACAACTAAATCATCAACGTTCATTGCGAAAATCATAAGCTTTGAACAATAGTGTCACTCCAAAGTTCTAACAATTTAATAGTCAAACCACATGAAATTTCTGAATGCTATAATCACAGTGGGGCAGGACGGTGGTGTAGTGGTTAGTGCTGTCACCTCACAGTAAGAAGGTCCGGGTTCGAGCCCCGTGGCCGGCGAGGGCCTT